>CM033477.1:34154600-34754600 GCA_019447015.1 Hymenochirus boettgeri | reverse complement strand
GCTTGGAAATAGGAGAGTAAAATATGAATGTAAATTGAAACTATAAAGTATTGAAAAGTATACCCGAAAGTATACTTAGCTATGGTCCTTTATCCTGGTATGACAAGTGCTCTAAGCAAGAAAAGAATCTACAGTGTGTCATTGAACATGCTCAGTATATTATTGGATCTGAACTGATCCCTATGGCTAACATTTTGAATAAGCATAGGGATTATGAGGGATTCCCATCCAAATAAACTGCTTTTTTACTCTTCTTTCAGCTGGCAGGCTTTTAAGAATTCTTACTGTTAAAAGGGACAGTTCAGTGGAAATGATCAATATTTGTTAAATTGTTAGTTTTGTAATGCCTTCTTAGTTATTCTACATATTCTCTCCCATTTTGAAAAATCAGTTGATTTCATGCCCTTTGCTGTTCCCTGCTGTTGACGTTAGTGAGCTGACATTTCAGGTTCTAATGGTCCTTCTTCTTCCCAGGATGCACCACTTCCTTGGAATGTTCCTAACAGTAATTTCTACTGATTGGCTGTTGGATGGGTCAAAGATGCTCACATCTCTACTGAGCAACTGAATCAACCCAGGCGCTGGGTCAAGGGCAAGACCATAACGGTCTCTACTAGGGGTCCTGCAAACAGGAAGTCAGTATTTCGGTTGCATTTATTTTTACACAGACAGAATGCTGAATTGGCAGATTAAGGTCATTGGGATGAAAAATACTGCTCTTTTTTCTTGAAAGCATATGTATTTGCACTAAACTTTCCCTTTAAATCAGTCAATATAAAAAAAAAATTCCTTCATCTGTAATTGTTTTGAAATTCTGTTGGATATCATCTATGTTGTGCAATGAGTTTTGTAATCTGTTTAATGGGTAAAATGCATAGTACTGTGACAATAAACTAGCAGCGAGATTCAATAAAAGTTTTTATCGTTAAAAATGGTGCTAACTTTGCCCTAATCAATCAGATTTTATTTAACATTTGAAAGCTAACATTTGATTGGTTGAGGCGAAATTAGCACCATTTTTAACAATAAGAACTTTTATTGAATAACCCTGTGAATATTGAATCTTAAACACTAACAAGGCAAGAATGGTTGATCATCAGGATCTGACACACCAGCTGGAATCCACTTTCCAGCATACCAGAAAAGAACACAGTCAAAGTAAACTTTTTACACAAATTTAATGTTTTTGCCAATGAAAGCCTTTAAAATTTCTAAAATATTTGTGATTATTGTTCTTCAGTTGACAATGAAACGATGAAAAAAGATGTGAAAAATGCTGAAGCAACAAAGTTTGCAAACCACAACATTAGTTGTTTAACTTATTAAAGTTATTAGTTGATATAGTTTCTAGTAATGGGCTATTTAAAACAACAATTTCCCAGTGTTCATTTTCTTTAACTTTCCCTGTTTAGTTTTTATTAGTTTTGTTCCATTTATCTCACACAAACTGTTTTTCCATGTATGTACGGTATGTATAGTTTATTTATATAGCGCCACTTGGGGACACAGCGTTGTACAGTAACGAAATACAATAAAGTTATACAAGGGGGGTAAATACATAGATATAAATAGAACTGCTAGAGCTTTGCCACAAGAGGAAAGGAGGTCCCTGCCCCGTAGAGCTTACAATCTAGTTAATGTTCCAGGTATAACTTAATCAATTTTTTTTATATTAACATGGGTGTTTAAATCCCAATTTTCTATTTTGTGTTCTGATTTAACAGAAGTTTCGGAATCCAGGTGTGTTATTGTTCAGTAAAACAAAACAGAAAAAGACTCTCAGCTCCTACGTTTATGAGACAGAATAGAAGACACTCCAACGTTTTCCATTACGGAAACAAAATGTTTTTTCTCAACTTGACAGAGATGCAATATCGCTACTGGAACGCTCTCACCCTTTATCAACATTCAATGTGCGACAGTGAGGCCACACTATAGCGCACATCAATGCACGGAGAAGAGTGTCACGGAATGCTTGTGCTGCGATCTGCACAATGTTGCGCAATCAGAGCACATGCAATATGGCCACAAAATCGTGATGTGCTCTGCAAACAGATTGCGGCACATGCAATTTGGCCACACACAAATGTGCAAATGGATCACAAATTTCAATCATAAGCACCTGAGAAATGCACTACTGTGGCCTAGCCCTTACTGCATCCTGGGAGCAGCAATGGGGCACCTGGGGTTTTAGGTCCTAATCCACATTCAGTTTTATGCTTATTATTAAATTAATAAACATAACAGAAACATTATTGAAATGGAAGCTCCATGCTATTTCCCAGGCATTTGGGTAACAGCACAGGTCCTATTAAAAACAAGTGCACTGGTTTGGGCGACAGCACCCCATGTAGCACCCTTTATATTGTAACACCCCTTAGGATGATTTATGTGATTAAAGTGCAGACTAGTTACCCAGTAGTTTTATTTATACATAGTGCTGCTTTAATTCCAGTTTCCTGTAACTTTATCCCATGATTTCATATTGATGTGAAATGTGTTTATTTATTTTAAATCATGAAGTTTATTGCCCAGACACCATGAGATGAAAACGTGCAGCACAGTATTTATAGTTACCGTAGTGACAGTTCCTATTGTGTGTAATAGCCTCGGGCTGTAATCAAATCAAATTCCAAATTTTGTTTTGTTGGGTTTTTTTATTGTCATGTTGATGAGTCACTTTTAGTTTTAGTGCATTTGCCTACTGGTGAGTAATGAAATGAACAATGTATATGGGGTGTATGTGTAGTAATATTCTATGACCTTCCTCTAGCGTGCTAATTCCCAGTCCTACCTGCATTGACCCTGGCTAAAACAAAACAAAAAAAACATATAAATAGTGGCAAGGCGTTGTTCTTAATAAACACTTTATTGACAGAGTTTTACATTTATAATCATGGCTATTTCATTTTTGCAACTGCTTTTTTTAGGCAATATATATATATATGAAAGTGTAGCAAAGGCACTCATGGGTCTGATAAAATATAACTTTTATTCAGGACAAAGTAAAAACACTATATCTTAGACACAAGCCGTCCTCAGGATATGCTCAGGATACGGCTTGTGCGTAAGCTGAAACGCATTGATATAGCGTTTTTACTTTGTCCTGAATAAAAGTTATACTTTCAGACCCGTGAGTGCCTTCGCTACACTTTCCTGTATTTACTGCTTTGGAGTGCACCCAGGCAAGACTGCTTTGGGAATGGAGTGCTGATCGCTACATGCAGTTCTAGCAGTTTGAGATATATATATATAGAGTCAGAGTTTACTAAATCGTATACATTAAAGTGCTCTAGTTCTAGTGCATAGTGATTAATATATAATACCTTAAAATTTAAAACAATTCTATATTTAACTTAAGTCCACTGATGACATATCATAACAAATTTTACTATAGGGCCTTGAGGCGAGACAGAGGATTAGTTATCAGTTAAAAAACATCTTAACGAATAATGTTCATTGAGACCCTTAGGGTTCAGATTTTCTAGGTACCGTATCCAGTAAGTCTCTCTCTGTAAAAGCATCTTAGCTCTGTCTCCCCCCCTCCTTGGTAGTGGGATATGGTCAATAGCTATATACTTCAAGGCCAATAGTCCATGGCCTGCTTGGAGAAAATGTTTGGCGACTGGTTTCACTGTTTGATTGTCCCTGAATGCTGTAGAAATAGCAGATGGTGTCCATCTATTCGGATTCTTAGCGATAAATCTGTTTTCCCAATATAGATCAATTCACATGGGCACCTAATCATATAGACTACGTGTGTAGTTGTGCATGTAATCCTATGTTTGATTTTAATAGTTTCTTTGGTGATGGGGTGTTGGAATGTCTTTCCTGGCACCATATATTTGCACGAAGTACACTTATGGCAACTGTAACTTCCTGGTTCAGGTATAGATAACCAATTTGTCTTTCTGTAACATAGCACAGGGTCCGAATGCACTAGAATGTCCTTAAGGTTTCTCCCCCTTCTGAAGGCGACAGTGGGTTTAGATGGTAAGGTTTTATTTAGCGAGTCATTGGCCATTAAAATATTCCAATTATTACAGATACTCCTTTGGGTCTCTGTGCCCAAGATGTTATACTGGACACTGCAGATGAACTTCTGCTAATCCTTTGCATCACTATTATTGGTATCTATTGCCAGATGTGCTTTGATAATGCTGATTTTAACACTTCTTGTGTGTATCCCCTCTGTGAAAATTTATCCCACATACGTTTTAATTGTACATCTCTAAGTGTTGTCCAAAATCATCCTTTCAAGGTCATCTTTTGAACCCCGCCAGATCAGAATGATGTCATCTATATATCTGTAAAATAATAAGAGATTATCCACATATTGTCCAAGTATACATTCCTGTTCATACTTATACATATACATATTAGCGTATGCAGGCGCCATTGAGGTCCCCAATATCTGGAGATAGTAACTATTTTCAAATCGAAAGAAGTTGTTCTTCAATGTCAATTCCAACAAATCTATGGTGAACTCTTTTTGTGCTGTATTTCCCTGTCCATACTCGTAAATGAATTATCTCGCAGTTGCAATCCCTCCTTCATGGGGGATATTAGTGTAAAGACTTATTACATCTAGAGTAGCCAACCATACCTTCCCTTCTTCGTCAGGTAATTCCACATCTTTAATAATTTCGATTAGGGACCTGTACTAGCCACACAGGTGGAGGGGTGTGAGTTAATTAGCTCATGTTGTCTGCACTATGTGTGATACACTTATGTTGTGATTTACAAGAGGTGGGGCCTGTTTGCTCCATTTAAGAGTGTCTGATGCACAGATTTTATTAACTTGAGAAAGGTCTGAGAGAAAAGACCGAAACGTTGCTGTTTTTTTATATATTGTAAATAAATGTAATAAATCAACATCAACACATAATATAGACCACGTCTAAGTTCATACAGAATTAAAAAATATATATAAAAAGTACAGAGCCAGTTATCACTGTTTTCTGAAAGGTTACAAATAAGGTCTTAAAATTAGTTCAGCAACAGCTGTTCTCCTTCTCACACATAGATACACTAAACCCAGGAATGCTCTTCTTTCTGCTATGCAATGACATTCTTCTATATTATTTTGGGTTTAAGTGTTTTTCTTTTACACTCTAGAATGCAATGTCTTGGGGATAACCTCTAGCTTCAGCAAGAAAGAACTAGGACTTGTGCGGTGTTTTAAACTGACTGAAAAAATGAAATATTAATATAAAAACCGTACAGATAATAGTGCACCCCCAATTTGCGATAACCATTTTCACATTTTGTTTATGCGATGTGCAGAGCTTTTTAATTTTGTGATGCAATGTGCTAATGGACATATTACCTTCCTGTTGGAAATACCGATGGCATGGAAGATTACGCACTTTTATAAACATGCCCCTTGTGTGGGTAGAAATGATAGTTATCACTAATCCCAGATAATGAAACATTATACTGTGCCTACCTGCACAGTATTTCAAGGAGATTTCACCAGTTATCCGATTTCACTAAAAAAATTAATCCAGGTTTAATTTCTTTGTTCTTAGTTCTTGCTGACAATGTTGATTTCTTTTTTAAACCACTAGCACAACAAAATTGTGCAACCTACAGTAAGTCTGCTGGAAATTTACCGTGTGTGCGTGTTTTTACATTTTAGGATTATAACTGTAAGGACTAAACCAATCATGTCTAATATGTAGCAATATTGTCTAGTAAACACTTCTGTAATATTTAAACCTACAGTAACTTTGCCTGAGGAGCTTTCCACCTACAAAAAACCAACAAAATGTAATGTAATCCTTTGCTATAAAGTATTTCATTGAAATTCTCACATACATCATCCTATATAAGATGTGTTGTATCTGGATCAGATGTGCAGACCTTTTAGATACATGAAGATAGCAACATCCCCTTGAAGTAAGTACATTATATACTTTAATGTTGAATTTTAATTGGTTTATCTACCAAATATTTTATAACTTTAGCAAGGTTGTAGGAAAGAGATTAAGTATTATTTGGTCTTACAGTAAATTTTGCCATACATATCTTACATATCATGGTAAATATCAAATGAATGAGTAAATATCAAATGAATGAAAAGGTTTAGATCCTTTTTATATTTGTATGGTTCTTATTGACTTTCTGTAGATTAAAGTTCTTGAATTGTTTTTATATTTATACATTTTCAATTCTAGATTTTGAGCCATGTTACTGTATAATAATATTTAGTACCCAGACCTATCTCAAACAGAGTAGACAGTTATAAATACATGTATACCACTAAAGGAATTTTAAACTCAAAAAATTCAGTCTATAAATAAATACAAGTAAGCAGCACATACTAATGTGCTTGTGTTGCTGCATGACTTCAATCCAGTACTTGTTTTGCTCAAGCTCAGTCCCTCAGTTCCCCAGCCCTCTACAAGACTATCTGACTCTTTGTGAGGGCAACCATGCTCAGTAACCCCTATGAGGCATCATTGGGAGAGGGAATTTCCCACAGTGCAGTTCACGTACCAACTGTCAACATTTCAGCTACAGCAAATGTCTCCTACAGCTATCTAAAGAAATAGGGGACAGATCAACAAAAATTGGTACAGTGATAGTTGGAAAGAATTAAGCTAGGTATACACACTAGTGATAAAGCCCCGATACCGCCGGATCCCATGGTATCAGGGCTTTATCGCTAGTGTGTATAGCAGTTTTCTCGAACGAAAAATTTGATTCTGCCCCGCTAGACTCCCTATAGAGGAGTCTGCCGCGGCAGAGGGAAACACACAGTCCCAAGCATTCTCCTAAGATGTGCATAGGGAGAACGCTCAGGACTGTGTGTATGTAGATCTTTGAAAGATGGCAGACAGGATCTTGCAGATCCTGTCTGTCATCTTTCAGAAATCTTTAGTGAGTGTACCTAGCTTAAAAGTTTCCAGCAATGCGCAATTAAAAAAATTCCCAGTGTACATAGCCTTTAAGACGTATTTTTAAGGGCCTCTTTTTTGCCAAACCAAGAATTTATTCAGAAGGGTCATCAAAACCCCCCTTAAATACAAGTCTAAAAAAGAAATATTCTATTTTGACATTGTATCAATTCCAAGATCGGTTGTGATGTCACTTCCTGTGGAATTGCGGTAACCTCTTTTCAACCTACTGTATGGAGCCTATAATGGGTTTTGTTCATCTATAACATTCAACTTTGCACTTTAATTCCCTCACCCTAAGGGGTAACAGTGTGCGAGCTCACAATTCAAAAACTCTCTTACATTAAATATCTGTTGTATTCAATTAGATCAACTGGACTTGAATTTTAAAGAACTAAACTTCAAGTCCAGTTGATCTAATTGAATACAACAGATATACCATGACCTGGATGAATGAGAACCTTCACAAGTATCTCTGACTCTTACATTAACAAATTTGTTAAACACATTATGGGGCAGAATTTGTTTTATATTTTACTTTAGGGTTGGAAGACACAATGTTGCTTCTTCTGATAATCCTCCTCTCTTCTTGTGCACTGGCAGCCACAGCAACAAGTGAGTGACTTTAAATTTGAGACCTTTTGACATTATACAACATATAACATATTGCATGAATTTTTCATTCTATTTTATTGTGTTTTTAGTTATTTCTGGGACTACCACTCCAGTATCGCAAGGACAGAATTGCTCAAAAAAAGGTAAACAATCATATGTTGTGACATGGTTGTTGATAGAGATGAAAAAGAGAGGATAGAGGCTCAAATTAAAAAGAGAGAAGCAGTGGAATTGTGGGATATTTTCTTATAAAAATCACTCAACTATGTCACTGAGCGATTATTATAAAAAAATGTTCCACTGCAGTTCCCATTCCTTTCTGGCAAATTACCTTTCCAAGACCATAATAGTTTAAAAAATGAAAAACTGATGTTGAGAGGCAGCCAATCAGAGATGCAGCTGCCGCAATACAGAACGCAGGGGAACAAAGGATTCTAATTTCTACTGCTTATTTAAACAAACTGACTTAGCGGCTTTGGTGGGATAGGGTAGAGGTCGGTCACCCAGCATCAAAGAAGACTACAGAGGGATGGAGGGAGGAAAGGGCTCCCCTGCACATGCCACTATCTTCTCAGAGGACAAGGAGGAGGCAGAAACCTTAACACAGAGGAAGACACCTCCTACTCTTCAATTTCCTGGACTTTGGGCAAGCACTGAAGTAGAACCATTTGGAGCAGGGATGTAAAGTAAGGATTTTTTTTAACACTACACAGTAGGGCCAGTATGGGATTTAAGAATATTAGAAGTCACTAGGAATTTCCATGACAAGACCACAGGCCAACTGCTTCTATAACTGTCACAGAACCCCTACAACCCCCATAGACAGAACCCCTCTTGGTCTACTTAGTGCTATACATTTACTTTTTTATTTACCACGCTGATATTTACACAATACAGTCAGCCTTCAACACCCTGACAAAATGACCATTGTATCTGCAATTTTTGTAGTCAGGGGGTTGGTACAGCATAAAATAACCCTGATAGGTGGCTTCTGACCAGCTGACTATTGCATAAGGTAATACCATCAATGCACAATTTCACACTGGAAAAATAATAAAATTTTGGCAGTTTCACAAAGTTGCAAAACTCCAAGTCACACTGAGGTGGAGGCGACACTAAGCACTCATTTGCACAAGTGATTGCGCACGTGCTTCCTCACATTGGTGCCCACTTGCTTAGCGATCCCGGTGATTTTCGGGGGATCACATGCGCTCCAATAATCGGATTGCATCGTAACGGGCGCCAGCGCACCTAGTGTGGCCACAACAATTGATCAACCCTTGCATGTGCTTTCTAACATGAGATCAGACCGCAGCACTCTGGCCTAGCCCTGAATCTCAAGCTAATTTACAGATTAGGATTTGCACACAATCCCTAAAATCCCCGATAAACCTCCAAATTGAAACCCCATTGCAGCACAGCGTGTGTATCTTTATACAGTACAAGGAAAATAAAAAATGTGAAAATTTATAAATATTAATATTTATATACAATATTAATAATCAATAATATAAATATTAACTAACCATCCATTGCACGGGCGTAGGGATCACCCTAGCAACCACAGTGATTGCTATGGGCCCAAAGCAAAAGGGGGCCCTACCACCAGGTCTCCTGCAGACATGTCCACCCTCCTAAGAAAAATTTTACCTCATTTAGTTCTGTCCCACAAACCCCCTTTTCGTTTTACTTAAACCTTTCAAAGAGACTCCCAGGCTCAGATATTCTACTTACAAAACCACGGCTCCTCTCTTCATCCTTGATAGTGGCATTACGGCCAATGGCTGACGCCTGTTACAGAACGAGACTCCTCTCTGTGTATGCTCATAACCATCCAGCTCACAACAGCTTTAGAGGTAGGGTGTCCACGCCAGCGACGGATTGGGTTTTTTATAAGTTGAATATCTGAGCCTGGGAGCATCTTTGAAAGGTAAATGTAAAACAAAAACGGGGTTCGTGGGGCTGAACTATGTGACATAAAAATGTTCTTAGGAGGGTGGGCATGAACCTTTAAAAAACCTGCCCAAGTTGGGTTGAACTACACCAAACTTTTTTTTGTGTGGGTTGAGGGGCCCCATCTGAAATCTTGATATGGGGCCCTGCGATTTCCAGCTACTGTACGCTGCTGATCCATTGTTTGCTTCATTACACAGAATATACATCCTTTACATTGCTTTGGGATACATCCATATATCCATGGTACCACAGTTACGCCACTGAAAAACTTGTCAGTCGGATCAATGAGAGATTTCCATGTGGTTTCAGACAGTATGCAACAATCAAAGCTAATAATAGAGGTACAGAGTTTATTGTTTCTATCTTTGTGTGTGTGTGTGTGTGTGTGTGTGTGTGTGTGGTATCTAGTGATGCTCGAATGTGCCTTAGGTTAAAGGTGACCACACATTAGGCCGATTTAATGTACAATCCGACATGCAATCCGACATTTCCATTGATTGACCAAAAATTGTACATTTCCTCGATCTTATTATGTGGCATTAGATTGTTTTCTGAAGTTCCGATAAAATGTAATGTAACCTCTCAATAGACGACATTCGACATTAATAACGAAATACATGTATGGAACATCTACATACAATAACATTGTACGTCTATCAAAGTATCGGTTGGTTTAAGATCTCAATTATGATCATAATAACCTTTTGTAGTATGTGGCCAACTTAAATGCTGTAAACCTAAATCTTTTTACCATTTTTTTGACAATACCCAAGATGACCCAATGTGTGGAACCAGTTGTTCAATATTGTCAAGTTAACACTATCTAGTGTAATATGACCCAACAAATGCGTAGTTCCACACCATACCTAGCCATGAAACCTGGACTGCCAGACACAGGAATGGCAGTGGCGCAACTATGCAGTAAAGATATGGGCAATCAGCTGTTTAAACAGTCCGCCGGTTTGGTGCCGGACTTTTAAACAACTGATTGTGCATATCTTTACTGCATATACGCGATCAGCTGTTTAAAACAGCTGATCGCATGCGCTGGGGAGGGGGGGGTCAGGGACCCAGACACCAATCTTGCGGGGGCGCCCAGGCCCCTGCAGGTCCAAGGCTGATGAATGGGTTTGTGTCAGATCACCAACTGGTTTTGACCATTTCTGGGTAAAGTGGGGGGTTTATAAATGGAAAATCAGAAAGAGAAAGAAGTGGAGGTGAACGAAGTGACAACTTTATTTAAAAAAGCATTAAGCGAACAGATGAACATTTTTAGATGATTGTTATGGTATGTCACTTTCCTTGCCATTCCTGTCTATTTGTGAGATACAGTGTTATAAAGTTAAAAAAACAAGCATTTGGGGGAATGAGTTACTGCTGCACAGTCTTACCCAGTGGGTAAATATTTGCATCTACTCACCTTCATTTGAAAAAAGTTTATTCTTTCTTAATTATTAATAATTCCTAATCCCACTCCCCTTGTATAATCACTGATATTGTAACTTCAGAAAAACTTGGCCCATCTGTCAGATAATAAATGTTACCTAGTTTCCTCTCTTTAACCACTGCAAATTATCCTTAACAGAGCATACAGATCCCTGCATGCACAGCTGTTCAACATAAGTAAAATAAATATTTATAGTCATTTCTCCCATAAAAAACCGACACTTGTTACTGGACTCTAGACATGAATATAATAGGAAGCTGCTCTTACCTTCACTATTACAGAGCAGGGTGTGTTAAAGTGGAACTGCCCAATTCCCAGCATACACAGTGGACTAAAACTTACCACCATTTCCTCCTTCGTCATTCTTGAAAATATTGAAAGTGTGAGCAGGAATGTCTGGCTGTTCTCAATAGGCAACTGGATCATATAATCACAAAAAATAAAAGTTGCCCATGGATTACATCCAGCTATTTTTACCTGTGCATTGATTATTTACATATGTGCATATGATTGCCATTAATAAGGTTTAAGTTCTTTTTTTATCACTATTTTATCACTTTTTTATCATTGTGCATGATGGAAATTGTGTGCTTTAGTAACAATTGGTAATTTTTGGAGCTGTTTAGACAGTTTCACACCCATGATGTAAGGACTTGAGTAAATATTGTTTTGTGCACTTTTTGTAAAAGCCACAAAACGAGCTTTAGTGTGATTTGTGATCTTTTTCCCATAAAACAAACATAAAAAATTGTCTGCCAGCATATCTAGGGATTAGGGTCCATTAACAAGCAACTGTTCCTTACGACTACATATGAAACCACTGTAAACCTTTACAAATCACAGGAAGAAAGACGATAGAGCCGCACTCCCTCTATAAAATCCAGGTGCTCGGCTTGGTAGAATAAAAGTACACTTTATTTAAACAAGTTAAATGTCATGAGACGCCTGATGCGTTTTGAGCGATACATGCTCTTAATCATAGTACTGTAAACTTTTAGTTGGACTAAACTGCTTTTGTTGGATAGCTGTGCATGCTGGGATCTGTATGCAGTATATTTATTCTAGATCTGCTTTGTTGGACTGACATCAAGGAAGTGAAAATTTCATGAGGCCACACTGAGCGTGCGTGCGTTGCCGTGCATGCTCAACTGCAATAGCCCGATTAATGTGAATTGTGGTTTTGTGGGATGAGGCTATATCTGTCATAGGAAAAATAAGAAGATGGGGCCCCCTTTCATTTTAGACTGAAGTTCTCCTTTAAATGAATTAACCTGAACATAGAAGCAGATGGAGACGTGGGGACATGAAAAAAAGGGGAAACCAAAAAAAAAAAAAATATATCAAGGCTGTAAGGAAAAGGGAAAGCTGAAGGAAATAAAAGAACATCATGGGATGGAATAAGCTATAAGCACCCTCTTACTGCACAAGTGCATTACTTGCCTCATACTTACCATAATAAATATTAGAGACACTGTTGCAGTTAATGCAAGTTTTTGGTAGATGCAGTGATGGCTTGTCAAGAATGAGGACCACATGTACTCACTGGTCCAAGGGCCTGGAAGGTTGTTACCCATCCCTGCTTAGTCCCAGCTGTGAGATCCAATGCTTTTCTGGATTTCCCCAGGGATCCATGGTCCTTTAATCTGGGTTTGGGTGCTAAACTCAAGAGACAACTTCATTATCCACAGGATGCTATAATTCTAATAAGGAATACATATAAAGTATGTTTTTCAGAATGAGGGTCAGTTTGATTTTTTATTTATCTCTACTAGATTGAAAAACATTTTTTTGCATAAATATCGTCTCATAAACTTTATCTAGTTAGACTTTTGGTTCCAGTTAGTAGAGTTCTGCAGTGGTGTTGGCAGCTCAGTGTCTCAGTGGTTAGCACTGATGCCTTGCAGTCATGGGTTCAAATCCTCTCTTGGACATAAATCTGCAAGACGTTTGTATGTTCCCCACACAATCATAAAGACATACTGATAGGTTGTATGTGTGAAATAAAGTGCTAAGAGTGCTTTGGGACAGGGCCTGATATGCATGTAATTGTAAAGCCCCATGGAAGATGTTGACTCTATATAAATCCACATTAATAATATCTTTATATTTTTTCCAGATATTACAGTAAATATCACCACAAACAAAACTATCTTCATTGATGACTTGGACAATTATTATTGGTTTTCAAATAGCTCCTCTGACTTGTACAGGTGCAATCAATCTCTTTTGTACGGATTGAGAAGAGCCCTGGTCATATCACCTGCTGAAAGTTTTATTTTGATTTTAAATGGAGGTTCTATGGTAGATTACACCAACACTTCTCTCTTAAATGAAATCTACAATTTAATAGACGAAAAACAATCCCAGGTATTGTACAGCGCATAGTTCTTATAACCCTTATAACATAATCTTTGGCACTAACTTTTTGATAGTCAGAAAATTATGCAACTTAATTACTGGTGGCTTCTTCAAGATGGTAACATAATGTCTACACTGACAATGAGCAGTTTACTAATCTCGTTTGGATTCCTTCTATTTTTTTTATTATCCTTTAGCGATGTCCTTCATGGATTCTATAATTTTGATATTTGTACCTTAATATGAAGCCATCAACTCTGATTGAACTGAAAAGCCTTTAGACTGAGTTACTGCTTTCCTACTGCCCACAGTAAATGTTTGGTTTCCACTCACTATCACAGAGTAGGATATTGAATGCACATAGTAATGCAGAGAAATTCATTAACAGCATACATTATCTTATTAACAAGTCTTAAGTTTAATTGAAAATGGGCCTCATTTACCCAGAGCTGCAAATTGCTCTGAGTAAATATGGCTTTCGGTATTTAATACTGGATTTGCACCCGGTGGTAAATCCCAAAAGTGATTTTACCCCAGCACCACTTTAAGACCAGCCATTAGCTGGTCTTAAATTGTGGAGTTAAAAGTGGTACAAATCCTTTATTAAATAGATTGCGCCAGTTGCACAGGTGTCTTTTGTGAAACTGGTGCAGCCAGTGCAATTATAGAGTTAAACTTGCGCTAACCTATTTAATATTGGTAAGCACGAGTTTAACCCACATTTTAAGCACAGCAAATGTGGGTAAATCAGGCCCCTAAAGTACTAGCCTCAGAAACCTTATCAGCACGGAATGTTCCACTCAGGAGCCCTTTCCTTTCCATCATTGAGATCATAGTTCTGTTTGTTCTCCAAAGCTGAAACTGACATCTTCCCTGCCAGTGCATTTGCCTTCATAACATTCGTGTGTGATTTTAACTCTAACATCTAAACTCCTATGATGTAAGAATCTATTAAATCAGCAAAATTCAAATTACAGAACACGCTGGGTTTGCAGAACTTAATACATAATTACTGATTTGCACTTTCCTAGTAGCAGTGTTGCAATGTGAAGGTTTCTAGCTTCCTGTCAGCTGCAGCAATATAACCTTCTTAAAGGGGAAAATATAGCTTCTTAAAATGGAACGTTGAAGGGTAGGAAAAGTGTGATTTTGTTTATGTTGTATGTATATAAACAACATAATACAGAGCTGCAGGTGCAACATAATGAAGTAAACCTAATCTTAGCACAGCTCTGTCCAATGCATTTCTCAGTATTATAACTATTTAAAGAGACAGTTGCCAGACCATGGAGGACACCTATTCAAAACACACATAGTATGGTGTGTTTATGTTTATGTGTGTTATACCCGATACACACATATGGTAGGGTCACACTTAATAAATGTTATTAGCAGGGCTGCACTGATTGCAATTTAACAACTTAAATTCTAGCATTGGTACACATGTATTTAATAGGTGTGCTTACATGTTTCATGATCTGGCAATATTCCCCTTTAAATAGTTGCACTATTGAGAAATGCATTGCACAGAGTTGTACTAAGATAAGGTTGACTTATGCACTGTTGTTTTTATAGTGTACCTTATACAGTAAAGATTGACAAATTTCTCTTAGACCGAAGCACTTGTGAAATTGGCATGCATAAATACATATACAAAGTGTTGTAATAAAGTGAAGTCTTAATACTGTGTATTCACGATTCAGGGTCTAAATCCACCATTCATGGAGTATTCCACCAACCCCTCCTACAATATATAAATCAAATTATGTTATGGGGAGATTAAAAGGTGTTTATTAAAGGGCATGTCCACCCTCCCCCAACTTAAATTTTCCCTTCTGTGTAGAGTTCAGAAATCGTTACCTTATTTCTCAAATGGTTTTACTAAGTGACAGTTATAGGAGCTGCCTTTGTATTCTGGGATTCGTTCTCCTTCCAATCTTATTGTACTTTACTTGACAATGCCTGTGAAGGTTCTCATTCATCCAGGTCATGGTATATCTGTTGTATTCAGTTAGATCAACTAGACTTGTTTAGTTCTTGAAGACAATTTACTTGACAACACTTGTACTTATAGTAGTATGAAGAATTTAATGAAATACAATGTACTTAACATTTCTCTAACAATGGCCACAGAGAACTACTGACGTAAATAAAACAATGGTGGCTCTTGTTCTTCTCGTACAATTTAATTGTTGACAGGTGACTCGTCCAACAATGTTTAACAAGTTTAACATTTTTTTGAAGAAAAAGTTCTTTTTATGTGCGAAAAATTCATTCTGATGATGTATTTTACATCCTAGATATTCTTTATGACATTCCGAGTATGTGGAATTAACAGTGAGCAGGAAAATATATACAATCAAATTACATCCCGTAGTTTTGGACAATTTTTATATATTCCTTACTACAACTTATACCAGGTAAATACTACTGTATGTTTATAGGTTATAGAAAGGCAGACACTTTTAGTGTATTGTCCATATTCTCTTCACCAGGCCTAAAAAAACAAGTATTGTAAAGCATATAGACCATTACAGCTAAATATTTTAGCCTCCTTACTACGGGGAAAGTCTATAATTTTTCAAAGGAATATGTTATTCATTCATATTATAATGAATATAATTCAGTTTTATTTTTCCAACTTTTTTGTGAACTTTTGCAAAACAGAGATTCCCATGGTAAAATGCAGTGATTTGAATGAAAAGTGAAATTTCCCATTTAGAAAACAGAAGATGATCCAAAAAAACTTTTAAGCAAATGAGAACAAATGGGGTTTTCTGCTTTTATTGTGGCAAATGTAATTTTAGGGCAACAGCAGTAAAATGAATCTGCTTTGTAAATAGCCTATAAAAATATTTTCTGCTGGAATTTATAATTCAAAACAGAGGTTTTATACCCTGGCAAAAGTATTGGATTTGTAAAAGATAACACTGTAACATTAAAGGGCATTTTCAGCATAAAAAAAAACCTTGTACAGCCAGGTAGAGCACCTCCCTAAACCCCAGGTCAGGTAAGTCTTTCAGAGGCATCATTGGCTATTCTGCATAATGTGAAAATGGGGTTTGCGGGGGTTCTCTAACTGACTGTAAAAAGTTTTTTATGCTGGACATGCCTTTAAAGTTGGAGAATCCAACTTTTGTCTGCTCGTGTTCTCTTTACACAGTCAGAAAAGGAAAATCTCAAGCTGCCAGCAGTAGCCTCCAGAGTGGGGGGCTTGAACAGTACATGCAGGGGGTGTCCTCAAAGCCTCAGCAAGCTGAAGTAGTCAAAGCCTCAACATGTTTCTAGTAACTATAGTGAGAATGTGTAGATTAAAATAGATAATGTACCTCCTAATTTAATGATAAAGTTATTAGAAGCTACTGAAGACTCACTTTTGTATATATTCACAGAACTTCACAGTGAAGTAGAATTATAAATGTAAAATCCATATGATTTTCATGTAGGGGGTTAATTATTCTTTATAAAAATACAGTTCAGTATTTACACATAGACTGCTCTTTATTTAGTCTGTGTTTCCTGTAGTTTGGTCTGATGTCTACACATTATAACCTGATAACCAAACCATTTCCTTAATGTTTTATAGGCAATCTATGGCCTGGATTTATTACTCTCTAAACCACTGAATTCTTCTTTTCGTATCCTAAATTATCAACTTAATGTCAGTGGTCAATACATAAAACTATTTAATGTTACAAGATCCTTAACCCACATGTTAATTACCACAAATTCTAATGTGAATCTCAATCTAACAGACCCTACAGGTAAGTGTAAAGGTGGCCATACATTTTTATTTTATGTACAGTCCAACATACAATCTGACATTTCTATTGATTGGCCGAAAAAGTGTTCTTTTTCACAATCTTATTGTGCAATATTAGATCATAATATTGATTGTAATTCTGATTAGGAAAGCCTTTTTTTAAGTCAATTGGTAAAATGATTGTAGTGTTTTGTCAAACAATATGTATTGTACATCTGCATACAATTAACATTGTTCATCTGTCTATATAAAGTATCGATCAGTTTAAGATTGCAGTTACGATTGTGATAACCTTTTGTATTGTGTGGTCAACTTAAGAGTACATCACGATTTAGCTCTAAGGGCAAGAACCCACTAGGCAGCGCACAAGAATCGTGCAACACAGAGCAATGGCAATGTGATTCACCATTTTTGGTGTGCATCGCATTCTTGTGTATCGGATACCCTGCTTTATATTTGATTAGGAATAGATAGTAAATGGCGGTAAACAGGTAGTATGGGGATTCAGAATTTGCTGAGGAACTGCCCAGTGCTAAGCAGTCACCGATGCTCTACACCCATTGCACATGAGACAGTCATCTTTCTGTTAACTTGAAAAATATTTGTCATAATTAAGATAGGTAAATGGGGTGTAGCACAAATGTAGCCTGCAAATCATTAAGTAAGGCAGGTGGTTTTAAAACACAGCACATCAATTAAAGCATAATGCAACCCAAAAAAAAAATTTGAGTAAGAAAGTACTTCTGTAAAATTCTCTGTAGAAACACTCATGTGCCCTACCTTTTCCTCCTTAGCTCACTTTAGGCTCTGCTTTTTCCATAAATCTAAGGCTGCCATTTCCTGTCCCCCACAAATTAACTGACTTAATTGCAATTTTATAGAACATGTAAGCATCCCTTCCAATAGTACTCCTTTAATTGGTAAAGAGCTTCAAGTGGCATACCCTCCAACATTCCCTTTTAATACCTACACTAAGGGCTAGGCCACACCAGTGTGATTTAAAAAGCGCACACTACTGTGACCCAATTGGAGTGGCCCCACTAGGCGCTGCAAATGCTATGGGGCCTGGAGCCAAAGGGGGCCCTACCAGGTCCCATGCAGGCATGTCCACCCTCCTAAGAAAAATTTCACCTCCCGTAGTTCAGTCCCACAAACCCCCTTTTTGTTCAAAGTGGCTCCCAGGCTCAGATATTCTACTTACAAAACTGCAGCTCCTCTCTTCATCAGTGATAGTGACATTACGGCCAATGGCTGATGCCCATTACAAAACATGGCTCCTCTGCTAATGTGCACTCTTAACCAACCAGCTAGCAACAGCATGAGAGGAGGGATGTCCACCTCAGGGAGGGATCGGGGGTATTATAAGTAGAATATCTGAGCCTGGGAGCATATTTGAAGGGTAAATGAAAACAGGGTTTGTGGGGCTGAAAATGATTTCTACACTAACAGGGTTATTCAATAAAAGTTCTTATTGTTTAAAATGGTGATAAATTTGCCCCAACCAATCAGATCTTATTTAACATTTGAAATCTGATTAGTTGGGGCAAATTTAGCACCATTTTAAATATTAAAGGATAAGTATACTGAAAAAACAAATACAGTTTAAATGGTAGCTGAATCCCTAACTAACCTTCCCCCCCCTTTTTTTTTTAAGGTCTCTTCAGAGCCTACCTGAGCCCATGGAAAGTGCTGGCCATCTTAGAAGATGAAAGAAGTCCGGTAAGCTCCGCCCCCGAGAGTTGCTGGACCTTGTTTCCAGCTTGTGTCTAAATCTTCAGTGCCAGTTAGGTCCGCCGCACGCGAGGGACATCATGATGCGTGCAACGTGATGTTAGCGCACGCACAGCGCAGTGTGCACGTGACTTCATCACGCCGCGCATGCACGGACCTAATGCACGGACCTAACTGGCACTCAAGATTTAGACAAGAAGGTCCAGCAACTCTCGGGTGGCGGAGCTTACCGGACTTCTTTCATCTTCCAAGATGGCCATTACTTTCCATGGGCTCAGGTAGGCTCTGAAGGGACCTAAAAAAAAAAAAAGGGGGGGGAAGTTAGTTAGGGATTCAGCTACCATTTAAACTGTTATTATTTTTCAGTATACTTATCCTTTAAGAACTTTTATTGAATAACCCGGATAGAGGCTAATTTTAGAGTTTCATTTTCTTTTAAAAGAGAGGTGTTGTTGATTAATAATATTGAAATACTGTAACCTCACAAGTCCATATAAATAAAACTCTTAAAAGGATGAAGTAATAAAAGTTGTTATAGTTAAAAATGGTGCTAATTTTTTTACCAACCAATCAGATGTTAGCTTTCAAATGGTAAATAACATCTGATTGGTTGGGGCAAAATTAGCACCATTTTTATCGATAACTTTAATTACATCTCCCTGTTAAAGTATTAAGTAAAAAAAAATGCACATTTGTGGATATTGATTTCTTAAGCATTTAATGAATTTAACGATGTCTCTTACTAGGAAATAATGTTCGTTTTGAGAAAACAATGTCTTATTACTCTGGAGGATCCTATCTTGTGAGGAATTCAATTAATGGGACTTGGACTCTCAAAGTATCTGGTTATGGTTCCATCAAAGTAATGGGATTCTATGGTAAGTCACTTTAAAGGGCATGTCCACCCCGAAATTTAACTTTTGATATGTGGTAGGGCATGCTCCCCAAGCCCCAACTGCATTAATATAATTGTTAGAAAGTCCCCCGATTCTTACTTACCTGCCCTCTCTCCTCCACTGCAGTGTTCAGGCCCTCTGCTTGCATGGAATTGAAAGCAGGGGGCGGGACCGGCAGCCGCGTCCGTGATTGGCTGAGAGGCAGGGAGGGCTGCACTGAGCATGCCTCAACCTTGATGAGGTTGAGGAAGTCTCAGGCACAGCATGAGTCACACACTGCTCCTACACAGCAGTTTCCTGGACTTTGGAGGGGCACAGCAGGGGAACTATTTTGAGCAGGAATGTAAGGTAAGGATTGTTTTAAACTACTTGATGTGGCCAGTAAGGGGTTAAATTTTAGTTTTGGGGGTGGACATGCCCTTTAAAATTAGATTTTTGTTGCAGGAATTAAAACATGTCCAGACCCAGAGCACACAGGTTTCCAAGACTGTGATTTACAGATCAAATCTATTTGATCAAATCTATTATAGAGTTGGACTAGAACACAATTTTCTGAGTATGTCCAGTGGGGTAAAGCCTAATGCATTGAGCTTACTCTAACTCAATGGTTCTGCTGTTGTGAAGTGTTACCCTTTAGCCTACTTTCCCTTGCATGATGCATACTCTGAGAGAAAGAAGCCAAAGTCGTGTGGGGTATATAAAGTGGGGCCAAGCCTGCCTGACTTCTCAACAATGCTGGCAAACTGCAGTGAGCCTACTCTAACTCAATGGTGCTGATGCTTTAAAATGTTACCCTTTGCCTTCTTTCCCCTATATGATGCAAATATGAAGCAAATTGCATCATCCCCTCTTAAAGGATAGCTGTGGTCCAAAAAGGACTTTAGGTTAAGCGACAGAAATTGCTATCCTGAGTATTTTTGCAATTTACTTTTATTATTTTTTTACATAGTTTTGAAGATATTTAAATTATGTGTGATATCGTAGCAGCATCACCAGATCCTCTGCTATTCCTGCTCTTAAACCATGTGACAGAAGCAATATTTTTTGTTTCTAAATTGCCTGATGCAGTATTCTCACCACCCTCCACTCTGTGCCCACTCCCTGTTGCGGTGGCCATGTGGCCCCTCTCCATCCTCTTGAGGGGACTTTGCCCCCTCCTCCTCATGTAAAATGCATGTATTTTATGTTTAAAAGTTTTTAATGTGGGAGACCATGTTGTTTAAACAAATAATCTTGTGGTATATTTAATTATTTAATTCACTAGCTATTAAAGCAAAACATTTACATTTTTACTGCTGAAGATGTTATTTTGTTAATGTCACCTGAGATGTGTTCACTTTTTATTTTACAGATAACGGGATACAAGGTAAGTGCAGCTTAATGGAACCTCATACAATGTGATGACATATTATTTACTGTATTTAAATAATGTATGTTTGCTAAAATTCCAGGAAGGTGCTTAGACTCTGGATGTCATCCAAATGCAACCTGTAAAGAGTTTGGAGGTTACCAGCAGTGCACGTGTAAACTTGGATTTGCTGGAGATGGATCCTATTGTTATGATATAAATGAATGTGACGATTACTACCTGAACTATTGTGATTATGGTTATTGTGTGAATACCGTTGGATCCTACACCTGTGTCTGCTATAATGGATTTACAAACATAAAAAATGGATGTGTTGACATAGATGAATGCTCAGGGGTTAATAATTGCAGTCCTTATGCTGTTTGCACCAATTACTATGGCTCATACAGCTGCAGTTGCCCCTATGGGTATATTGGTAATGGAACATACTGTGAGATCAATGAATGTGAGAAAGGAACACCATGTGGCCTTAATTCAGACTGCAAAAAGGTCATTGGGTCATACAGTTGTATTGATCCATGTTCTATCTACACAACACTTAATGATCCTTGGCGTAGTACTGATAATAGATTTGAACACTATGCCGAAGTTCAGGCTTACTCTAATTCTTATTATTATGTGTATTATTGGGATGGCCAAAGTTGGTATTCGAATTACAGTTATTTAAACAACTACTATTTATTTTACCTTGACTATTATAATAACTTTGTTCATTGCGATTACAATCTGCAAGGCTGGTATCGATTTAAGGGGGAAAACAATGTGCAGATGTTTGACCATCCTGTAGCAGAAAACAGCTGTGGAACACAATATCCAATGACTCTGAATGGGTCACATCCTAATGTAGGGGATGGAATAGTGAATCGCACTGCCTGTCCATATCGGGATAATTATGATTGCTGGTGGACTCCTACCAACGTGTCCATAAAAGCTTGTCCTGGAGGGTTCTATGTGTACAAGTTGAGTGGGACACCAGGCTGCTATTTTGCATATTGTACTAGTAAGTATTTGTTTTTTGCTTTTTTAAACCTCAGCACTATGTTTAATTGTTTAAATAAAGCCTTTTTCAGACTAATAATACAATATATCCAATCAGATTCCATTTCAAACTGTTCCAGCCTTAACTGTGCTTCTGATGAAGAATGTAGGAACACTAGCGGAGTTCCAAAATGTTACTGCAAAAATACAACTCTTGCCAACAATACAGTGCTATCTAGCAGTCAAACAAGTAGGTTCATAAGTCATTTATTTATGTAACAGTTAGCTAATATAATACTAAAATACAGTTAATATTGTTATTACACTACTGTATACATTATATATGTATTATTTCTCATTTATTTATTTTAATTGCTTAATGGTTGCTTTAAGAAAGATTTTCCATCATTCTGTTAAACTCTTAAACTGCAATTTTCTATTCACTTTCAGGCCTTCTTACACCAACACTGACATGTGATTTATATCAAATCAAAGTTTCCTACAGCAAGTGCTTGTTGGAGAGAATGGGATTTAACTCCTCAAACATCCATTTAATTGACAATAACTGTACAAACTTTATAGAAAGAAACAATCAAAGTTTTGCAACTGTCATCACATTACCGAAATCTGGCTACTGTGGAGGACAATTACTGGTAAGTGTAGCGCCATGGAGAGCACTGTGATGTACAAAGCAGAAGCAGAAATAATGCAGGTTCACAATCCTATTTATAAATCTGAGGTATATTAAACGTCCCTTACCATTATATTACCATGCAGATATAATATAATGATTGTTAATGATAATTTACGACCTAAAATAACCACACGGTTGTAAATTAATGACTAATAATAACTTTAAATGTAATCCATTATAAAATAACTCTCTATAATATTTAATAATGATGGTGGTGTAAAATAACACACATCAGTGTAAAATAACACCTAGCAGTGTAAAATATCAGCCATCAATGTAAAATTACACCCAGCAGTGTAAAAAAATACCTGGTGGTATAAATCACTGCTGCCACGGTTGGAAAATAACATGCTTTATTTTTTATAAATATAGCCCAAAATGCCTAAAATTTCCTTTTGATATTCTATATAATAAAAGCCCTAATGTGTGTCTGTGAATCCGTGTGTGGCTATTTGGTTATGCGCAAGAGGAGGAGTCTGTCGGCTATGCGTGATCATCCAGCTCACCAGACGAGAGGGAGTGAGGTAGGAGCTATGTGCGCACATGGAGGAGGAGGAGGCTCTGTCTAGCACCCGTTTATATAACGGGCTTAACTTTCTAGTTTAATAATAATTTAATAAGAATGTATCAGGCATCTGTCAATCAGTTGCATATCCTAGAAAAAGAGAAAACTATAATTTAGGGTACTGTAAAGAGCTGATCACTTGTTCAGCTAACTGCACATGCGAAATCCACTATTAAAAACAGCTGATTAGTGGTACCAGACCTGCCGCAAGCTGGGCAATGGGCTACTGGAGGAGAAACCTGCAGGGGGCCAAGCAAAGTTTTAGAACTTAAAGGGAATATTCACCCTTAAAACAAAAACTGGTCAATCGTCAATTACCTGCCCACAACCCCAACTGATATATTTTGCACTTTATTACCTGCAGTAATGATATATTTAAGGGTAATTCACTACAAATTGGGTTTGTAGATATACTGTGAGGCAGTCTGCAATCGACATATTGTGGCAGTCCCTTACATCTACATGTGGCATATTTATAAATGTCTGTTAAATTTTCACTGGCGAAAATTTGTGATCGACATTTCGATTATCAACGGTTGTCGTGATGTTATTAATTAATCGTATTTATAAAGTGACAATAATGTCAAAGCTGCTAAGTTCACCTGTTTTAAATCCTCAAGTCTGAGGTGGCAAAAAAGGCTAGGTGCTACATACAGTGCTTTGTGGGGTGCGAGGGGCTGCTGGGAATGAGGTGTGCTGTGGGGGGTGTTTGGTGGTGGTGGGTTGCGCAAGGGGCTGCCAGAAAGAGAATGGCACTGTCCCTATGGGGGGTGCACACTAGAAGGGGTGTCCCCCTTAAGAGCTGTGGGACCCCATTAAGCCCCAAAAGGCTTCCTCAGGATACATGAGAAAGGGACATTGTAGTCCCAAAACGTGTGTTGTTCACAATAAATTGTATAGTGTGCTCCTCCATTTGCATCTTTGTTCTTGGATGACCAACCACACATAGCATGCCATGCTATTCACGCTGGCACCCATTTTCTCTTTTCGCCGCAAAAAAGTATTGAAGCCAAAAGAGGAAATGATCAGTTTTCTAAATACAGCAGAAATAATGATCGTTTCACTGTGATGTGCAGAGATAGCAAAACAGGGATGTTATAAATACGCCCCTTAGTCCTGCTTCAGGTAGCTCACCAGTTCCAGTGTAGTTTAATATGCACAACAGCATTTCTTTTCCATTCATCTCCAGCTCCATCAACTGCCTCAGTGAGAGATAGGAAGGTGAGTCTGAGGCTGTAGCATTTAGTATTAAGCGTAAGGGGTTGCCATTGGTCACCCTTTCACCTCCATTGAAAAGGCAGATGCATCTTTCCTGTTAATGGAGGAAAATGTCCCTATTTACTTTCTTCTTTCACCACCATCTTTCACTACCTGCTTCTCAAAGCTTCTAGCATTACAGCTCTTACCATTCAGCCTGGAGGATATTACAGAGTTCTGGGAGATTTTGGTAATGTATTTTGTTTGGAAGGCGATCCCTGCTCTGTATGTTGGTATGCAGGGAAATAAATCTTCCCTTGATCATAGTATCAGTGCATGTGTCAACCCAACTATTAATATGTGGTACAGCAAGTATTGTCATGAGCAGTACATTCAGCATCATTCACTGATTGCGTGTGTATAAGGGCTTTAGGCACTAATTCTAGAAATACACAGCCCATGAGGTCACAGTTTCAAATGTTCAGACTAAAAGGGACTGTAACGGTGTCAAATAAGGAAAAAGGTTTTTATTGCAGAAACAGATGTTATTTATTAAGTAACAAAACTCTAATGATCACAGAAAATGTCCAACATAAGAGGGCTAGTACTGGGTACTAGTGTTGTAGTTCAACTATAAATGGCAGGAATTCTGGGTGTTGCAATTTTTAGCAGAAGAATCTTGGTAAGTCCCAATTACCTATACAGTTTATTAACAGGATAAACTTGATCAGTCCCACTTACATCCACAAACATTAACAGTAGAGACTTTGTAAACTCCACTTGTATTCCCCTTACTATGTTTGGCATTAAAGGGTTGATCAGTCTGATGCTTTAGAACTGCTCCAAGGAGTGCAACTCACATGCAGACCTTCACATACTTCCTTGTTTTCCCCTTCCTCTTTTCCCCACCCACTTGGTCACAGCCAGCTTTTCTAAGGATGCTCTCATGGTATCGATTATTCACAGTGAGGTGAGAATGCTTATTTCCACTCCCTGTAAATAATAGAATGTCCGGGGGAACAGTGCAAGACTTACCTTAATGGTGCTCCACTCAGCTCCTTCTCAGCTGTCAGGCGCGCTGGCCTGACAAAGCACCTATCTTCGGCACTTGCGTGCCAATTTAAAAATAGGGACAGAGCACCAGTCAGCTGAAAAGGAGCCGAGTGGAGCTCCTTTAAGGTAAATGTTACACTATTCCCTGGACGTTCTATTATTCACAGGGAGGTGGGAATAAGCGTTGTCACCCTGTGAATAATAGATACAAATTTACTGTACTTCAAAAATACAGTTTAGTGTTTCTTTAAGGTGCCTATACTCACCTCCTGACTGATCGTGTGACATTCAATCAATTTTTCAGGAACCGACTAGCCCATTTTTTTTTTGCAACTGACATATGACCAGTCCCGTCTGGCCCATTCATTTTGCGATCAGGCTAGGCAGTTCCTAAAGAATTGATTGAACGTTGCTAGATCGGTGCGGGTGGTTTTAATATATGGGCACCTTTTACTTTTGTTTTTAAATGTCACAAAACCTCTATATTGAAAATTACATTCACATATTTTCAGCACTGTGCCCAGTACTAGGCTGTGATTGGCTAGATAATGGCTACTTATATCCTAAGCCACTGTACTTCAGTCAATAAGATGACATTTTTGAATGGGGATGAAAAGAGTTGATATTGGGAAAAGGTGCCAAAGTGTTCACATTGCGATGTGGAGTTCAGTAGAAATGTAGGAAAACGGGAAATCCAGATAAAAGAAATTCGACAATCGGGAGGAGCTTTATTAGAAACTGAAAGGAAGGAACCCATGGACTGAACAAAAAGAGGGTCTTTTAGGTTTTAAGTTAAAGTTTTAAATATTTGGTGTATAATATTTACAGTGTCTTCTACTGTAGTATACTGGTTACAAATTTACAGACTGGTCTACCTTGTATTTCAGGTGAATGATACACATATCACTTATGTCAACACAATATATATTGAAAGAACATCTGGTGGCGCCATTGTGAGAGATCCGTTTGCTGTAAACTTCTATTGTTCTTTCCTAAAAAATATGCAAACAAGTTTGTCTACTGGTATTAGCCCATTTGCCAGGTAAGAAATTCCTTTTCTTTCTATTTTATCCTGAAAGTTTGGTCCATTTTCGAAAGTTCGAAAGTTCAAAAACGGACCCATTAAAGTCATTGGGAGTCAAATAGTTTGAAAAGTTCTAATGAAATACAAATAAAATATTAACGGTAACTTAATGTAAATGGCTGTGGGACCTGGGACATGGTCTGGGGAACATGTTCGAATATCCAGGACATTCTAAAAATCAATTTTACTCTCACTCACGCTATTTTCGAACTCACGGATTCGATGCTCGCGTATAGGCTTTAATGGACACTTTACTCATAGATTCGATATTCGTGCCTAGATACCATGGACATTTTACTCGTGGATTCAATGGTCGCGTATAGGTTTTAATGGACAATTTACTTGCGGATTCGATGCTCGCGTCCGCACCTAGATACCATGGACATTTTACCTGCGGATTTGATGCTCGCGTATAGGTTTTAATGGACACTTTACTCGCGGAATTCGATGCTCGCGTATAGGTATAATAGACATTTTACTCGCACATTCGAACGGTCGAAACATTCGATATTTATCGAAAGTCTGAAAATATCAAAAATCCGGGTCCAGGATAGTTCGAGAAGTCCGACTTTGTTCGAATTCGAATAGTTCGGCTCGAACTCGAGTTTGAGTTCTAGTCCATCTCTAATCCTAAACAGATGCTTTTGGGTTTATAGCGTATTTACTTTGCAATGATGTTTAAAATGACAGTTAATGTCTTTTCTTTCTCACGTATGGTCCAAAAACTCATTTAATTGATAATTTGTTACAGCAAACCCATCAATCTTGCCATAAAAGAATTCCTTTTTTTCTTCCATGATAACTCAGACAGATTATGTCTTAAGCTGGGTGTACACCATCTAATATTTCAGGCTGACAAATCGACATTTTAGTGTATTGGTCGATCAGGTCGAAATTTTGGATTTATTTTGGGCACCTGCGATCGGCGCCTGTTTGTCTAATTTGGATGAATAGGAGATTGTACATGAAAACCACGGCTATGTACCGCATGCTCGAAGGCAGTGAACTGTCGGATGTGGCCACTTTTGCCATGATAGACAGTCCTTCACCCTGGCCAACCGTTCCCTTTGTACCAAACGTTAGCTCAGGACGAAGGGTCCCATTGTGTGTACCCAGACTAACATCTTTTTTTTTTTTTTTTTATTGAAGAGTTTTCAAACTTCACTATATCAATAACAGAGTACAGAAAGGGAATATTGCATAGGTTTTGTATCACACTTTCTTTTTCTTATTATTTAGCTAATTGTGAAATTGTATAAACAAAATAGATGAAATTGAAAATAAATTAAATTAAACAATAAGTACTCTGCGCTTCCCTTCCTCTCCCCACGTCCACTCCCGAGCTTAAGTTTATATTGGTTGTCCTGGGGTTGTATTCCCTTGTGTTCTCTGGGCTCCCTCCACTCCAGTCATAGCATATATCCAGAGGGACCAGAATTTGTCGTAATATTTCAGCGTGCCTCTCAATCTATTGACCACCAGTTCATTCTCACGAAAGCCACCATACTTTTGTTATTATTTGAGCCCTAGAGGGAGCCGGTTGTTTCCAGGTGCAGACTAACATCTTTAAGCTAGCAAACAATTTTACTTTTATTTTACAGTATATCTTTGGTTAGGAATGACCTAGCAAAATATTCAATAACATTTTAATTAGCGATATGGTATTTGGACTATAATAAATGCAGTGATTTCCTAAAATGATGTAAGTTTACAGTCAGATTGTGACACGTGCAGGGTAAACTTTGATCTGTTGCTTCTTGCAGATTTTATAACATTTATATTGCAATGATTCCTTTATTTTTTTCTTATTATTATAATTCAACAGTGTTGGACAGTTCACAGTTGGTGCTACGATAACCTATTTGGTAAAGATGGGACTGTTCACCAATTTCAATTTCTCCACTCAATATCAAGGAGCACAATTGTCTTTAGATTCAAAATCCATGTTGTATGTTGGATTAATAGTGGAAGATGCTAAAGATACAAATTTCCTTTTGGTACTGAGAAACTGCTACGGGACTCCAACTGCAGTGAGCTCGGATAGTGTGAAATATGATATTATCAAGGACAGGTAAGATGGAATAAAAAAACTATGAATTATTGTAACCATTTTAGCAACCTGCTCTCTGTAGATTCCATGGTAAGTAATTCATCCCGAATGTAAACCCTCATACAACTAGAAAGATACAGTTAAGTCCAAATTGGATCACCAAGATTTACAGCATTGTAATAATAACAGAGACATATGCAATGTTGAATTACAGAACCATGTATATCATATCTGAATTCTCAAGTATCCTTTCCGCACAGATACCCCAATTTCCACCTCTATCTTCACCTATGGCCAAGCCCCGGCGCCTCTCCTACCATGAAGCAACTTGAAAAAGTTGCTCATGGCGGCACCCCAAGGTAAAAGACCTAAGGCGGCATTTCCCCGGGTTACCCCCCTTTTAATAGCGCAGCGTTAGCACCTTAGGAGCTGCGAGCGCCTGTGTTCAAGAAGCTTGGAACCTACCCAATCACAGCAGCGCTTGTGTGTGTGTGTGTGTGTGTGTGTGTGTGTGTGTGTGTGTGTGTGTGAAACAGTGTGTGTGTGTGAGAGAGAGAGTGTATGTGTGAGTGTTTGTGTGAGTGTGAGAGAGAGAGTGTGTGTGTGTATGTGTGTGTGTGAGAGTGTGTGTGAGAGCATTTGTGTGTGAATGTGTGAAAGTGTGTGAAAGCGTCTGTGTGAGAGAGTGTGTGTGAGAGAGACTTGGGGGCTGGCTACATACCTACTTGTCTGCTTGGGCCTACCTACCTACTAGTGTGCTAGGGCCTACCTACCTACTTGTGTACTGGGGCCTACCTACCTACTTGGGGGCTGGGACCTACCTACCTAATTTTGTGCTGAAGAAAAGAGAAGACGGCACCAGATAACACTATGTTTCAAGGTATTGAAAGGTTTTGACCAAAAAAATTAACTAAATGACTTGTTGAATTTGCCTAAATAACAGAAATGATGGGAACTACAGTATTTAACAGATTGCTCTACCAAACATATATTTTTCTGCAGATACTTTTTAAATATTTATCTTTTGACTAAAGATATGTTGGATATTGTTAAAAGGAATTTCATATGGTTAGACTAGCTTTAGCTGGTTTGTTAGGTTATGTTAGACTAGTTAGCTTAGTTAAGGACCTTCAGAGTCTATATCGGCGTGGTGGCAAGCTTACAAATGTTTTCCCTATCATCGTTCTTTGTAGAGAAAGTATGTTTTTATGTATAAACTGAACTGTATAAATAATTGTTTCCGAATACTAAATTATCAAAAATGTTGCCACACCCATCAAAGAAGCCACGCCCACACACAACGCCATGCCCACTTTGCCCCGGCGGTGGAGCGCATCCGCCTAGGAGCGGCATTCAAACATTTTTCAGGTGCTAAAAACCCTAGGGACACCACTGCCAAGCCCACACTTGCTGGGATGCTTGATATGTCTCGCTGTTGTCCCAATGACGAATATTCAAAAGACTGAAGCAAAACAAAAAAGCCAGGAACAGAGACAAGAATCATAAACAGGAAGTCAGTCAGACATACAAGGTACCAGGGATAAAGAAAGAGGCAAACAGGGGTGTTAGTACTGGGAGAGAAGACCCTGTCTATGACTTATACAACCTCTGCCCATAAAATCACTGTAGATGAAGCAGAGAGAGGGACCCCATTTTAATGGGTAAGGATGGGCATTAACCAGCTGTAATCAGTCAGTGGGTAAGCAGAAGTCAGAAATCCAAAAACACCTTGAGCAAAGGCAAACTAAAATCTATAATGGACAGAGAGAGGAGGGCCATTCTGGAAATAGCCAAGACATTCAGGGAATACCCTAAGGCATGAAGATAACCAAGGCTAGCCAGAAGATTTTGAAGAGATGCCATGGAAGTGGGTGGAAGGTAAGGAAACTCGGCTACTCCTGACAGTGACTCACCTTTTACTGTTACTATCAATAACCATCAAGGGAATAAGAAATATATTAAAAGAAAATTAGAAATTTAGATTAATGACAATTCTTAATATGGACTTGTATACTTTGTTGATTTGTATTTTTACATACAAGGCTTTTTGTTTCTTTTCTTTTTTTTAAATCATACTATAATTGTGTTTCTTTAGCTGCCCCAATGTAAATGACCCAACCATCACTGTCCATGAGAACGGAGTCTCCAATCAGGGACGGTTTTCTGTTCAGATCTTTAAATTCATTGGAAACTTCCCACAAATCTATTTGCACTGCCAGGTCACATTGTGTGATAAGACTTTGGGAACCTGTAACCCTGTGAGTAAATATTTATATTAAACATGAAATAAGTTATTGTAACGCTACCAATATAAAAAGAATAGAATAGACAATAGATTCTTATCTAAAGCTTTGCAGGGTTATCTCCAGACAACAGCAAGCTGTTAATGGCAGTATTTATAAAGGATTGATATTGGAAAACTTCAATTTTGTCATAGTTATTATTATAAAATAAATGACTATTTACCAGATTAAAATAAATGACTAATTACCAGATTATAAATAACCGGTATTGGTACTACCGGCCTGCAGTAGTTAGGGCTTGTGCACACTACACCTGTGCCTGTCTGTTTCTGGACAGAATCGTGCATTGCGGTACATTTTTTAATGAATTGGATTGAACCTTATTGCTGCACACATTTCTGTCCCAAAAAGGGCACATTTTAATAAAAAAGATAACAAAAAGGGACAGCTAAAAACAGACCAAAACAGACTGTCCGTTATGGTCCATGTCTGGTGTGAAGGAATCCTCAGTAGGCTGTGTGTTTTTACTTCCCAGTTTAAGGGCATGTCCACCCCTCCTAAAACAATGTACCAGTATGTAACAGAAGTATACAAAGACAAGGAAAAAGGATCCTGCACACCTAAGATGCAATAATAGACAGATTATATGCTGGGTGCTCCAGCACTGCAGCCAGCAGTATACACACAATAAGAGAAGATATAGCCGGGTACACCAGTCTTTATTAGTGATGTTTCTGAACCTGACTGGTTCCGTCTTCAGACAAACTGTTATGTAACAGAGCACCCCCCAAAACCCAGGTTCTGTTTTATTCACATTTACCAAAGATGCTCCTAGACTGTGTAAAGAACCTTGCAAACCCACGATCCATCGCCGTGGCTGCCAGCTACTTCCTATTAAAGGCCGTCAGTCAGCTGTGATAGTGACGTCACGGCCAATGGCTGACGGCCATTACCGAATAAGCCACTGCTACTGCTGGTCGTAAAGGGCATGCTGCAGCAGCACCAGAGGCGTGGACAAAGCGGCGATGGGTTGTGGGTTTGTTAAGGTTTTTTACACAGTCTTGGAGCATCTTTGGTAAATGTGAGTAAAATGGAACTGGGGTTTTGGGGGGTGCTCTGTTACATATTAAGATTTTGCAGGAGGGGTGGACATGCCCTTTAAGGTAGGTACACACAGTAACGAGAAAGGGCTGATATCGTCGGATCCAATGGTATCACCCCTTTCTCGTTACTGTGTGTAGAGGATTTTCCGAATAATTGCGAGGCCGACGAACGTTCACTGTTGTTTGGAAAATCACAAAAATTCCCCTTGGCTGTGGTTTTCCCCTTGAACATAAAGTATAGGGATTCGGCCATGGCTGGGGGAAAACTGCAGTCCCAAGAGCGTAGGGAAAATGCTGGGGACTGTGTGTAGCACGATCAGAAGAAAATATATTCTGTCTCTCATTTCAGATCGTGCAGGTGTGCTTTAGTAATTTGGTATTTTAGCAGTTGTAAAAAAACCTGTAACGATCTGTAATTTATGACAGCGTTAATGGAGCGATACCATAATTTAGTTATATTGTTCCTTTATAAATACTATATATACTACATGTACTACATATATTTTGGTTAAAAGGAAGTACAGAAAATGTAGATTCCTTTAGGTTAGTTTCACACTCCATTACACTCACCGAGAATGAACTGCAAAAGAAGCTTCACATTACTGGTGCGAATTCTGCATTGAAACCATTGAAAATGTCAAGGTGGAAACTGCTAAAATTCGGATTTCGGTAGTAGAAACTGAAAAAATAGTTTTGACCCACGATCATTCTCAGGTTGAATATCCCTAGAGTTGAGCAACACTTGGCAGGTGAGAGGAGTCAGTAGCTTCAGAGAGGGGACAAAGCTGATTTACAGAATTACAGAGCGATTTACAGAGTTCTGGAGGCTGCAGATTGTTCAGGGTTAGTTACCCTTAAAATAAATATGTCAGGAATGTTCTATTGCCTGGAATGTTCAATTATTTGTATTGAATGTAATGTAAGAATATCATCTAAACTCTTTCTGTTTGCAAATAACCCTCTGCATATTATATTAACAGTGGTGTGCTGGGATGAGAGCTGCTAATACAAATAATGACACCCAAAGCCAAACTCTCAGAGTGGGACCCATAACACAGACAGGTAAAATCCATGTGCAGTCCATTTACAGTCAGACATGTCATTTCAGAATTAAGTGACTAAACTGTGAGTTACAACAGTGTTATAAACTTTATATGGACACTGCAGAGGAAGTAGGGATTTATGTAGATAGTAGAATTGTAGAGATTTAGTAAAGTTTGTAACTCCTTCTGCTAATTAAAGTGGGGTATTACATTTCCTAGGATAAAAAAAAAACATTTGGACTAGAGCAAATTAGCTAATGTGGTATAATATTCCTGTTACAAATACACTAAGCCTTTTGTAGAAACGCAACACTTAATTCAGTGTACAGATGTTATAACACCATTTCTTTCTTTGTTTATAGGATATGCACAATATAATACTCAGTCCTCAGCTAAAGGTAAAAGTTATTTTAATCCACATAACATATAAGATAGACAGATATTGGTATCATGGACATATAAAAATAGATTTTATATATCTATTTGAAAATTTGATTCAAATTTTTGATTTTCAAACACAAATTTTTATCGGTAATTTCCAAAATGTTGGGTTTGTAATATTTAATTTTCATTTTTTTGGATCACGATTTCCAATAAGTTCAGAGTTTTGAAAAAGTTGTTTTAAACTGGGACCGTTCACTAATCATGTTACACAGACAAATTATAAAATTTTAGACAAAAAAACTCTACCAAGTTAAGAACATTAATGGGAGGGTGTATTTATGGGGCTAATCGCAGATGGTCTTTAAAAGTCAGGTATAAAATATTGCAGCAAATATAGAAAATACTTTGTGCTAATATTGATATTCCGATAAAATATTTACATGGTTTTATGTTTTTCTTTCAGCTACTGCAGCAGCAATAGAACCACTGATATCGACCTTCATTGTATTTTTCTATATTTTTGTCATATCAAGCTAAATGAGTTAATTTTCAAAACTGAAGAAGAGTTACGTATTGTATATAGTCAAGATTTCTACTCTCTCTACTCAAAAGCGGTGGGAATGTACCAATAACTGCAAGCATTTGAATGTATGCCAACAATCTAAACAATGATCCTCTTTGGCACACCACTCACACTGCTAGATATATGTAGAATATAATTGAAATTGAGGATAAGCTTTATATTAAGTTTTATTGTATAAAAGGGATAATAGGCATGCAGTGTCAAATGCAATTAAAAAGGGGACCACAATGTGCAGCTATAGAATTTAAATTCATAGTCTAATAAATATTCCACTGTAAAAACCCAATGTCCTATTTAAATGTCCACATACAGACAACCATATGTATAAAAGATCAGATAGTTATAGCATAGAAGAGATGCATAGCATAAAGTAATGTCACAATACAGAGCACAGGGCCAGCTAGTGATAAACAAAAACAGAGCACAGGAGTTTTAAATATTGTAAATCAAAAACAAAATGCAAAAAAGTGTCTGGATCTATAGGTCTGATTTCACCTGCCATCAGTATCTGTGGTTGTGAGTTTATCAGATCCATCAATAGAGTGACATTCAGGCTCTGGTAAGTAACACAAGTGTTAAGGCCACTGCACTCAGTGGTTGCTAAGACTTAAGGTGATCATACATTAGGATGATTTTATGTACAATCTGACATTTCCATTGGCTGGCTAAAAAAAATTGTACATGCAACATTAGATCATAATATCGATCGTAATTACAATCGGGAAAGTCGTTTTTTTAAAGTCGATTGGTTAAATGATCGTAGTATTTTCTGAAGATCCAATTGAATGTAAATGTAATGTGACCTCACAATATACGACATTAGACCTTAATCTCCTAACAAATTGAAGGTCAAACAATATGAATGGAACATCTACATACTGTGCAATTAACATTGTACATCTGTCTATCAAAATATCAGTCAGTTTACGATCACAATAACCTTTTGTAGTGTATGGCCACCTTACGTTTTTACTTCTACTTATCGCTTACATATCTCTGTAAAATGGGCCTTAACACAAGTCTTCCTGACCTCAAAGTCCACAAAGTGACAAATACTGAAACATGGTATTGGCTAATGCAGAAATAATACCATGGGTCTAATAAATCTGATTGGCACAATGCTGCTTATGGTGCATATATACATATTTTCTATACATAATGGTACAGTATATATGTGGGCATTCATTTCATGGACATTGAATTTTCTTGTCCATATTTTTTGGGTGGAATATTTATTACACTACAAATGTATACAGTATGCTATGTCTGCACATTTTGTTCCCATTTTATTGCATTTGACACAATGCAATGTATATTATAATTTTTGTGCAATAGAAAGTGAATAATTCATCCCACCCTCTTTAAATTAATATAATCAATTAAAATTAACCTTATCAATTAGACTGTCTCCTCCTCCCCTGACTGATTAGAACCTTCAACTAAATATTGTTTCATGACATTTATTGTAACCATTCAAATGAAAATTCTGTTAAAATGGATATTTATTTTTAATCTCTGATCTTTTATTGGTCCCTTGACCATTTCCTGGGAGCTTGTGAATTTGGGGATTATTCATACTGAGGTTATCAGAGTAAATAATACAGGTCTGAAATGGGCTAGATTAAGGTTATAATCCATGTGAAACATATACTTTGATATATATGTGTGTGTGTACTTGTATGTACTGCAATTTCTATAAAATTAAATGTATTTAGTTATAAAGTATAGTAAACAATATTACATGTGATTGTCATGCTTTATGTCATGCTTTATGGTTGGGAAAGGGGAGGGGAAAGGGGGAAATAAATAAATAAATCTATAAATAAATCTGTTCTATGTTTCCCTTTTTAGTATCTGAAACCAGTTAAAAGGGTTTACAGTTCATTTACTTTTGGGCATATTGGAGATTCTGACAATATTTTGCTGGTCTGCATTCTTATAGACTGATTTGCAGACGTGAATGATAATGTTTATTTGGTGATATAAGGAAATTTGAAAAAGAAAATGAATACATTTCAGTGTCTTCTTATGATCCTCTTGATGCATCTATTATACAAATTCAATTCTGAGGAAATAGTATATTCTGACACATTCTGACACAGGGTTGTACCTAGGGTTTAGAGATGGACGAACTTCGGTCCGTTTTCGAACTTTCGAACTATTGGAAAAGTTCGAAAGTTTGAAAACGGACCCATTAAAGTGAATGGGAGGCAAATAGTTCGAAAAGTTTGAATTTAATACAACTAAAATATCAATGGTAAATGGCCGTGGGACCTGGGAAATGGTTTGGGGAACATGTTCGAATATCCAGGACTTTCGAAAACTCGATTTTACTCTCACACTTGCTACTTTCGCTCTCTTGCGTTCGAACATTCAAGGTATAATGGACATTTTACTTGCGGATTCGATGCTCGCGTATAGGTGTAATGGACATTTTACTCACGGATTCGATGCTCACGCCTAGGTATGATGGACATTTTACTTGCGGATTCGATGGTCGCATATAGGTATCATGGACATTTTACTCAAGGATTTGATGCTCGCGTATAGGTATCATGGACATTTTACTCGCAGATTCGATGCTCGCGTATTGATATCATGGACATTTTACTCGCGGATTCCATGCTCGCGTATAGGTATCATGGACATTTTACTCGCGGATTCGATGCTCGCACCTAGGTATCATGGACATTTTACTCACGGATTTGATGATCGCGTATAGGTTTTAATGGACATTTTACTCGCAGATTCGATGCTCGTGTATAGGTGTAAAGTAATCAAGGTAGAGCAGCGAGATACGTCCGGAAAAACGATGCTTCACTTCAGTATAAGGATAAAACTTAGCATTTATGTACAGAGTTAAAACAGCCGATACGCTGCAAACATACTCATGGACAGGGGAATCCAAGGGGAAGGGCGGGCCTGACGCGTTTCGCGGTTACTTCCGCTCATCAGAGACATAGGTATAGTGTATAGGTTAATAGACATTTACTTGCGGGTTCGAGCTCGCGCCTAGGTATAATGGACATTTTACTGGATTCAATATTACTCGGTATTGTATATGGACATTTTACTCGTGGATTCGATGCTCGGGTATAGGTGTAATAGACATTTTACTCGCAGATTCAATGCTCTCACCTAGGTATAATGGACATTTTACTCGCAGATACGATATTTACTCGCGTATTGTTATATGAACATTTTACTCACATATTCGATTTTTTTGCATTTGATTATAATCCCCTCTTCCTATTGACTTTCTATATGCAATCCAGGCTCTAAAATCGAGCCTCCGAAGTGCGTGTGGGTTATTAAATTATTACCTTGCCTGCAGACAACATGGCCACCATGGATTGGCAGCAGTTGGTGGTGCAATATCTGACATGGGGGGGGTATGACAGCATGCCAATTGGCACCCCCACACATGAAAAATATTTAAAATATTTACATTTTAATTTTTTATTTATTATTAATATTTTTTATTATTTATTAATATTTACTTTATATATATAAATTTGCAGATGAGGGATCTGTTTTTGCCAGTGAGGCTGAAGAAGAGGATGGATCACCTCCTGCAACACCCCCACCAAGGACCCAGATATGGCCTGCAGTCTCCTCTTCTTCTCCACCACCAGCACCATCATGCCAGTGCCAGCTGAATGGAATGGCGCAAAAGATGAGGCGCATGGAGAGGCGCATGATCTCCATGCAAAGAGACACTAAGCTCTTAAAGCAAGAAATCATTTTTAAAAAATAGTTGCATTTCCCACCACATTTGTTATTGTTGTTGTTTTTAGTATTATTATTGTTATTATTATTATTATGAATATTGCACCAAAAAAGTAAAAGTAAAGGTGCCTTTAGTAAACAAGTTGAACCAAACAAATCTCTGTGTTTTAAATGACTAGAAACATAATTATTTAGACTTTTCCCACACCCCATTGGCTTCTCTCCCTCAGAGTATGCTTCGTACAAGGGAAAGCGGGGAAGGGGATACGCTTTGTAGGAACAGCACCATTGAGTAGCAGTAGATTCACTTCAGTTTGACAACATTATTGCGGATCCAGGCAGGCTTGGCCCCACTGGACAGACCCCATACCCCATTGGCTTCTCTCCCTCAGAGTATGCTTCGTACTGTTATGGACTAAACTAAGTCCAGGAATTATCTGTTCCCTTCCAAATGTTGATCAATTGATATAACAGTCTAGACTGGGAAGAAACTATAAAGAACACACTGACACGAGTGTTCAGTAGGTAAAAATGTTCCTTCTGATTTTATGTTAGTTACAACGGCATAAGGTTGGGGTGGGGGTTGATGTTGGCACAATTAGTCTGGCAAGGGTCATTATATTTGCTGATTTAGGCTATTGTAGCTTCTTCTCCAGGAGTCGTCTGTGAAGCATCATACATCACAAATATTTGTCCTTGTGGGGAGAATCCTCTTGTACATCTAGCAGAGCTAAGCGATGATATCTATGTTTATCAGTTGAGTAGGAAAACAAGAGCTGAGCATATCATATATATTGAATCATCAAGGTTAGAAGAATAAAAACAAAAATATAGTAATGAGACAGTAAAATAACATTTCTATGTAATTAAAACTAAAGCTTAAAGCGATAGATGTATGGGATATATGTCTCCTTAACAGTCCCCCCTAAAAGTTTATTTTGCTGTCCCTACCTAACAAGGATTATCAGAGTTGCCCCAGAGGGAGTCACCCTAGAGGTGGGTGTGGCTGTTCAGCTGGCTCGGGGAGACCTGCGCAATGCCAGGGACCAACCCTTCCAACTCCAATACCCTAACTATCCTGTAGAGAATTGTAAGCGGAAAGTCTGTAGGTGCATGGGAGTGTAAGGAGACTCAGGAATAAAATCAGGTTTGTTATTCATGCACTTACAAAATTGGGACGGATACATTTGCAGCGGTTTTGCTAGCTTCTTAATATATGGAATAAAACAACAAACTAAGAAAGAGACCAATATTAAAACTATCATACAGTCAATCTATCTGGGCCAAGGGTTCTGCCACCCAGTATCCATCCCAAAATATTGGTCCCATGGGCTATTATTCCAGAGTTCTTCTTTAATTGATTGACAAATCTTCAAGTTTCTAATAGCAAGAGTGACTTTACCATTTGGGCCGGTGTTATCAGGGATATAAGTGCAACAAGTGCTGGAGTTTGGTAACATTTTACAAACTCCTCCTTTTCAGCAAGCATCATATCTAAGGCGATCCTGTTTTGGAAACTCATTTGTGCAGTTGGCCCTAACTGATCAGCCCAAAACCCTGGAGTGCATCTTTAGTATAGTTAAAAATCGCTGCTGCTGATTATAGTAAATGTAATTAATCCATCAACATTTTTATTCAAGACTCAAACCCTGCTTTAACCTGATCACGGGCTTTAAATTCATCGGGTACCCCCTAGGAACTCCAATGCATCAATATATACGTGTGGATCAAGACTTCCCCTGGAGTCAAGTCTTTTTAGCGCGATGAGGGGGTTCAAAGGGTACACTTGATGGATAGTGAGGGATGATATGAAGGGGCATAACACCTTACTTAGGCACATTCACCATTCCAGGAAGTGGGGAGATGGGACCTGATTTTCATGTCTCCACAAATCCAGTAAATGTCACCAAGTGAGATTGTACTTGATTCTGCAGAGGCGTTTAGAGCCATCTTTATACGTTTCACAATATCGTATGTAGTGAAATTGCCCATGGCTTTGCCAGAATGATGGTAGTATATAAACAGGTATAATTTCCGGGATATATGGTTATACCTTCAGTTGGCGAGGAGTTTGTTTAAAAGATGGGTAAGTGGTTTTCCACGTCTCACAAATCTGGTCTGGTTGGTGGAAACATACTGAACAGGCTAAGGAAACATTGTCAATTTGGGGTGGGAGATTAAGGGAACAGTGCCTAAGTGGGGGCGTGCTCCTCCACAAACGAAACGTTGGATATTATGTTGGACGGCACTATATTTCATCCATTCCAGCCAAACATTGGCATCACTAAATCCAGTTTCGATAGATATTGTCTCTTCAAAAGTAGGATTTGCATATGCCCTCATATTGTTTGGTACAATAAGATTCGTAGGTTTTGTCTCCTTTTTGTTCAGATCCTTAGATTCTGCTGAATTATACATATCTTTTAGGAAGAATGTACCATTATATACAGAAGCAGTCTTACCAAAAGCCATGCCGCTAATATATAGTACCTGCATCTGTGGAGGTGGGATTCACAAGGGTAAGGGTTAGTTTCATATTTGAAACCAGGTCTATCGCTCTTTTAGACAAAGGCCTGTTTTTAGGAGGGCCCATTCTTTTAAGCAAGGGAACACCATTCTTATCTACTTTAAGGCGAGCAGATTCGGGCTGATATCCCCAATCTGATCCCGTATTCCACCCTACAGCCCCAATAAGCACAGTTGTTTCCCCAATATTCGTCAGTTACACAGATGTATAGTGAGCTAATGGCTGGTTTGCCATTATAAAGGTTACATTGCTCACAGAGACTGGGGACCTAGCAATCATACAGAAATCAAACATAAACACAGCAGTATCGGTGTTTGAAGAATTAAACCAGAATGTTGTTAGATCTTCATTCTGAGTACGGCAACCTGTAAAGCTCTCCCTGAGGAGATAATGAAAAGGATAATAGACCAATCGACAGGAGGGGTTGTTTTCTTGCAATGTGAAGCGTGGATCAAGATGGTCTTCCTCCAGCTTCACTGAAGTGGGGAGTGGTAAGGAGAACCTGGAATGGGCTGTCAAACCTAGGTTCAAGGGAGTGCTTTCTTACAAATTTCTTTACCCAGACCAATGCCTGGGAGGAGTGGAATGAGCACCTGTTACAGACTCAGGATCTGGAAGAGAAGAGAACACTTGACCATGCACTTTAATAGTTACAAGTGTTAGTTGGCAAAAACAAAATCAGTTAATACATCAGACAATAATGTAATTGCTGGGGAAATAAACACCCTAACCTAGGGCTGATCCAAATAGGATCTCAAAGGGGGATAACTTGTGCTCCCCCCTGGGTGTGATCTGACATAACAGAGCTATAGGCAGGCTATCAGGCCATCCCATCCCAGAATCATGAGCCATTTTTAATATGGTCGTGTCTTTAGAGTACCATTCATTCTTTCAACCTTCCCACTACTTGAGGATGATAGGGCGGAGGAGGGTCACTCCTAAAGCAGTCCAAATTTCTTTAGTGACAGGTTAAATTTTCCTCTCACATCTTCTGGCAATTCCGTATGCCTCTCTGCGAAGCGTGATCCATCCACAAATAGAGTGATGGTGGGTTGTCCAGTGGAGACGAACTGACGTGGGAAGGTGTGCTGTTTTTTGCTGCACATGGTCCTCATTATCCTGTTCTCCATGGTGATAAGTTCCATCATCGGTTGGTACCCCCTCAGGAATTGGCAGAAGTGTAGAGGGATTAAGTATGGAACAACGTGAAGCGTGAGATTGTCAGTCGAGATTGATTAAGAATGGCAAAAAAAACAAAATGAATCGGGGAGGAAACAAAAACTTAAACTGAAATAATAAAATTCTCAGGGAAAAGTATATATGAAACAGGAAAGAAACAAAAGAAACAGAGAAAGAGTAGCAACTTATACACATATAAACATAACATTCCCTTAACAACATGAAAAGAACTCACAAATTCACCAAACAACCCCAAACATAAGGAAGATAAAGATCCACAAATTAAATTATGTAAAGTCAGCTCACCATTTCATTTATAAACTATCTACTGCCAAATTCTACCAAAACCAACTAATTAAAATACTACCTGGAAACAATGAACTAACAGCTTAAACCTAATCAAAACACTGGTACGGGTTAAGAAAAGATTAAGCTAATAAACAAAACACGGTAACGGACTAAATTCTAAACAGAATTCTGGGAATTGAAGCTCTATATACACTATACACAAACACAACCATAACAGCTCTAATTGGTAGAAATCAAATCGGAAGGGAGAGATCTACACTATATTAAATTAATTACTTGGGTATTAATTAACCTGTATCTAATACAGTAAATAAAAGGAATATACTATAGGTAAGACCTGAATATATTTAACTTCTAAACCATGATGGATTAAAATAACCTCATACTCTGTGAGGTATCGGATAGTTCATATTCTATTCTTTAGCATTATAAACATGATTAGATGTTAATTAAACATTCTCCGTCAATATAATAAAGTTGGGGCCTCACCAGCCATTGTACAAGCTGCAGAGATGCATTCTCTGAACAGTGATTGCCATGACTTAGAGAGAAAAAAAAATAAGTGGACTAGTTCAAGGTGTCTCGTGTATTTGATAAAAACTGCCACATGATTTTAAATGTTCTCTTACAATAAAATGAAAAGATTTATCATAATTCACAAGCTAGAGCAGGGGCAGAAGGTAAATGTATTAAATTATTAAACATTCTTTGTCATTTTTGATGTCCATAGAATGATGGTTGGACGTCTTTAATGGTGCATTTGGAGCATTGGTCCCAGTGGGAGTTGGGCTGGGATTCATTGTTTGTGAAAAAGTTCATGAAGTGACCAATTCAGCTTTATCACAAGGTGTTTGAAACGCAAAAAAAAATGTCTTTATCTCTGGCGGGGCTGACCAGATATTCACCCTTAGATATTATACAACCAAGATATTGAACTGAGTCTTTGCAATATTGTATTTTCTGGAAACTTTTGATGCAGCACAATTGAGGAGAGAGAAACATTTTTATATACCTCCATGCTCTGAATACACAATAACCACATTAACATATTTGACAATTAACATATTTCACATAATCCTAGAACCATGTGGCTGAACCCATTATTATTTTACACTTCACAGAGAGCCATAGAGTCTGTCCCTGGCAAGTCCACCAAGTCTCTATGTCAAACAAGTGACACATAAATTGGGACTTTTAAAAAAATGAATACAAAAAGACTGAGCCGTAGCACCAGCCGACATGCAGAAAAAAGGCATATCTCAAAATCAACAACTGTATTACATTGGGTATCGCGGACAGAAATGCTAATAAGGCCCCAATATCCAAACTATAGGAACATCTGTATTATGAGCTAAATAGGGGTATAAAATAGGAAGAGTCTTATAATTAACCATTGTCTACAAAGGTACAAACCATTGGCAGGATACTATTAATTAATCTGTAAAAGGGTTAGGGGCATAAAAAAAAAAAAAAAAAAAATAATCCATACATCAACTTTTAATTCCAACAGTTATGCCACTAAAGAAATTAAGATACACAATTTACTTAATAAATCCTGTATTGTCAAGTTAATGGGGTAATCTGGTAATAATTCAAAGGAAAAATAAGACAATAACATTGGCCATGTCCCTATTAGTGACACATATTTTATATCTCTGCAAGTACTGCAAGTACCCCAATAAATCTCTACAAAAGACTTGCAAATCAGTGAGGGACATTTTACTCGCGGATTCGATGCTCGCACCTAGGTATCATGGACATTTTACTCGCCTTACCTCGTATATGAAGAACACAAATAGGATTACACATTGGATTACACATTCTGTCCATGAGCTGTACCACAGCAAGGGAATCACTTGTGGGAAAATCCATCACAACTGCCATCATAGGGGATATCTATCTGTGATTGTATTTCATATCCTACTTAGCTAGATAGATATAACGGGCACTAGTCTCACTAATGATCTAATTTATAACAAATAACATATCTACTATTATTAAACTCCTCTTTAAAAACCAACAGAAACTCTACCAGATCCTTGCCCTCTACTTTCTAAATCCTCACTTTCTCAAAAACCTCTGTAATATATAACAAAAACTTCCGTAGACATTCCTACCTCCATTCGACTATCCACCTTCCTCCTGATAACTTTCCTCTTCCATTAACACCTTCTTGAACCTTCTTACACAATCTGAACACTTTTATTCTTAAACTGATGCAAAACAATTAAGATCACTATGCAGTTATATAATTTCCACTTAACTAGTTAAATCATGACATTTACTTTCATTTCCAGTGAACCAAAACAAAAAGGAGAGGAGGAGGAAGCGGGTGGGGGAAGCGGGTGTCAGACACTGCAGAAAATGATTTAAACACAGAACTTTACCTTACATTTATAATAGAAAACATTCTAAGTGAAACCAGCATTAACTAAATTTAAACTTTACTTATTAATATAATCAGATTTATAATAAAATTCACTAAGAGAGCTCACAATAAGAATATACATCTTTTATCCAACCCAATATATTATCAAACCATGGATTGCCATAATCTATACCACCAATACGGATCACCTAATCCTCCAGGAAAATTCTTCGGAACTTCTGTACCAGTCTTGTTATCAGTATTTTCCCACATTGGAAACCTGTAAACTTAGAATTAAAACACTTTAATATACTTTAAATGACTTATCATGTTTGGGTCAGACACCTTTGCTGTGAAACTTTCCATCCTGTAAGCAAGAAAGTTAACAATAAGCGCAAAGCAAGCAAGCTCAGCAAATTAACAAATTTGACAGACAAAACTGTTACACATAAAACACACAAGACATACAAAGGTAAGGTCTCTTAATGTTCCATATAATGCTAGCTAGCAAAACATATCTCTTCAGAAGTTCGAACTTCTAATGAACTGGACCACACTGTCCGTTCTATAACTGGTTAATTGGTTGAGCAATTCTAGCATAATTCTTTATATGTTTCTTTCCCACCCTCCCCGCAATAATTTCAAATACAGTGACACCCTCAAGGTCTTCCTCCTTCGTCTTACTTTTATTCTGACCTATTTTAGCTGTTTATAATTAAATCTGAAGGCTAAACCTTTGGCGGGGGTCTACAATCACAGAAAATGGGCTCTTGGAATTTTAAACCAATACAATCTGATTCCACTGAAAAATGGGCAAAATTGGGGAAACGCCCACAGTGCAGGCTTGTATCCCTGATATGATGAGGGGTAGCCTTTTGAATGTCTACTTATTTTTATAAGGACCTTGTGGACTAATTCCAAACAGTAAGCCACATACACAATCAGCACATGACATATCCTTTCTATGTCTGGTGGGAATATCTGAAACAGTATTCTGTACCAAATAGAGACAAAAGGGGTTCTAATCCATGAACCCAACAGTAGCACACATCACACGCAGTTCTCTACTGCTCTTAAGGACCACGCAGAACTGACAGCCACGTAGATCAGTCAGGATAGTAGGATGATTGATCCCTAGTTTTGACACTTGGACCTAAGAATGGATGGGGGGTGGACTCAGCATTATCTACAGTCATCCAGTCTGTATTATCCTGTAGGCGGTAATGTTGGCTGACCCCTAACTCATCTGTACGGAGTTCTCTCACCCTCTTGGGTCGGTAGTCTCTGGGTGTTTTAAGTGTCATTTCCCTAAGGTCCATTAGATGATTAATTGTCTTAGATATTTCACGCTCTAAATCTTTATCAGTAGGTTTTCTAGGCCTAGCGCCCCCTACTGCACCCTGTGTACTGCTGTCACATTCTATATCAGAATCATCCCCTAACACCATGATAGGATTTAGGTCTGGGGGGGAACATCTGACCTGAGACTTGTCTGTCTGTAATTGTTTCATTATTTTCTTTTTGTCTATGGCTGTTGTTTTCTTAATGTCTTTTAGTTGGTCAGCTATGTCATTTATTTGGCGTGTTAAATTCTCTGTGGCCACCTGTTGCCGGTGGATGGAGTCATCCAATTTAGAAGAAGTGACCACTTCATCATCTCCTAATGGCTTAATAGTGGGTGGAGTATACAGTTGGCCGGTAGTGGTCAATACTGGGTATAAAGGAGTGACAACCTGATTGGATGATGGACAATCTTGAATAAAAGGGTTATTTGGGAGGGGCATGGTACTCAAACTGGATGAATTAAAATGGCTGCCACCATGAAGAAGGGTGTTGTCTGAATTAAAATGGCTGCCACCATTGGGGACAGGGGTATCCATAAGATGGCCGCCAGAGGTGGCTTCATGGGCGGTGGCTTCAACGTTAGATGTTTGTACTGGAGTAAGAACCCTCCTTGCACCCTCATATGGTGGTGGCTGAACACAGGGGAAAGGGGACTCTTTGTGATACAAATATGTGATCTTCCCAGTTTTACCAATCACTCTTTGTTCAGACCAGTTATGTTCATGTAATTCCCTTGAGACTTTAAACCATGATTCTGCAATCTCTAGGAGACCTTTGTCTCGTAAATCCACCCCCTTATCCCTTAAAAGTATACGCCACTGTTCTGGTTGTAATCTTGGAGCAGTTACTGACAGATTACATAGTTTGGCAAGTTTAACATACTTTTTTACGTATTTACTCCCCATTTTAGAGCGAATAAGTGTAAATGCAGTTTCCCCTTCACATTCATATGATTTAATACTATTTTGACCCATGGCAATGGCAGAAAATACGGGACAATGATTACGATATTAACTAAACAGAAATTAACAGGCAGTTACTTTGTACGGTTGGTGAATCACACTATGTAAAATCTCACACAGTTTATTTATTACGTTCAGTTTATTTATTACGTTCAGTGGAATATCTCGGGATATCCCACACTATCTGCCTGGAAAACTTCACACACACATATCCTCCCCCCTCAGGAATGGTGGGAGAATCTGAAGCACGATTTAACTCTAAAAAAAAACAGAGAACCTGAGTATATGTAAACTCTGAATTACAATTGGTTCTATCTCGGCTAAACCCTGGGAAGGGTTACAAACAACTACAGAACATGAACCCAACAATACAACAGTAGCACACGTAGTTCTCTACTGCTCTTCAGGACCACGCAGAACTGACAGTCACGTAGATCAGTCAGTTAGGGAGCACTTTGTCCTCACGCACCGATAGCCCACGTAGATCAATCGGTCTAGGACCTTCCCTGTCCTGGATGTTTATGTGAATATTACCCACAAACCACCAAGCCCCCACCGACAGCACACGCAGATCAGTCGGTTAGGGAACACTATATTCACATACACATATCCTGTCTCTATTTAATGAGTTCTGCTCAACCAGACAAAACACAGACCACAAACACAGACCGGGCAACAGATAATCCTTCACAGGTTATGGGAATGCCACCAGGCAAGAAATTACCTGTCTTTGCTAACTGCTAACAGCCGATATAGACACCAGAGTCCAACAGTGTAACAGGATGACACAAGCAAGAAACTATTAACATAGGTCTTACCTGTGTCTCGGAAGTGATCAGTTTCCGTCTGTTCACTGCTGGCTCACTGGAGTCCTGGCATCGGCTGGGGTCAGTCAGAGCCTGATGGCCCACGTTGGGCGCCAATTGTTATGGACTAAACTAAGTCCAGGAATTATCTGTTCCCTTCCAAATTGGTTATCAATTGATATAACAGTCTAGACTGGGAAGAAACTATAAAGAACACACTGACACGAGCTGTTCAGTAGGTAAAAAATGTTCCTTCTGATTTTATTGTTAGTTACAACGGGCTATAAGGTTGGGGTGGGGGTTGATTGGCACAATTAGTCTGGCAAGGGTCATTATATTTGCTGATTTAGGCTATTGTAGCTTCTTCTCCAGGAGTCGTCTGTGAAGCATCATACATCACAAATATTTGTCCTTGTGGGGAGAATCCTCTTGTACATTCATCTAGCAGAGCTAAGCGTATGATATCTATGTTTATCAGTTGAGTAGGAAAACAAGAGCTGAGCATATCATATAATATTGAATCATCAAGGTTAGAAGAATAAAACAACTAAAATATAGTAATGAGACAGTAAAATAACATTTTCTATGTAATTAAAACTAAAGCTTAAAGCGATAGATGTATGGGATATATGTCTCCTCAACAGTCCCCCCTAAAATGTTTATTTTGCTGTCCCTACCTAACAAGGGTTATCAGAGTTGCCCCAGAGGGAGTCCACCCTAGAGGTGGGTGTGGCTGTTCAGCTTGGCCTCGGGAGACCTGCGCAATGCCAGGGACCAACCCTTCCAACTCCAATACCCTAACTATCCCTGTAGAGAATTGTAAGCGGAAAGCTCTGTAGGTTGCATGGGAGTGTAAGGAGACTCAGGAATAAAATCAGGTTTGTATTCATGCATTACAAACATTGGGACGGATACATTTGCAGCTTGTTTTGCTAGCTTCTTAATATATGGAATAAAACAACAAACTAAGAAAGAGACCAATATTAAAACTATCAATACAGTCACTCCTATCTGGGCCAAGGTTTTCTGCCACCCAGTCATCCATCTAAAATATTGGTCCCATGGGCTATTTATTCCAGAGTTCTTCTTTAATTCGATTGACAAATCTTCAAGTTTCTTAATAGCAAGAGTGACTTTACCATTTGGGCCGGTGTTATCAGGGATATAAGTGCAACAAGTGCTGGAGTCTGGTAACATTTTACAAACTCCTCCTTTTTCAGCAAGCATCATATCTAAGGCGATCCTGTTTTGGAAACTCATTTGTGCAGTTGGCCCTAACTGATCAGCCAAACCCTGGAGTGCATCTTTAGTATAGTTAACAAATCGCTGCTGATTATAGTAAATGTAATTAATCCAATCAACATTTTTATTCAAGACTCAAACCCTGCTTTAACCTGATCACGGGCTTTAAATTCATCGGGTACCCCCCTAGGAACTCCAATGGCATCAATATATATGTGTGGATCAAGACTTCCACCTGGAGTCAAGTCTCTTTTAGCGCGATGAGGGGGTTCAAAGGGTACACTTGATGGATAGTGAGGGATGATATGAAGGGGCATAATCACCTTACTTAAGGCACATTCACCATTCCAGGAAGTGGGGAGATGGGACCTGATTTTCATGTCTCCACAAATCCAGTAAATGTCACCAAGTGATTGTACTTGATTCTGCAGAGGGCTTTTAGAGCCATCTTTATACGTTTCACAATATCCTGTAGTGAAATTGCCCATGGCTTTGCCAGAATGATGGTAGTTATAATAACAGGTATAATTTCCGGGATATATGGTTATACCTTCAGTTTGGCGAGGAGTTTGTTTAAGAATTGGGTAAGTGGTTTTCCACGTCTCACAAATTGTCTGGTTGGTGGAAACATTACTGAACAGGCTAAGGAAACATTGCTCAATTTGGGGTGGGAGATTAAGCGGAACAGTGCCTAAGTGGGGGCGTGCTCCTCCACAAACGAAACAGTTGGATTTATTATGTTGGACGGCACTATATTTCATCCATTCCAGCCAAACATTGGCATCACTAAATCCAGTTTCGATAGATATTGTCTCTTCAAAAGTAGGATTTGCTATAGCCCTCATATTGTTTGGTACAATAAGATTCGTAGGTTTTGTCTCCTTTTTGTTCAGATCCTGCTGAATTATACATATCTTTTAGGAAGAATGTACCATTATATACAGAAGCAGTCTTACCAAAAGCCCATGCCGCTAATATATATGTACCTGCATCTGTGGAGGTGGGATTCACAAGGGTAAGGGTTAGTTTCATATTTGAACCAGGTCTATCGCTCTTTCTTAGACAAAGGCCTGTTTTTAGGAGGGCCATTCTTTTAAGCAAGGGAACACCATTCTTATCTACTTTAAGGCGAGCAGATTCGGGCTGATATCCCCAATCTGATCCCGTATTCCACCCTACAGCCCCCCAATAAGCACAGTTGTTTCCCCAATATTCGTCAGTTACACAGATGTATAGTGAGCTAATGGCTGGTTTGCCATTATAAAGGTTACATTGCTCACAGAGACTGGGGCACCTAGCAATCATACAGAAATCAAACATAAACACAGCAGTATCGGTGTTTGAAGAATTAAACCAGAATGTTGTTAGACCTTCATTCTGAGTTACGGCAACCTGTAAAGCTCTCCCTGAGGAGATAATGAAAAGGATATATAGACCAATCGACAGGAGGGGTTGTTTTCTTGCAATGTGAAGCGTGGATCCAAGATGGTCTTCCTTCCAGCTTCACTGAAGTGGGAGTGGTAAGGAGAACCTGGAATGGGCTGTCAAACCTAGGTTCAAGGGAGTGCTTTCTTACAAATTTCTTTACCAGCACCCAATCGCCTGGGAGGAGTGAATGAGCACCTGTTACAAACTCAGGATCTGGAAGAGAAGAGAACACTTGACCATGCACTTTAGTTAATTCACGTGTTAGTTGGCAAACAAAATCAGTTAATACATCAGACAGTAATTGTAATTGCTGGGGGAAATAACACCCTAACCTAGGGGCTGATCCAAATAGGATCTCAAAGGGGGATAACTTGTGCTCCCCCCTGGGTGTGTATCTGACACTGAACAGAGCTATAGGCAGGCTATCAGGCCATCCCATCCCAGAATCATGAGCCATTTTTAATATGCGTGTCTTTAGAGTACCATTCATTCTTTCAACCTTCCCACTACTTTGAGGATGATAGGGCGGAGGAGGTCACTCCTAAAGCAGTCCAAATTTCTTTAGTGACAGGTTAAATTTTCCTCTCACATCTTCTGGCAATTCCTGTATGCCTCTCTGCGAAGCGTGATCCATCCACAAATAGAGTGATGTCTGGGTTGTCCAGTGGAGACGAACTGACTGTGGGAAGGTGTGCTGTTTCTTGCTGCACCATGGTCCTCATTATCCTGTTCTCCATGGTGATAAGTTCCATCATCGGTGGTACCCCCCTCAGGAATTGGCAGAAGTGTAGAGGGATTAAGTATGGAACAACGTTGAAGCGTGAGATTGTCAGTCGAGATTGATTAAGAATGGCAAAAAAAAACAAAATGAATCGGGAGGAAACAAAAACTTAAACTGAAATAATAACATTCTCAGGGAAAAGTATGAATACAGGAAAGAAACAAAAGAAACGGAGAAAAGAGTAGCAATTTATACACATATATAACATAACATTCCCTTAAACAACATGAAAAGAACTCACAATTATCTCACCCAAACAACCAAAACATAAGGAAGATAATAATCCACAAATTAAATTAATGTAAAGTCAGCTCACCATTCTCATTTATAAACTATCTACTGCCAAATTCTACCAAAACCAACTACATTAAAATCATACCTGGAAACAATGAACTAACAGCTTAAACCTTAATCAAAACACTGGTACGGGTTAAAGAAAAGATTAAGCTAAATAAACAAAACACGGTAACGGACTAAATTCTAAACAGAATCTGGGAATTGAAGCTCTATATACACTATACACAAACACAACCATAACAGCTCTAATTGGTAGAAAATCAAATCGGACTGGGGAGAGATCTACACCTATATTTAAATATTAATTACTTGGGTATTAATTTAACCTGTAATCTTAATACAGTAAATAAAAGGAATATACTATGGGTAAGACCTGAATATATTTAACTTCTAAGACCATGATGGATTTAAAATAACCTCATACTCTGTGAGGTATCGGATAGTTCATATTCTATTCTTTAGCATTTATAAACATGATTAGATGTTAATTAAACATTCTCCGTGTCCAATATAATAAAGTTGGGGCCTCACCAGCCATTGTACAAGCTGCAGAGATGCATTCTCTGAACAGTGATTGCCAATGACTTAGAGAGAAAAAAAAAATAAGTGACTAGTTTCAAGGTGTCTCTGTGATATTGTGATAAAACTGCCACCATGATTTTACAATGTTCTCTTACAATACAAATGAAAAGATTTATCATAATTCACAAAGCTCAGAGCAGGGGCAGAGGTAAATGTTATTACAATTATTTAAACATTCTTTGTCATTTTTGATGTCCATAGAATGATGTTTGGACAGTCTTTAATGGTGCATTTTGGAGCATTTGGTCCCAGTGGGAGTTGGCTGGGATTCATTGTTGGTAAAAGTTCATGAAGCTGACCAATTCAGCTTTATCACAGGGTGTTTGAAACACAAAAAAAAATGTCTTTATCTCTGGCGGGGCTGACCAGATATTCACCCTTAGATATTATACAACCAAGATATTGAACTGAGTCTTTGCAATATTGTATTTTCTGGAAACTTTTGATGCAGCACAATTGAGGAGAGAGAAACATTTTTATATACCTCCATGCTCTGGATACACAATAACCACATTAACATATTTGACAATTAACATATTTCACATAATCCTAGAACCATGTGGCTGAACCCATTATTATTTTAACACTTCACAGAGAGCCATAGAGTCTGTCACTGGCAAGTCCACCAAGTCTCTATGTCAAACAGTGACACATAAATTGGGACTTTTCAAAAAAATGAATACAAAAAGACTGAGCCGTAGCACCAGCCGACATGCAGAAAAAAGGCATATCTCAAAATCAACAACTGTATTACATTGGGTATCGGCAGAAATGCTAATAAGGGCCTAAATATCCAAAACTATAGGAATTATCTGTATTATGAGCTATAATAGGGGTATAAAATAGGAAGATAGTCTTTATAATTACTCATTGCTCTACAAAGGTACAAACCATTGGCAGGATACTATTAATTATATCCTGTAAAAGGGTTAGGGGCATAAAAAAAAATAAAAAAAATAATCCATACATCAACTTTTACTTCCAACAAGTTATGCCACTAAAGAAAATTAAGATACACAATTTACTTACTAAATCCTGTATTGTCAAGTTAATGGGGTAATCTGGTAATAATTCAAAGGAAAAATAAGACAATAACAATTGGCCATTGTCCCTATTAGTGACACATATTTTATATCTCTGCAAGTACTGCAAGTACCCCAATAAATCTCTACAAAACTACCTAACAAGGGTTATCAGAGTTGCCCCAGAGGGAGTCCACCCTAGAGGTGGGTGTGGCTGTTCAGCTTGGCCTGGGGAGACCTGCGCAATGCCAGGGACCAACCCTTCCAACTCCAATACCCTAACTATCCCTGTAGAGAATTGTAAGCGGAAAGCTCTGTAGGTTGCATGGGAGTGTAAGGAGACTCAGGAATAAAATCAGGTTTGTATTCATGCATTACAAACATTGGGACGGATACATTTGCAGCTTGTTTTGCTAGCTTCTTAATATATGGAATAAAACAACAAACTAAGAAAGAGACCAATATTAAAACTATCAATACAGTCACTCCTATCTGGGCCAAGGTTTTCTGCCACCCAGTCATCCATCCAAAATATTGGTCCCATGGGCTATTTATTCCAGAGTTCTTCTTTAATTCGATTGACAAATCTTCAAGTTTCTTAATAGCAAGAGTGACTTTACCATTTGGGCCGGTGTTATCAGGGATATAAGTGCAACAAGTGCTGGAGTCTGGTAACATTTTACAAACTCCTCCTTTTTCAGCAAGCATCATATCTAAGGCGATCCTGTTTTGGAAACTCATTTGTGCAGTTGGCCCTAACTGATCAGCCAAACCCTGGAGTGCATCTTTAGTATAGTTAACAAATCGCTGCTGATTATAGTAAATGTAATTAATCCAATCAACATTTTTATTCACGGTGATTATTGGAATTAAAGACTCAAACCCTGCTTTAACCTGATCACGGGCTTTAAATTCATCGGGTACCCCCCTAGGAACTCCAATGGCATCAATATATACGTGTGGATCAAGACTTCCACCTGGAGTCTAATCTCTTTTAGCGCGATGAGGGGGTTCAAAGGGTACACTCAATGGATAGTGAGGGATGATATGAAGGGGCATAATCACCTTACTTAAAGCACATTCACCATTCCAGGAAGTGGGGAGATGGGACCTGATTTTCATGTCTCCACAAATCCAGTAAATGTCACCAAGTGATTGTACTTGATTCTGCAGAGGGCTTTTAGAGCCATCTTTATACGTTTCACAATATCCTGTAGTGAAATTGCCCATGGCTTTGCCAGAATGATGGTAGTTATAATAACAGGTATAATTTCCGGGATATATGGTTATACCTTCAGTTTGGCGAGGAGTTTGTTTAAGAATTGGGTAAGTGGTTTTCCACGTCTCACAAATTGTCTGGTTGGTGGAAACATTACTGAACAGGCTAAGGAAACATTGCTCAATTTGGGGTGGGAGATTAAGTGGAACAGTGCCTAAGTGGGGGCGTGCTCCTCCACAAACGAAACAGTTGGATTTATTATGTTGGACGGCACTATATTTCATCCATTCCAGCCAAACATTGGCATCACTAAATCCAGTTTCGATAGATATTGTCTCTTCAAAAGTAGGATTTGCTATAGCCCTCATATTGTTTGGTACAATAAGATTCGTAGGTTTTGTCTCCTTTTTGTTCAGATCCTTAGATTCTGCTGAATTATACATATCTTTTAGGAAGAATGTACCATTATATACAGAAGCAGTCTTACCAAAAGCCCATGCCGCTAATATATATGTACCTGCATCTGTGGAGGTGGGATTCACAAGGGTAAGGGTTAGTTTCATATTTGAACCAGGTCTATCGCTCTTTCTTAGACAAAGGCCTGTTTTTAGGAGGGCCATTCTTTTAAGCAAGGGAACACCATTCTTATCTACTTTAAGGCGAGCAGATTCGGGCTGATATCCCCAATCTGATCCCGTATTCCACCCTACAGCCCCCCAATAAGCACAGTTGTTTCCCCAATATTCGTCAGTTACACAGATGTATAGTGAGCTAATGGCTGGTTTGCCATTATAAAGGTTACATTGCTCACAGAGATCGGGGCATCTAGCAATCATACAGAAATCAAACATAAACACAGCAGTATCGGTGTTTGAAGAATTAAACCAGAATGTTGTTAGATCTTCATTCTGAGTTACGGCAACCTGTAAAGCTCTCCCTGAGGAGATAATGAAAAGGATATATAGACCAATCGACAGGAGGGGTTGTTTTCTTGCAATGTGAAGCGTGGATCCAAGATGGTCTTCCTTCCAGCTTCACTGAAGTGGGAGTGGTAAGGAGAACCTGGAATGGGCCGTCAAACCTAGGTTCAAGGGAGTGCTTTCTTACAAATTTCTTTACCAGCACCCAATCGCCTGGGAGGAGTGAATGAGCACCTGTTACAGACTCAGGATCTGGAAGAGAAGAGAGCACTTGACCATGCACTTTAGTTAATTCACGTGTTAGTTGGCAAACAAAATCAGTTAATACATCAGACTGTAATTGTAATTGCTGGGGGAAATAACACCCTAACCTAGGGGCTGATCCAAATAGGATCTCAAAGGGGGATAACTTGTGCTCCCCCCTGGGTGTGTATCTGACACTGAACAGAGCTATAGGCAGGCTATCAGGCCATCCCATCCCAGAATCATGAGCCATTTTTAATATGCGTGTCTTTAGAGTACCATTCATTCTTTCAACCTTCCCACTACTTTGAGGATGATAGGGCGGAGGAGGTCACTCCTAAAGCAGTCCAAATTTCTTTAGTGACAGGTTAAATTTTCCTCTCACATCTTCTGGCAATTCCTGTATGCCTCTCTGCGAAGCGTGATCCATCCACAAATAGAGTGATGTCTGGGTTGTCCAGTGGAGACGAACTGACTGTGGGAAGGTGTGCTGTTTCTTGCTGCACCATGGTCCTCATTATCCTGTTCTCCATGGTGATAAGTTCCATCATCGGTGGTACCCCCCTCAGGAATTGGCAGAAGTGTAGAGGAATTAAGTATGGAACAACGTTGAAGCGTGAGATTGTCAGTCGAGATTGATTAAGAATGGCAAAAAAAAAACAAAATGAATCGGGAGGAAACAAAAACTTAAACTGAAATAATAACATTCTCAGGGAAAAGTATGAATACAGGAAAGAAACAAAAGAAACGGAGAAAAGAGTAGCAACTTATACACATATATAACATAACATTCCCTTAAACAACATGAAAAGAACTCACAATTATCTCACCCAAACAACCAAAACATAAGGAAGATAATAATCCACAAATTAAATTAATGTAAAGTCAGCTCACCATTCTCATTTATAAACTATCTACTGCCAAATTCTACCAAAACCAACTACATTAAAATCATACCTGGAAACAATGAACTAACAGCTTAAACCTTAATCAAAACACTGGTACGGGTTAAAGAAAAGATTAAGCTAAATAAACAAAACACGGTAACGGACTAAATTCTAAACAGAATCTGGGAATTGAAGCTCTATATACACTATACACAAACACAACCATAACAGCTCTAATTGGTAGAAAATCAAATCGGACTGGGGAGAGATCTACACCTATATTTAAATATTAATTACTTGGGTATTAATTTAACCTGTAATCTTAATACAGTAAATAAAAGGAATATACTATGGGTAAGACCTGAATATATTTAACTTCTAAGACCATGATGGATTTAAAATAACCTCATACTCTGTGAGGTATCGGATAGTTCATATTCTATTCTTTAGCATTTATAAACATGATTAGATGTTAATTAAACATTCTCCGTGTCCAATATAATAAAGTTGGGGCCTCACCAGCCATTGTACAAGCTGCAGAGATGCATTCTCTGAACAGTGATTGCCAATGACTTAGAGAGAAAAAAAAAAAAATAAGTGACTAGTTTCAAGGTGTCTCTGTGATATTGTGATAAAACTGCCACCATGATTTTACAATGTTCTCTTACAATACAAATGAAAAGATTTATCATAATTCACAAAGCTCAGAGCAGGGGCAGAGGTAAATGTTATAACAATTATTTAAACATTCTTTGTCATTTGCAGTGTCCATAGAATGATGTTTGGACAGTCTTTAATGGTGCATTTTGGAGCATTTGGTCCCAGTGGGAGCTGGCTGGGATTCATTGTTGGTAAAAGTTCATGAAGCTGACCAATTCAGCTTTATCACAGGGTGTTTGAAACGCAAAAAAAAATGTCTTTATCTCTGGCGGGGCTGACCAGATATTCACCCTTAGATATTATACAACCAAGATATTGAACTGAGTCTTTGCAACATTGTATTTTCTGGAAACTTTTGATGCAGCACAATTGAGGAGAGAGAAACATTTTTATATACCTCCATGCTCTGGATACACAATAACCACATTAACATATTTGACAATTAACATATTTCACATAATCTTAGAACCATGTGGCTGAACCCATTATTATTTTAACACTTCACAGAGAGCCATAGAGTCTGTCACTGGCAAGTCCACCAAATCTCTATGTCAAACAGTGACACATAAATTGGGACTTTTCAAAAAAAATGAATACAAAAAGACTGAGCCGCAGCACCAGCCGACATGCAGAAAAAAGGCAAATCTCAAAATCAACAACTGTATTACATTGGGTATCGGCAGAAATGCTAATAAGGGCTTATCCATCCAAAACTATAGGAACTATCTGTATTATGAGCTATAATAGGGGTATAAAATAGGAAGATAGTCTTTATAATTACTCATTGCTCTACAAAGGTACAAACCATTGGCAGGATACTATTAATTATATCCTGTAAAAGGGTTAGGGGCATAAAAAAAAAAAAAAAAATAATCCATACATCAACTTTTACTTCCAACAAGTTATGCCACTAAAGAAAATTAAGATACACAATTTACTTACTAAATCCTGTATTGTCAAGTTAATGGGGTAATCTGGTAATAATTCAAAGGAAAAATAAGACAATAACAATTGGCCATTGTCCCTATTAGTGACACATATTTTATATCTCTGCAAGTACTGCAAGTACCCCAATAAATCTCTACAAAAGACTTGCAATCAGCTGAGGGACCATTAATGTAAGGAAGCTTTAATAGAGAAGCACATAGTCCCTGTATCACCAAAAAAAATTAAACAGCTTACCTTGTATATGAAGAACACAAATAGGATTACACATTGGATTACACATTCTGTCCATGAGCTGTACCACAGCAAGGGAATCACTTGTGGGAAAATCCATCACAACTGCCATCATAGGGGATATCTATCTGTGATTGTATTTCATATCCTACTTAGCTAGATAGATATAACGGGCACTAGTCTCACTAATGATCTAATTTATAACAAATAACATATCTACTATTATTAAACTCCTCTTTAAAAACCAACAGAAACTCTACCAGATCCTTGCCCTCTACTTTCTAAATCCTCACTTTCTCAAAAACCTCTGTAATATATAAAAAAAACTTCCGTAGACATTCCTACCTCCATTCGACTATCCACCTTCCTCCTGATAACTTTCCTCTTCCATTAACACCTTCTTGAACCTTCTTACACAATCTGAACACTTTTATTCTTAAACTGATGCAAAACAATTAAGATCACTATGCAGTTATATAATTTCCACTTAACTAGTTAAATCATGACATTTACTTTCATTTCCAGTGAACCAAAACAAAAAGGAGAGGAGGAGGAAGCGGGTGGGGGAAGCGGGTGTCAGACACTGCAGAAAATGATTTAGACACAGAACTTTACCTTACATTTATAATAGAAAACATTCTAAGTGAAGCCAGCATTAACTAAATTTAAACTTTACTTATTAATATAATCAGATTTATAATAAAATTCACTAAGAGAGCTCACAATAAGAATATACATCTTTTATCCAACCCAATATATTATCAAACCATGGATTGCCATAATCTATACCACCAATACGGATCACCTAATCCTCCAGGAAAATTCTTCGGAACTTCTGTACCAGTCTTGTTATCAGTATTTTCCCACATTGGAAACCTGTAAACTTAGAATTAAAACACTTTAATATACTTTAAATGACTTATCATGTTTGGGTCAGACACCTTTGCTGTGAAACTTTCCATCCTGTAAGCAAGAAAGTTAACAATAAGCGCAAAGCAAGCAAGCTCAGCAAATTAACAAATTTGACAGACAAAACTGTTACACATAAAACACACAAGACATACAAAGGTAAGGTCTCTTAATGTTCCGTATAATGCTAGCTAGCAAAACATATCTCTTCAGAAGTTCGAACTTCTAATGAACTGGACCACACTGTCCGTTCTATAACTGGTTAATTGGTTGAGCAATTCTAGCATAATTCTTTATATGTTTCTTTCCCACCCTCCCCGCAATAATTTCAAATACAGTGACACCCACAAGGTCTTCCTCCTTCGTCTTACTTTTATTCTGACCTATTTTAGCTGTTTATAATTAAATCTGAAGGCTAAACCTTTGGCGGGGGTCTACAATCACAGAAAATGGGCTCTTGGAATTTTAAACCAATACAATCTGATTCCACTGAAAAAATGGGCAAAATTGGGGAAACGCCCACAGTGCAGGCTTGTATCCCTGATATGATGAGGGGTAGCCTTTTGAATGTCTACTTATTTTTATAAGGACCTTGTGGACTAATTCCAAACAGTAAGCCACATACACAATCAGCACATGACATATCCTTTCTATGTCTGGTGGGAATATCTGAAACAGTATTCTGTACCAAATAGAGACAAAAGGGGTTCTAATCCATGAACCCAACAGTAGCACACATCACACGCAGTTCTGATCTACTGCTCTTAAGGACCACGCAGAACTGACAGCCACGTAGATCAGTCAGGATAGTAGGATGATTGATCCCTAGTTTTGACACTTGGACCTAAGAATGGATGGGGGGTGGACTCAGCATTATCTACAGTCATCCAGTCTGTATCATCCTGTAGGCGGTAATGTTGGCTGACCCCTAACTCATCTGTACGGAGTTCTCTCACCCTCTTGGGTCGGTAGTCTCTGGGTGTTTTAAGTGTCATTTCCCTAAGGTCCATTAGATGATTAATTGTCTTAGATATTTCACGCTCTAAATCTTTATCAGTAGGTTTTCTAGGCCTAGCGCCCCCTACTGCACCCTGTGTACTGCTGTCACATTCTATATCAGAATCATCCCCTAACACCATGATAGGATTTAGGTCTGGGGGGGAACATCTGACCTGAGACTTGTCTGTCTGTAATTGTTTCATTATTTTCTTTTTGTCTATGGCTGTTGTTTTCTTAATGTCTTTTAGTTGGTCAGCTATGTCATTTATTTGGCGTGTTAAATTCTCTGTGGCCACCTGTTGCCGGTGGATGGAGTCATCCAATTTAGAAGGAGTGACCACTTCATCATCTCCTAATGGCTTAATAGTGGTTGGAGTATACAGTTGGCCGGTAGTGGTCAATACTGGGTATAAAGGAGTGACAACCTGATTGGATGATGGACAATCTTGAATAAAAGGGTTATTTGGGAGGGGCATGGTACTCAAACTGGATGAATTAAAATGGCTGCCACCATGAAGAAGGGTGTTGTCTGAATTAAAATGGCTGCCACCATTGGGGACAGGGGTATCCATAAGATGGCCGCCAGAGGTGGCTTCATGGGCGGTGGCTTCAACGTTAGATGTTTGTACTGGAGTAAGAACCCTCCTTGCACCCTCATATGGTGGTGGCTGAACACAGGGGAAAGGGGACTCTTTGTGATACAAATATGTGATCTTCCCAGTTTTACCAATCACTCTTTGTTCAGACCAGTTATGTTCATGTAATTCCCTTGAGACTTTAAACCATGATTCTGCAATCTCTAGGAGACCTTTGTCTCGTAAATCCACCCCCTTATCCCTTAAAAGTATACGCCACTGTTCTGGTTGTAATCTTGGAGCAGTTACTGACAGATTACATAGTTTGGCAAGTTTAACATACTTTTTTACGTATTTACTCCCCATTTTAGAGCGAATAAGTGTAAATGCAGTTTCCCCTTCACATTCATATGATTTAATACTATTTTGACCCATGGCAATGGCAGAAAATACGGGACAATGATTACGATATTAACTAAACAGAAATTAACAGGCAGTTACTTTGTATGGTTGGTGAATCACACTATGTAAAATCTCACACAGTTTATTTATTACGTTCAGTTTATTTATTACGTTCAGTGGAATATCTCAGGATATCCCACACTATCTGCCTGGAAAGCTTCACACACACATATCCTCCCCCCTCAGGAATGGTGGGAGTATCTGAAGCACGATTTAACTCTAAAAAAAAAAAACAGAGAACCTGAGTATATGTAAACTCTGAATTACAATTGGTTCTATCTCGGCTAAACCCTGGGAAGGGTTACAAACAACTACAGAACATGAACCCAACAATACAACAGTAGCACACGTAGTTCTCTACTGCTCTTCAGGACCGCGCAGAACTGACAGTCACGTAGATCAGTCAGTTAGGGAGCACTTTGTCCTCACGCACCGATAGCCCACGTAGATCAATCGGTCTAGGACCTTCCCTGTCCTGGATGTTTATGTGAATATTACCCACAAACCACCAAGCCCCCACCGACAGCACACGCAGATCAGTCGGTTAGGGAACACTATATTCACATACACATATCCTGTCTCTATTTAATGAGTTCTGCTCAACCAGACAAAACACAGACCACAAACACAGACCGGGCAACAGATAATCCTTCACAGGTTATGGGAATGCCACCAGGCAAGTAATTACCTGTCTTTGCTAACTGCTAACAGCCGATATAGACACCAGAGTCCAACAGTGTAACAGGATGACACAAGCAAGAAACTATTAACATAGGTCTTACCTGTGTCTCGGAAGTGATCAGTTTCCGTCTGTTCACTGCTGGCTCACTGGAGTCCTGGCATCGGCTGGGGTCAGTCAGAGCCTGATGGCCCACGTTGGGCGCCAATTGTTATGGACCTAATTAGGTCCTGGAATTATCTGTTCCCTTCCAAATTGGTTATCAATTGATATAACAGTCATTGAGTAGCAGTAGATTCACTTCAGTTTGACAACATTATTGCGGAGCCAGGCAGGCTTGGCCCCACCGGACAGACCCCATACCCCATTGGCTTCTCTCACTCAAAGTATGCTTCATGCAAGGGAAAGTGGGGAAGGGGATACGGTTTGTAGGAACAGCACCATTGAGTAACAGTAGACCCACTGCAATTTGACAACATTATTATAACTCCTACACTGTCAGCGAACTGACAAAATGGCGCTGGTCACATTGCCTTTTATACCCAGGGGGCTGTCAATACTCAAATTAGCTGCCATTGGTTGATTTTGGACATGTGGGCACCTTTTTTTTTTATTTGATAATTTATCGAATCTTTGAACGGACGAACATTCGAAAATCATCGAAAGTCCGGGAAATATCGAAAGTCCGAGCCCAGGATAGTTTTGAGTCCATTAGAACTCGAACAGTTCGACTCAAACTTGCATTTGAGTTCTATACCATCTCAACTAGGGTTTTTGACACCTGAAAAAACTTTTGAATGGTGCCAATAGGCAAGGAGAGGGTGTGTGTGTGGAGCGGCCGGCTAACAAAAAGTGCGCCCCCGTAGTAAATGGGGCATGGCTTCATCTGGTAAAGTGAGTGTGGCTTGTGGAGGTGGGTGTGGTGGGCTGACTAACACTGACTGGTGAATTGTAGGGCTGACTTAACACTGGCTGGCGGACAGTTTGCCTACAGTGATTGGGACATAAGTTTCCCAGAGTGATTAGTACAAAGTCTGCCCACAGTGATTTCTACATAAATTTCCCTAATCCTGCTCACAGTTATTGGTACACGCCATGGAAGATGATAGAAGAAAAATCACCTATCCCAAATACAGTTAGAAATACTAACTCGAGCACTAGAGAATCAAGTTATGAATGCAAAAGAATCCTATGCACCCTCCAGGACGTCCCAAGAAATTAGGGATTGGGGCCCAACTGAGGGAGCATGCACATATATTGATGAATACTTGAGCCTCCTATGTACTCGATACAAGGGATGTACTAAAAAGATTGGAAGGGATGGGAGAAGACAATCACACTTTTCTGGAGACAATAGATGTGGAGGCCCTGTACTCATCAATACCACACAATTGGGGCATGGAGGCACATCATTATCTGTCAACCAGGGGAAAAGGCTATGAATTGCATGCACAATTTGAATTGGAATTGCTTTACTTTGTGCTGCCTAATAATATATTTATTTTTAACAAATAATGTATATTGTTACTGCAATGGGGTCAACCTGTGTCCCAACCTATGCAGAATTACATCTGTGGTTATGGGAGAAGCAGGAAGTGTACCCTAAAATATAAAACTTGACATCCAGTGAATTCAACATGTGGATGTTATGTAGATGATGTGTTCATGCTCTGTTCTGGGGCTTAACAATCTCTTCTAGAAATTTTTAATGTTCTAAACATTAATTACTGAATTATTAACCTTGAGGCATTAAAATACAAGTGAGTAATACAAGTGTAGAATTCTTGGATTGAAAGATTTTGTAGAAGATAGTTTCTATACCAACACATTCAGAAAGGCCACAGCAGTGGACTCTCTTCTGGATGCTAGGAGTAGAGATGTCCGAACTTCGCAAAATCCAGTCCGCTTGAGGATCCGCGAATTTTCGGAAAAATTCGAAAATCCGCGAGCGAAGCCATTAAAACCTATTAAAATAAAAGTTCGTCAAAATTCGTTCTTCAAAAAAACGAGGATTCTGCGAAAATACGAGGATTCTTCGAAAATACGAGATTTTTTCGAAAATACGAGGATTCTTCGAAAATACGGACCCGAAAATGTGGCTTGCTCTGTCCAAAAATGTGAAAAATCCACGAAATTTTGAATTTACGAGAATTTCTCGTATTCTCCCGTATTTTCGAAAATACGAGAAATCCTCGTAATTTCGAAAATTTTCAAAAAGGTTCAGAAGTCGGAAAACCAGAAAATCTGCGATATCCGCCGTTCGCGAACGAGGTAAATTCGCTGGGTCATCACTAGCTAGGAGCCACCATCTGATATCCCTAATAAGGGGGATGCCAACAGGGCAGTTCCTACACATCAGAAGGAACTGTTCATAAGATGAGACTCAAACTTTCAAAGGGAGTTTCAGGATGTAAGTGGGCATTTTAACAACAGGGGCTACTCCCAGGCTATTATCCAAAAGGTGCTAAAGAACAGTAAGCACAAAGAGAAACCATTAAGTTCATATCCACATTCAATTAGCAGTGGGTGGGACTGTGAAAAATCCTAAATAACTGGTGGTTCCTTCTAAAGGATGATCCAATTCTGGAAAAATAATTTGATAAAAAAAGTAAATAAGGAACAAAAACTTCTGGGAATTTACCATGTTTATACATGGAAGCTCTTAGGAACACTATCAGGGAGATTCAATAAAAGTTCTTATCATTTAAAATGGTGCTAATTTTGTCCCAACCAATCAGATCTTATTTAACATTTTAAAGCTAACATCTGATTGGTTGGGGGAAAATTAGCACCATTTTAAACAATAAGAACTTTTATTGAATAACCCTGTTCATTTTTAAAAAGACTTTTCAGCATTCCACAAGCTAAATGCAAAAACCAGAGCACCAACTACAGACCGGTTTTGGCTTCATTGAGCCATCATCAGTGTAGTGCAGGCCTCTGGTTTTGCAGTGTGAAGCGCCTATAGACCGACGTCACTAATACATTAAATAAGGTAGGGAGTAAAATTCAGGCTTTGATACTCCCTTTTCAGCAATATGCAAATAAAGAACAAAGACTTCTGGGAATTTACCATGTTTACACATGGAAGCTCTTAGGAACAATATGTCCTTTCTCCGCACTCTACCTTTCACTTGCGCTTTACTTTCAACATAAAGTGGAGTCCATCCGCATGTAGATCTCTGGTCCTAGGGATATCTGAGGGAGTTATGTTACCCATAACTCCCTCAGCTATTCTTGGATCTTTTGTTCCTGTAACCCATGCAGAAGTCTCTCGCCTGGTTCTAACATGTCCACTGACAACATGTTCTCTTGATACCATGCCCCAAGTATTACTGAAACACTGTAATAATGTGCTTACCCCTACACTTACCCACATATTCAATGCCTCCCTTACATCTGGAATTTTCCCTACCAACTGGAATTTTCCCTACCACCTTTAAGCATGCGCATATTAAACCCACTACTAAGAAAGCCATCGCTAGACTCCTCTTGTTTAGCTAACTACCGCCCGGTCTCTCTTTTACCGATACTCTCTTAAATGCTAGAACAATTATAGAACGAGTATAGAAAGAAAAAGAAATATGCCAGGGACTGCGAAGATTACCGCACAGGGACTGTATTTAATTTTGATAAGGGAGAGAGGACAACGTCAGAAACAGAGTCAGGGACAGACAATGAAAGTAAACGTAATAACAACTACAAGAAAACCAGAATCTACAGACCAGGATCTTTTTTAGACACAGATTCAGAAGAAGGGGGGGCTGGAAACAGAAACACACACTCCCCAATCAAAACAAGGGGATACAATCTGAGGAAAAGCAAGAAATAGACACAGTTCTTAATCTATCCAGGTTTGAGATTAAATCTAGACAAATAAGTCTCTTAGATAAGGGCCTTAATTTTGCTCCAACTAAAGGCATAGACAAGTTTACGGTCATAAAGGATCTTCACTTGTTTGCCAGGAAACTGGTTCTTAAAAAAATGTTCTCGGAAAAGAATAAGGCTGACATTGACCCTTTAAACAAAGGGAGACGTAATATGTTTGATATGTTTGATCATTTTAACTTGGATACATTGATAGAATTACAAAATTTAAATTTCAGTGATGAGGATGACAAGGTGTCGGTCTTGGAAATGCTTCAAAACTGTCAAATAGACGAAATGGTGGAAGGTTTGGGCCTTAAGGCTAGGTCACAGTTCTTTCCACCTTTATCTGTTTGCCCAACTGTTAAAACATTTGTGAACTTAGTTGAACAAGAGGTAGCAGATTACATGCCCACTAAAAATATATCCAATTTAAATCAAGATGAACTCCTTGCCTTTAAAGATCTTCAAAACGCACCAGATATCTTTATAAAACCAGCAGATAAGGGGGGGGGAAGGTGGTTATATTGGAAGTGGAATATTACCGTAAGGAGGCTTTAAGGCAGTTAAGGAAACCTGGTCAGTATCTCAAGATAAGAGAAAACCCTATCTATAAAACTAACCAACTAATTAAGGATTGCCTTGGAAAAGCCCTACGGGAAAAAGTAATAACAAAGGATGATTATAATTATCTTTTGAATAAAAACCCAGTTATTCCATGTCTCTACTGGGTACTGAAAATCCACAAAAATACCACCTTCCCCCCAGGCCGACCTATTATATCTAGTCTGGGCAGTCCAATGGAGGCCATCTCTCGTTTTGTTGATAAAGCCTTAAGACCTTTCCTTGATACCCTACCATCTTATCTTAAGGATACTAGGGATGTGATTAGGAGACTTAAACAACTAAGAGTTAGTGATAATACACTTATAGCCAGTATTGACGTGGAAGCATTGTATCCATCGATACCCCACGAAAAAGGTATACAGGTGATTAAGGGCTTCCTCTCTACCAGGAACAAAAAATACTCTAAACAATCGGAGTTAATCCTGGAATTATTACAGATTATCCTAACTAATAATTTCTTCATCTTTGAGGGGAAATACTTTCACCAGAGCCGAGGTACAGCAATGGGAACGGCGTGTGCTCCTACATATGCCGGGCTGTACCTCGGAACATGGGAACAGGAGATCTTCTCTGATGAGAAATTTACATGGGCAGTTAACCAAATTAGTAATAATTAATAATTGGAACCTCAAATTTACAAGTGAAATAGACCCCCAGAAAATCCCATTTTTGGATCTATGGATCAAAAAAACAGGCAATGTTATTCAAACTGAAGTATACAGGAAGCCTACAGCAGGCAATAGCTTACTCCGTGCCCAAAGCATGCACCCCACAGCCCTGTTAAAAGGGATACCAATGGGGCAATATGTAAGACTAAGACGTAACTGCTCAGGTATGGAGGACTTTGAAAGGGCAGCCCATGACCTGAAACTCAGATTTATTCAGAGGGGATACCCCAATAACTGGCTTAAAAAAGCTTATAAACAGGCAAAATACTCTGAGAGAAATGCACTTATATTTGGGTCCAATAAAAACAGGACTAGCCATACTAATCAAACTCAATTCATTACCAACTATAATAGTGATTGGCACTGGATTAAACAAACATTGGCCAGTGTTACATACAGATGAAACACTAAGCAAATTTGTTTAAAAAAAAACCTAACATGGTCTCTAAAAAAGCCCCGACAATCGGACAAGCCCTAACCCATAGTTATTTTGAACCCAAACCTCAAACACTCGACAACTGGTTAGCTACAAAACCCCTAAAAGGTAATTTTACATGTGGAACATGTAAAATCTGTTCCATAATGCAAAAAATAAATGTCTTTGTGAATAATGAGAGAACATACACACTAAAGCATTTTATCAACTGTGGCACCAGGGGGGTTGTTTATGCCATCCAGTCTCCATGTCATAAATTGTATATTGGGAAAACCAAGAGGCAACTTAAAACACAAATACTAGGAATGTTAGGAATATCAAAAATAATGATGAAATAAGTAGTGTGGCCTGCCATTTTCGAGACCACCATGAGTCAAAATGGTCCGATATGAAGGTTTGGGGCATAGAGAAAATCCCACCCCCAGCAAGAGGTGGGGATTGGGACAAAAAGATCATGGTGGATCATGGTGGATCATGGTGGATTTTCACTTTAAAAACCCTCACCCCTTTGGGACTGAATGAGGAACTCCTCTTTAATATGTATTTATGATCATGGCCCCGATACCATTGTTTATGTAGATATTGATTTATGCATGTATTAACCAGTTGAGTTACGGATAATATTTACTAACCTGGCATTATAGCATGTTTTCATCTATTCATAGTTAACATGAAGACTTGGGGTTCATCATACATATATCAGAAATACCATGCATGTAATAGTTTATGGATTTACTATGTAGTTGTGCTTGGGGTAACACCTATTAACTATTTATCTTAGCATGTTTTAATTGATTTATTTATATATATCTATCTATATATACCATTCTTTGCATTGGATTTTTACTATGTGGGCAAGAAGTCTGTTTGCATTCCCTAAATAAAATATTAAAAGCATAACTGAATGAGAGATATGGGAAACTCACATGTATAGCAATTATGTGATATAAAGTATTAGAACTTAAGAAGTGGATATTATGTTGTAGCACGAACTACTTTGATGTTACACCATTAAGGTATTTAGGTGTACGGAACTACAGGTCATGTGACCCAGAAGAAGGGAGTTTAATCCCGAAACGTAAGTCGGCCGTTGTGGTAGTGTTTGGTTGCGGAGTGTAGCCGTGTGTCCCCTTCATCTTATCCCGTGTACACGTGTACCGCCCGTGGCCTTTGTTTGGTGACTGGACTTCTAGTGTGCGGATTAAGCACGGACTGGTGGAGCACAGTGACTGCAGTGGGGTGTGTGGATTCTGGCCGGACACTTTGCTATTTGCCTCACCGTCGTTCTGGTTTCCTATGGAGCGTGAGCATTGAAGTGGATGGGTGAGATCGTTCTCTTTTATATATTATTAATACATGTACTGGGTTACATTGTTTCTAGAGGGGTGGACGCACACTTGATATATATATATACTGTTTACGATCCCCATCTTTTTAGCTTATTGATTTACTACACACCAGCACCTGTTCCCTGGGCCACCTGTTCCCTGGGCTTTGGCTCATATCCCCACGGACATTTGGGACTCTATTTGTTTATACTAGGCTATTTGGACACACTATTTTTACTCCGCACCCCACCAACCTTTTTAATGTTTTTTATGTCATATTGTGTGTGCTATAGGCATTATATCTCTAGTGTTTATTCTATGTATATAAATTATTATGCTATGTGTTTTTGACTAATAAAGTAGTGTATACCTTTGGACGAGTAGTGTGAATACACTGTTTCAGTGGGGCTTTATGGAATATGGTTTCCTCTCCCACATGAATTTAAATTTTATGGGTTATTGGTAGTTGAGTGCCATGGAACCATGTGTTCTATGTTATAGCGGAGTCTTTCTTTCTCTCTCTGCCCTTGTATCTTATTGTTGTTTCCTCAGTGTCGCACCCACCATTATTGGTGTATATCATTACCCTAATAAGTAGCAGGTGGCCTACGAGTCACCATTTAGCTGCTAGAATGATTAGTCTTCTGTATCACTAACTACCTTTATGCTCATAACCTATTGGATAATTTGCAATCTGGATTCTGCCCTGTGCATTCCACTGAGATGGCTCTGTGTAAGATTGTGAAAGATCTGCAAAAGCCAATGGTCACTTTTCTATTCTTATCCTCCTTGACCTCTCCTCTGCTTTCGAAACAATTGATCATTTCCTTGGGCATTCGAATGAAGTGGCATCCTGGTTTCTATCCTATCTCTCTAACTGAACTTGCATCAGTTCCCTTAGAGGGAGACGATACCGATCGGGCGATGTATGGCCGGTTTCCTGTTTGCAGGTTCCCTTCGCAATGTGCCGACAGATACCAATGTGATCTGTCAGCACATTGCGATGGAAATCGCAGGTGTATGGCCACCTTTACGGCTTTCTTTATAGAAACCCCCCCTAGGATATCTTAAAAAATCAGACTAGTATACTATTAGAAATGGGGGAAATCCTAGTCAATTGTATTAGTCTGCAATGGCAAATAGTTATTAAAGGGAATTATAAGTCACAATCAGGGGTGTAAAATAATCAAGGATATGGTCAATCTTGTTACTATAAAGAGTGTTATAGTTTGATAGCACAGTACGACGTTTTAAGGCCATATTAGAGCATCCGGTCCCACATCTCTCTATTCTTGGTCCCTGTAAAGTCTGCCAGCTAGAAAGGAGAAGAGAACAAACAGAGACGGAATATGAGTATTCAGTCTGTTTCCGTCGTAGACGTAGATCGTAAGATGCAGTAATGCCTTTTATATTTTATTTATATATGCATGTTGTGTGTGCGAAGAGCTATAATTAAAGTGAATCTCTATTTCTAAATGAGTGTAATGTTTCCTATAGATAGCATACAAAGTACTAAAGGGAAACTAAAAGTTAACCACTCTTACGATAGATCCAGGGTAATGCCCTAAAATGCTAGATCCATAACCCTAAGGAATACAGTAGATTTGTGTAGGATACTTACCCAAAGCTGTGCCTACTTTCCTGCTTCCTGCCCCTGGGTCCGTGAGCGGGAATGTGCTGCCAGGGGAGGAGGGGACTTTTAGCATAGATCTCCATGGTCTATCTATTCCTTTTCCTCCCTAGGCTTCAAACCCCGGATGGGTTGCCAATGATAAGACACCCTCCTTACGGTACATCTTCTACAGATTTCTCTATATAGGTTGGAATAGAACAAGACAGGACTTTCGGTAGCTTGTCCCGCACAATTGTGATGTACTCCCTGGGTTTGGACTCTTAGTTTTTAGTTCGTTATCCAGGGTATAGTATATAGGAGAGGAGAGGGTTTACATTAAATCCCTTAAGAGCAAGAAGTTAAACCGCTCAACTAAAAGGAAAAAATGAATCACAGGTTTGTGTAATAGAGTCTTGTGTGTGTGCCCCCATAGATGTGAATGGGAATTAGGGATCATTTCAACTCCTTCACACCCTGAGAGCAATCCCTTTCAACCCTATAGTGTGATCACAGCCGTTGCTCCATCACATTGTTCATAGTTCAATGTCCTTGTCTCTGGTAAGATCCATCCGGGGACGACCTCAGGCTGTGCTCCGTCTTGCATGGTTCGCGCCATGGGTCTTTAATTGCTGGGGGGCAATTCAGTGGAATTCTTGTTTGCTAATTCCTTTTTCTCTAGGAAAACTACGACATCTTTTATCCGAGTTGTATAAGGTGAGTTAAAGGTGGATGATGTATGTAACCCCATACCACTGACAGGCCAATAGATGGGCTGTGTTTTCCTATTGGTCCTTCCCAATTTAGGACCCTCCTCCTACCCCTTCTCCCACTTCATTTTTTATCTTATAATTTATTCTTATACCTGGGTCCTGATATTAAATAATAAATCAATTTTACAGGCCCTGGTGATGAATTGGAGATTGGAGAGCTTATCATGAAAGGATCCAGCGAACTTTATAAGGTAATTTAGGCTACGTTCACACTAGGCGTTTTTAAACACAGTGGTCATGTTTGAAGTTTGTTCGATGCTCTGCTATGTTAAAGCACAATGCATGGCAAACTCTGCGAGTTAACTACCAAACTGCTGCTGTGCTAGTGGAATGAAGCCTTACTATATTGTAACAGGGATTCCCTCTATGTAACATGTGCTTCTCAGTGTTACTGAACTTGGCCTTTAACACGTGTAAACGGATTATGTCAAGTTTCATACAACCCATCATTATGGCCCACGGGATATTTATCATTTTAGTTCATTCATTCCTTTCCACTGTCATTACAGGGGCATCACCATGGCAGAGAGGTGGCTTTAAGATGAATTTACATTTGTGGTAAGTACCAGCCATTGGCAATTTTATAATATTAGTAAATATACAGGGATGGTTATGATTTATTATTCTAATGGAATTGTTTGATACTGTACTGTGCAATGTACTAGAGACCCCTCATTCATAATCTCTATTCCCACATGTCTAATAGAATCATATTCAAACCACAAATTCCAAGCACTAACACAAGAAACATACAATATTCCACGCCCATGGTCCAATCAGCCAAGCCACACATTTTTCATCCCAACAAGAGCATCCACTCCACATCATATCATCTAATGAACGAAAATAAAAACCAAATATAATAACAATTGCACCTCCAACAATCACAAGGATTGAGCTCTCAAAGATAAGTTCCCGAAGATTTGGCACATAGAAACATAATTTCCCTCTATGCGTGTACTCTCTACATGATACTGATCTGACCTGGGGTAAGAACAAAGAAATCCTCCAAAAGGGAATTTGTATTTACTGAGATCCAAATTTGCATTGTTCATTTCCTTCTTTGTGTTCCAGATGGTTCTGAATATTGCGAGAGATATTTACGACATTTTTGCCTCGCACATCCCTGAAAGAAGCTTACTGGGTATATCGTAAACAAGTGTTAAAGGTACAGGCCATTATCACAACTGTTTTGTTTACTGGGATATACAGTCTATTTGAGTGTTTGGGTCTAATGGTTCTGATATTTGTTTGTATTTTAATCTAGCCAGGGCACTAAAGCATAACCTGGCCATAAGTATCATTCATGTGGGACATAAAGAGTGAGAACATCATGGCTACCGAACAAGCGTAAATCCGGATTAGTAAGTAAACATTTTCATTTGGGGTTCCCTTAGCATATTTATAAAGAATCGATAATTCGCAAAAAATACCTGCCGCACATCGCGTGCCCGCGAAATAGCGCTATCGCCGTTTTATAACGGCGAGCGCATTCCCGCGATACCTATCGCGGCCGCGATGTGCTGCGTAATTTTAACCCCTTCGCGGCGATAACTGTATAGTATCGCCGCGAAGGACTTAAAATCCCTTCCCGACGCCGCTCCTAAAGGGCGGGCATACGCCTACCCCGCCCACACCCCCCGGCGGCAGCGGCGACCACCCGCCGCCGCTTCCCAGCCCCTCCCAACCCGTTCCCTCCCGTTCGCGGCAATCTCGGACGGGGGCTGGAGGGGCTGCCGGGAAGGGCGCACAGGTGGTCGCGACCACCCGCCGCGCACCCCCTCCCCGCAACCCTTCCAAGCCCCCCGCCCCGGCCGCTCCCAGGAGGGAGCCGCTGGGGGGTGAGGCTCCCTCCAGCGGGGCCCTGAGAAGGGCCTTTTGGGCTTAGGGGTCCCGCAGCTCGAACCGGACCCCCCTCCCCGGCCTTACAAGGGCCCTTGCGCACTGCAAGTGCCTTTGGCGGGGGTCCCGCAGCTTGAAACCGGGACCCCCAGTGCGGCTCTTAAAGAGCCCTTGGGCGACGTCTTCTTTCTTTCCAGTCCCGGCGACACCAGCTTCCGCGAGCCGCCCGACCCCCGAGAGGTACCCCTGCGGCGCCAGGGGTACCCCGCGGGCGCCGGCGACCTCAACGAGGCCGATGTTGCCGCTTCTTGATCCGACGCGACGTCTTCGGGCTGGCGACACCAACCCCACTCAGTTCGCCGATGCCAGGCAACTCACTGCGGCCGCCAGTGAGCCTGCTGGCACCCGCCGCCTCAGCGGAGCCGATGTTCCAGACGCTTCTTTCTTCTTTCTTCTTCAGCCATCACTCTGCGATGGCATCTGAGTTCCTCGGCGGAAAGCTCCTCTTGATATAGGTTTGCAGAAATCCATATCCGTTTCTGATTGGTCATTTTTTAATACTTGCTTTACTTACCCATCAGATTTCTGGAAAGTTTCGAAATCGATTGGTTAATGTAAAGCAAGTATTAAAAATTGACCAATCAGAACGTTATGGATTTCTGCAAACCAATAAAGAGGCCGCAGGGACCTCTCGGGGTCGGCGGCCTCGGCGGAGCTGGTGTCGCCGGGACTGGAAGAAAGAAGACGTCGCCCAAGGGCTCTTTAAGAGCCGCACTGGGGGTCCCGTTTCAGCTGCGGGACCCCCCCAAAGGCACTTGTCAGTGCCGCAAGGGCCCTTGTAAGGGCCGGGGAGGGGGTCCCGGTTCGGCTGCGGGACCCCCTAAGCCCCAAAAGGCCCTTCTCAGGGCCCCGCTGGAGGGAGCCTCCACCCCCCCAGCGGCTCCCTCCCGTCCCCTCCCCGGGAGCGGCCGGGCGGGGGGCTTGGAGGGGTTGCCGGGGAGGGGCAAAGGTTGCGGAACATTTCGCCATTCGTTAATGATACCTTTATAAATCGCGTTAACTGGCTTTTTGGCGAAAAAACATGCGGAAAGCGAATGCGAAAAGTTAACGCTACGTTTCGCTCTTTTATAAATATGCCCCCATATGTTGAACTGATTCTTTGTTTTAAATGAAAATTGTATTTCATGGATATAATGTGTTATTATATCACTTCGCCAGAGCAGCAAACTAGACAAACAGAGCGGTAATGTTTTGATCCATTGGGACTGACAGTACATGGCCCCTGAGCTCCTAAAGGAAAGGAACATCTTACGGATACGACACTCTGTTAAGTGGTTTGATTTCTGGGTAGTGGGATTGAACCACATGGGATGTTCCCCCTCCTATACGCATTGGTTATTCTTATAGAAGCAGCAAACTCTACATAGTAACATTATAGCAACATATGTCCAATACTTCCAAACCTACCTTCCCCATGGTTCATGCCATCATACTTCTAATACGCCCAATCCTACTACATTCAACATGGTTTTCCTGCCAACATACGTCCATTGCATCCAACCCTACTACATTCCCCATCTTCCCTATCTTAGGGCTTCTTCACACCAGAGGGATTTGGTAATTGAAACAGGAAATGGAATAGTTTCTACACTGTCCGTATGCCCCGTACGTTGGGATCCATAGTGTGAATGTACCTAGGAGTTGATCCTGAGGAAGGCAGAAACATCTCTCTCTGTAGTAACATCCGTATGAACCCGGGGGGATTCCTTCTTGACACCAAATCATCACATTTGGGGTCAAACAGACTTACATATTCTTTTTGGGCCACTTTATGATACTGAATGCACCTGCCTTATTTGTGTGTGTAAATTACCCATAATCAATGTGTTTCTCCTTGCATCGATCTTTGTTCTGTTTGTATTCTATGTGACATCTGGTCCTTGGGTATACGGCCATAGAAATGGCAGAGGGAAACCACGTAAGTAAATCTCAATCATTTATAGTCGACCCATTGTAATAAATTAAAAAATTATTTATAACCAGTAAATGTAATAATTTCCTCTCTAACCCTTCCCATGCTGTCCTAGTCTCCCTCCTCCCCAACTTGTACATATCGTATCATTGAATATCCGCTAGCAGTGGAAAATAAATATTTCTATTTGTAACTTTCAGCATTAGCCAATGAGACATTCATAGCCACGTTAATAAGATCCAATCCGGCACCGCGGCTCCAGTCTGATGGATGGTGAGTCTATTTCCTGGGGTATTACCTGTGCAGGTTTTTTATGGAAACAGATTAATCACTTTGTTGCCATTTATTCTAATGGATGACAAAAAGGATGAATAACACTCACTGGCTGTCACCTTCTAGAAAATAATACATGTTTAATAGCAGCCTATTCTGCAATATCCCAAAGCAATCCCCAGGGGGAGGACCTACAATTTTAATTATAATAAATTCCATTTGCTTTTTAATTCATTTTCTAGTCCCAAGAATTCCATTCGTTCTTAAGCGCCTGCTTAGAGAAGGATCCTGCTAAGAGGTGAGAGCAAAGAAGCTGTTGAAACATCCGTTCATAAAGAGGCTGCCCCGCAGCAAGAAAATCAGGGCCGAGATACGGAGCATCTTTTGTCTGTTAGACCCAACCTGCTGAGCAAAGTAGGGATTTTAACTACAGAGATTCTATTTGTGCAGGTGGTTTGGTGGTTTAGCTGTTGTCTAATGTGATGTATTGTTTGATATTCACATAAGGGCCCAATGTTGCAGAGCATCACAGCAGGTCACAGACCCCTCAGCAACAATCACCAACTGTCACCACCACCAACACTGAATGTCCAGTTTTATCTCCCCTTGCTTCTGCTAATGAGAACCAAGGTTTGCAGACAGGACCATCTATCTCTGCACGACCCAGAGGAGATGGCAGAGGATATTCCTGATGGATCCAGCACCCCTATACTTCATCAGCATCTGCCAGCAGTTGTGCCACTCAGGAGATCCTTAATACCACCAACTGCTCAGATACGAGACAAACCTATACCAAGGGACTGTATTATCTCAGTTACAGTCCTTTTTCTTTATCTTTATGGCTTGGCTAGTAACATCAATAACCTGAGGGACCAGCCTGTTATCTAGCTCCCCAGAGATAAAACTCTGCTAGGGAGAATAGAGTGATCTAACGGAAATGAATGAAGATCCTTCAAAGCAAACAGAGAAATGGAGAGAGGCAATTTTCCGGTCCAACTGACTGTTTTTCCATGTCATTAGCGTCGAAAAGTCTGAAGTGATTTTGTCAATCATGCGGTCTCCTATGGACACCACCAACGGTTGCAACATTTTCCACAACCAACAGTGTCTCCCTCGACAGTTTGGGTTAAATTCTCTGGGCAGACTGTAGATACTCCACCTATTTACTAAATATTTTCACACCCTCTCAGCAGAAAACCACTTTGGATGAAACACAGACATGGGGCCCCTCATGTTTTTCTGGGGGCCCAGTGATTTCCAGTTACCCCACTGCTTCTTCCAATATCACTACACATTTTTATGGGTTCTGAGTGTTGGAAACAACTTAGCCATGCCCACCTTAAGGCATGTCCACCCCTATTGTAAACTTTTGCTTTGAAGGGCTACCTCACCCACCCCCAACCGCTATAGTTATTTGCAGCAAAACTCTCCTGATCTATACTTACTTTGCATCTTTCCCCTGGCATTCTGTCCACGGCCTTCTGCTTGCATGAAACTGCAAGCAGGGGCAGAACCGGCAGCCAATCATGGACGCGCTTTCGACTTTACAAATCGCCGGGGGAAACAGGCAAAGTAGTATAGATCAGGGAGTTTTGCTGCAAATAACTATAGCAGTTGGGGGGTGGTGAGGACCCTACACTACCAAAGGGGTTGGGAGCTAGGGGGAGGAGAGTAAAAGGGAGTGAGAGGGGGGAGGGCTGCACTGAGCATGTCCAAATTCTCCTGGAGGAGAGACAGGAGGCAGAGTCCTATATGGACACAAGCAGGCTCCTGCTCATTTGCAGGCAGCCATTTGGAGCAGGGATGTAAGGTGGGATTTTACTACACTACACACAGTGGGGCCAGTAGTGGGTTAAAATGTAGTTTTGGGGGTGGACATGCCCTTTAATACCATGTCTTGGTTCCTCATTCACTGGGAGCGAGGGTCATCTGGGACTCTGGGTTGTGGTATCTGAACCCAATTTGATCTTTCGAGTGTAGGAGGCCATTAAACTTGCCTTCTCAATGATGCTCGCTTATCTCTTAAGACTGACTGACATGTCCAACTGCTGTTTTCAAGGAACCTTTTTTCACTTGGTCTTCTCCCTCTCTCCATTTGCTGCCAGTTGGATCTTCCCTCCTTCTACCTCCATTGGATCTCGTTCTTCTCTTTCTCTTGGAATTCCATATATTTTGGACCCATACCACTGGAAGCATAGCATCGAACTCTTCATACCATTGGACGTCATACCATTGGACACCATACAATCGGACTACATAACATGGAACTCCATGTCATCTAACTTCATGCCATCGAACATCAGTCTTCTTCTGTCTGGATCTTCACTAACTTCTGAATCTTTACCATCTCTTTGCTTAATTGTAATACAATTATTAATTGTAAAGTTAATACAACTTCTTGTGTGTTATATATAATAAACAATGTGTCTGATTCATTTGGTCCAATCTCTGCTTGGTACAACCCAAGGACGGTCTAGGAAATAGGATCATTTCATTTGTACAGAAGTTTGAGAATATAACATGTCATGGAGGGGGCTGGGTTTATCTAGTTTGATTAGCTGCTTATTTTCTATTTACTGGTATTTTCAGCAAAGGTGCATCGACCCCATAAGTATACTCTGAATAAATATATAGAAGGTATACCAGTCTCTGGTATCCACTACCATGGTACAGAAAGGAACAAACTTCCCCTTATTGTAAATTCAACCCTATAAGAAGCGAATAAGATTTCAGTTATCAATCACAGAATTCATTCAGGGTAATTTACAGTACATTCTGACAGTATTCACAGTGCATCACTTTTTCCACATTTTGTTATGTTACAGACTTACTCAACATGGATTAAATCATTTTTCCCTCAGAATTTACACATAACACACCCTAACAACAACGTGAAAAAAGTTTACTTGAGGTTTGACAAATTTATTTAAAGGGTAAGTACATATTTTGCTGTAGGTAGTCTCCATCCACACCCCCCCCCAACTGCACTGTCCATTTGTAAAAAAAATTAGGTAGGAGCTGGACCGGCAGCCGAGTTTGTGATTGGCTGTGAGGCAATCCACACCCACTTTCACAAACCATGGCCATGTCCACAAGTCACACCCATTTTCCAATAAAGTGAGTGATGGGAGTATAATTGCTGAGAAGCTTCTAATCAGCCGTCTGTAGAAGTTTGTGAAGCCTACAAACCACTTGACGATTTTTTGTCAATCGGGATAGCCCTTCCAAATAGATTAAACTTTCTGAGGATCCATTTTTGGGACCATAGGCGACAAATGAAATCAATAAACTTATGCACTCACATTTTTTGGCTTTGGCAAATAGTATATGCTGTTTGAGTCTTTCTAGAACTAAACATGGGTTCTATGAGATTCGAGAGATAAGAGAAGGTGAGGATGCTATCCAAATACACCACTACGAAATGAAATAAAGTCCCTAAAAATGTCATTAACAAAATATTGAAAAGTGGCTGAGCATTGCAAAGCCCGAAAGCCATTATCAAATATTTGAATGTCCAAAACGTAAGCAAAGTAGTCTTCCCCTTGCTCCTCAAAGATGTAACTTAGAAAACACCTTGGCATTGCTGAGTTCTTTAAAAAAGTTCAGAGGGTAGTGGGAGTGGTTTGATGGTAATTTTATTGTTCTCTGTAATCAATGCAGTGTCTTAACATGGGATCTTTCTTCTCACAAAGAATTCCAGGTCTCCATGGAGAAGTAGACTGTCTGATGAATCCCTTCTTTAAGTTGTTCCATAGAGTCCTTAGGACGCATTCTCAGTAAGAGGAAAATATGACCAAAGGATATTTTAGCAACAAATCATTTGAGGCAATCATATAACGGTGAGGTGGCACTGGATTTATCGAAAACTTTCAGTAAATGATGATACTGTTCAGGAACTAGACCCTTGTGGGAGAATCTGCTTGGGTCAGAGAAGAATGTCTGGAATGGTAACTGTAGAAGAAAAGCAATTCTGGTCACAAAAATTTGAGGAAAAGCTTATTGTATTTGTAACCAGTTATAATGGGATTGAATTTGAGGAAAAGCTAATTATTTGTTCCAGTTTATAATGGGATATTTTGGAGCCAAGTACCTCCGAAATGACGGGAAATAAGGGCAAGGGAACAAAATCAAAGACTATAAGTTCATGATGATCAGCAAAATGTGGTTGGTGCGTCTGTTGTTTCAACAAGGACAGGGCCTGAATTGAGAAAAACAACTGCTAGCCCAGAGTCAAGGAGAACAGATGGTTAGACTTATGTCAGAGAGAATATATAAGTTTTTATATAAGTTTTATTTAATATTAGTACCCTTACCGGCCGGCCGAACAGGACATTGAGTAGGAGTGTCCTGGATCCCCGCAATAAATACAAATGTTGAGCTGTCTGCGATGGGTTTCATTCCTCGGGGAGAAGGCTGGACGGGTTAATGATACCTGCATCGGTTCAGTGATATCCAAGGATGGAGTAGTAGCAGGATACTCGTAGGACAGGAAAGAGTCCGACGGTGATCACAGATGTGGCGATCAATTGGCCAATTGAACAATTCTTCTAATTCATCTAGGGAACCCCACTCTAGCATTTTCATCTTTAAGGGATTCAGACAGGCTGATGTGAAACTGAAACTTTAAAGCAGCTCTTTCCAGTTCATATCAGTTGCCCTCGTCTGAATTCCGACACATAATCCACCTCAAGTCTCCGACCCTGAGGATGTTGCGTAGGGTCATTTCTGCAGTAGAGGATTTTTGAGGGACATCATACAATTGAGCTGTAACACAAAGAAAGGTATCGTGTCAGCCAAAACAGGATTCCTTTCTTCTAAAAGTCTATGGGCCCAGGATTGGGATTCCCTTAGGAGGAGATCACATAACTGACCCGGACACTCTCTACAACAAAGGTCTGGAGTTGTAGTAAAAGTCCAGTTGGTAAGAGTTACGAAAGCCCAGAAATGCTGACAACCTTGGGAGAACGGTCAGGTGCAGGTACACAAGACTCAGAGGCAGGCTTTACAAACAGAAGGGAAGTGGACCGGAAGCCGAAGCCCTCACTTAAACTGGGGAAGGGTCTTGGGAATTGTGTTGTGAGGTGGCAGCAATACTTTTCTAGTTTGGGTATGTACTGGTAGAGACTACAGGCATCCCAAACTCATAGGGTAAGAGTGCTGAAATGGCGACAAAAGGGCACTAAGGAAACAGTCAGTAGTTATCAATGGATTTGGTAATATCTTGAGCACAGAGAGCAAGCCCTAATGGTAGGTAGGGAGACAGATTTGCATTGTTAGTGAAGATGTGGACGACAATGGCTCAAAGTACATGTATGAGTGGGCCATTACCTTGAGCACTTAGAGGACGGCCATCTTTATACAAAGGAGGGAGAACTAGGGGCTAGGAAAGATAGACAGGTGGTTAGTGTGGTGACTCCATTATTAGAAAGTAGATAGGGTAATCTGTTGCCAAGCCCTACATGCCGAACAGTGTGTTGCCTGCCTGGTCTAGGGTTTACATGTGGTGAATCGTGCAGTCTTGATTCATGTTGGTGCCAAGTTAAGGAGGTGCCAATGAGATTGAGGGACCAGTTAAAAGTAATGACCAAGAGTTGTGTTTTCAGAATAACTACCGCAACCACGTGCTACTCTAGAGAGGCATGGGAGCTTAGGGGTATAAATGCGTGACTAAGAGGGTGTTTGTAAGAAGATGGGTTTTGGGTTTTAGAAACTTTAGGGTGACTTTTCTGTTGGCTACAAGCTCTTTAGTAGAGATGAACTGCACCTCTATGATAGTGTTGAAGCTGTTTTGGGGGAGAAGATGGCTAGAGAGTTGGAGATTTTAAACTAGGTATGGGGGGAGGGTACATTGGACTACACAGGGGTAGATAAAGGTATAAGGATCATGGGGGGGATAGGGGAGTATAGAGGATAATGTATGGACATGTATGTCCAAGTTTGGAGTAAATTGAATGATAATCTAAAATGTATGTTTATAAATGCAAGAGTCGGTCTGGAAAAACTGGAAAACAGAAGTAATAGCTTTAAAGAAAACATATGATGGGATCAGTATAGCAGAAACATGGCTAAATGATTTACATGACTGGACAGTAAATATTGAGATACTCCTTATTTAGACATGACAGAGTTAATAAAAAAAGATATGTATATACATTAAACAAGAATTTAAGCCAAATTTGAAAGATAGATGGGGGTATAAAAGATAAGGCAAACAATATGGGTGAGCTGTGTACAGGAAGCAAGAAGGTGAGTAAATTAATTGTTGGGGTATGTTATAAGCCACCAAATGCCAGTGAGGAGTGGAAATGAAACTCCATATTTGGTAAAGGGTGCTGGTATGGGGCATTTTCTGCTTATGGGGAAGTGAATACCTGCGAGTGGATGTCAGGCCGGGATCGAGCGGTGTGGTGTGTGTGTGTGTGTGTGTGTGTGGTGTGTGTGTGTGTGTGTGTGTGTGTGTGTCGTACTGGCTACTAATGAAATCTATTTTAAATGTATAATAATTTTTAAAATCTAATTTATTTAAAAGAAATAGTATTAACAATATATTAATTAATAAAAAAGAAACATTTATGATTTTTGTAATTAAAACATATATTTATGTTAAAAACTGAATAAAAAATGAATTATGCAATATAGTCTTTTATTTTCTATATGGATATTAAAAAAGGAAATAAAATGAAACATTAATATTGTTGTTTTGTTTTTATTATATTTTTTTCTACCCTCCTTTTTTGGGGGGGGGGGGGGGTAATGCTAATGCTAAGTAGACATTAAACCTAAACAATGAGCACTAAAAACTCAGTTCTGATAAAGTATTGACAAGCACACCCTGTTGACCTGTGGCTCAACCTTTGTTGTTTATTATTACAGTAAAGATTCGTACACACGTGCAATGGCGGGTCCTACCCGCGATGCACGATGTGTAGGAACGAACGTTTCGGGCAATAATCAGCCTTTGTGTAGGCCCTTTGTTCGGAGATCTGCCCGGTTGGTCAAAGAACGATCCCTAACCGAACAGCCGTTTCGGCCGATAAAGGGCCTACAACGGGCCGATTATCACCGAAATGAACTTTACACATTGTGTGTCTTCGCAGGTCAGGACCCACTATCCACGTGTGTACGAACCTTAAGACCATAATTTATTTTTAAAAGCAACACTATTCGAAAATTAACTGTGAGCATGTATAAGTGCATACATATATAAATAATTGGACTATAAAAAAAATATAAAGGAACAAATACCTATTATGTACTATGTCAATAATAGAATTATGAAAAAATATACCTATATAGATGTGCATTAAAACCATTGACAAAAAAATTGTGTCAGAAGACCAATTATTCTCATTCTACAAAAACTTAACTCATTTTTTATGTAGACACTATTTCATTATTGAGAATAATTGGTCTTCGGCTTCTAAATACTAGACATACACATAAATCTCTATCTCACAGACACACCACACAATACAACTCTATCTCACAACACACACATACAATCTCTATCTCACAGACACACACTACAATCTCTCTCACTCACACACACACACATACAATCTCTCTCACCACACACACAATACAATCTCTATCTCACAGACACACACAATACATCTCTATCTCAACACACACACACACACACACACACATCTCTATCTCACAGACACACACACACATGCAATCTCTATCTCACTGACTCACACACACTACAATCTTTGTCTCACAGACACACCACCATACAATCTCTGCTCAGACACACACCGCATACAATCTTTATCTCACAGACACACACACATACAATATCTATCTCACAGACACACCACCATACAATCTGTCTCACAGACCACACACACACACATCTCTGTCTCACACACCAATCTCTATATCACAGACACACCACATACATCTCTTCTCTACCACTCTACACTCTCTATCTCACACACACACGCACACACTCTATCTCACACACACATACAATCTCTATCTCACACACACACACACACACACACAACACACACATCTCAAAACACACACCTACAATCTCTATCTCACCACACACCATATAATCTCTATCTCACGACACACGCATCAACTCTATCTCATCACACACACTACATCACACACACTACAATCTCTATCTCACAGACACACACATCCAATCTCTATCTCACAGACACACACACATACAATCTCTATCTCACAGACACACAACCATACAATCGCTATCTCACAGACACACACGATAAACACAATAGCCTATTCCATAGGTTTCATGCATTTTCAGAAAGGAGGACTTATGTATATCATAACAAACATTAGTTAATGCACTTAGAAACAGTTTATTTTAAAGTTTTAAAACCTGTTGGATTACTTTTACTGCTGCTCTGCACAGTCTACCAAACTACACACTGTTCTATGCAGAGATCATGATTACAGCCATCTGATTGGTCCCAATATTATTGCCTGGATCCATTGGCAGATCATGAATAAGGTTGGGCTGATCATTGATTGGTTGCTGGGAAATGCTTTCCTATTGGAGGATGTACTGTGTAGGTCGGGACAAAGCAGCTCTCATTTATAATTTTATGCATGATGTTACTAGATGGGAGGGGGGGAGTGGGTCTTCCTGATTCAGTGAGAAATGAGCCAGCAGGCATGCTCAGCGCCGCTCCTACCATGAAGCAAGTTGAAACACTTGCTCGTGCGGCACCCTGGAGAAAAATAATGATATAGCCAAATACGCGCATTACCCCCCCTTTTAACAGCGCTCGGCACTCCTTACCTTATTAAAGAGCAGCGAGGCACCTTATTGTCACTGTGCCGGGCATTCTGGACTCCAAATGTAAGCAGTTGCAGCCTGTATAAGTCCGGGGATGAAAACCGGAAGTTCGGAACCAATCACAGGCTTCACAGCCTCATTATATTTCAAGTTCCACCTGCTTCCACCTCGGATTGGCCAGGCGGCAAGTGTTCGCTCTGCGTAAGTGACGTGACTACGTCACGTCACTTACGCGCCCAGTACTGGGGTAGGTGCCGAATCTGAAGGAGCAGGAGCAGGAGCATGTCCATTATGAGTGGAGCCGAGCAGCCTGTATGAGAAGCGGTGGATTATGTCACATGATGTGGGCAGAAAATTCTTCTGATTCTGACTGACTCGTGAGTCTGCAGTGTTTGGTTGGCTGGTTTGGGATTTCTGCCACCACACAGTTTTTGAAAGTTCAAAGTTGTGTGTGGAGAGGGGTGAGGACATTTTTTTTTTGGGGGGGGGGTTGGGCAGGGGGGGGCTGGTGGGGCCTTTGGTAGGGAAATCTGGGCTTTGGAGCAGGGGGGTCCCGGGTCTGATCTCTAGAGTTTGTGTTGCTTGCTGCTGGCTGGGGCCTGCTCTTCTGTGGTGGGTTCTGTGTTCTGGTGTGTGCTGCACTGCTGGGGCATTTGTTGTGTGCCGAGTCTCTGGCTGGGGGCGGGCTTGGCCTGGGACTGGGTCCTGATAATTGTGGTGCAGAGCATTTGGTGGTTGAAGTTCTGTGTGTGTGGGGGGCCAATAGCAGAGAGAGATGGATAGCAAGAGATAGTAGCAGAGAGATAGACAATAGCAGAGAGATAGATAGAAAGCAGAGTGATATATAGATAGCAGAGAGAGAGAGAGACAGCAGAGAGATAGATAGATAGCAGAGAGAAAGATAGCGAGATATAATAGAAGCAGAGTGATAATAGTAGATATCAGAGAGAGATAGATAGCAGAGAGATAGATAGAAAGCAGTGATAGATAGAAGCAGAAATAGATAGATACAAGAGATAGATGATAGCAGGAGAGATAGATAGATTTTAGCAGAGAGATAGATAGATAGCAGAGAGTAGATAATAGATAGCAGAGAGATAGATATAGATAGCAGAGAGATAAGATAGAGAGAGATGATAGAGAGAGAGAGATAGCAGAGATATAGATAGAAAGCGAGTGAAGATAGATAGATAGCAGAGAGGAGTAGATCAGAGAGATGATAAAGCAGTGATAGATGATGCAGAAGATAGATAGATAGCAGAGAGATAGATAGATAGCAGAGATGATAGAATAGCAGAGAGAGATAGATAGATTTTAGCAGAGAGATAGATAGATGCAGAGAGATAGATAGATAGCAGAGAGATAGATAGTGATAGCAGAGAGATGATAGATCAGAGAGATAGATAGATAGCAGAGAGAGATAGATGGATAGCAGAGAGAGATAGATGGATAGCAGAGAGAGATAGATGGATAGCAGAGATAGATAGATAGATAGATAGATAGATAGATGGATGGATAGCAGAGATAGATAGATACCAGAGAGATGATAGAAAGCAGAGTGATCGATAGATAGCAGAAAGATAGATAGATAGCAGAGAGATAGATAGATAGCAGAGAGATAGATAGATAGCAGAGAGAGATAGATAGATAGCAGAGAGATAGATAGATAGCAGAGAGATAGATAGATAGCAGAGAGATGATAGATAGGAGAGATGATAGCAGAGAGTAGATGGATAGCAGAGAGAGATAGATGATAGCAGAGAGATATGGATAGAGATAGATAGATAGATAGATAATGGATGATAGCAGAATAGATAGATAGATAGATGATAGCAGAGATAGATAATAGATGGATACAGAGATAGATAGATAAATAGATAGATGATAATAATAGATAAAATAGATAGATAGATGATAGATAGATAGCAGAGATAGATAGAGGATAGCAGATAGATGATAGCAGAGATAATAGATAGATAATAGCAGACATATATAGATGGATAGCATACAAGATATGATAGCAGACATAGATAGATAGCAGAGATAGATAGATAGATGGATAGCAGAGAGAGATAGATAGCAGAGAGAGATAAATATCAGAGATAGATAAATATCAGAGATAGATAGGTAGCAGAGATAGATAGATAGATAGATAGATAGATAGATAGATAGATAGATAGATAGATAGATAGATAGATATCAGAGATAGATAGATATATAGATACATAAATAGCAGAGATAGATAGATTGGATAGATCGAAGCAGAGATAGATAGATTAGATAGATAGAGATAGAAAGATAGATAGATAGATAGCAGAATAGATGGATAGCAGAGATAGATAGATAGCAGAGATAGATGGGTAGCAGAGATAGAGAGATAGCAGAGATAGATAGATAGATAGATGGATAGCAGAGATAGATAGATAGCTAGATAGATGATAGCAGAGATAGATAGATGGATAGCATAGATAGATGGATAGCAGAGATAGATAGATGGATAGCAGAGATAGATGGATAGCAGAGATAGATATATAGATACATATAGCAGAGATAGATAGATAATTTAGATAGATAGATAGATAGCAGAGATAGATAGATAGCAGAGATAGATAGATAGCAGAGATAGATAGATAGATAGATAGCAGAGATAGATGATAAATATCAGAGATAGATAGATATATAGATAGATAGGTAGCAGAGATAGATAGATAGCAGAGATAGATAGATATATAAATACATAAATAGCAGCGATAGATAGATGATTAGATAGCAGAGATAGATAGATGGATAGCAGAGATAGATGGATAGCAGAGATGATGATAGCAGGATAGGCAGAGATAGATGGATAGCAAGATAGATGGATAGCAGAGATAGATGGATACAAGAGAGATAGATAGCAGAGATACATACATAGATAGATAGCAGAGATAGATGGATAGCAGAGATAGATAGATTAGATAGATTAGATAGATAGATAGATAGATAGCAGAGATAGATAGATAGATAGATAGATAGATAGATAGATAGATAGATAGATAGATAGATAGATAGATAGAAATAGATAGATAGCAAAGATAGGTAGATAGCAGAGATAGATAGATAGATAGCAGAGATAGGTAGATAGCAGAGATAGGTAGATAGCAGAGATGATAGATAGCAGAGATAGATAGATAGATAGCAGAGATAGATAGATAGCTGAGAGAGATAGACAGATAGAAGAGATAGATAGATAGCAGAGATAGATAGCAGAGATAGATAGATAGCAGAGATAGATAGATAGCAGAGATAGGTAGATAGCAGAGATAGATAGATAGCAGAGATAGACAGATAGATAGCAGAGATAGATAGATAGCAAGATAGGTAGATAGCAGAGATAGGTAGATAGCAGAGATAGACAGATAGATAGCAGAGATAGATAGATAGCTGAGAGAGATAGACAGATAGAAGAGATAGATAGATAGCAGAGATAGATGATATATAGATAGAGATAGCAGAGATAGATAAATAGCAGATAGACAGATGAAGAGATAGATAGCAAGATAGATAAATTCAGAGATAGATAGAAGACAGATAGATAGTAGTATCTAGATAGATAAATTGAGAATAGATAGACAGAGATAGATAGATAGATATCAGAGATAGATAATAGCAGAGATAGATAGATAGATAGATAGATAGATAGCAGAGATAGATAGATAGATACAGAGATAGATAGATAGATAGATGTAGATAGATAGAGAGATAGATAGCAAATAGATAGATAGCAGAGATATAGATAGCAGAGATATATAGATAGCAGGGATAGATAGATAGCAGGATAGATAGATAGATAGCAAGATAGATAGCAGAGATAGATGGATAGCAGAGATAGATAGATAGATTAGATAGCGAGAAGATAGATAGCTGAGAGAGATAGACAGTAGAAGGATAGATAGATAGCAGAGATAGATAGATAGATAATATAGATAGATATCGAGATAGATAGATAGACGATAAGAAGAGATAGATAGATTAGATAGATAGATAATATAGATAGATAGATAGCAGAGATAGATAAATATCAGAGATAGATAGATAATAGATAGATAGATAGATAGATGATAAATAGATAGATACGCAGAGATAGATAGATAGATAGATAATAGATAGATAGATAATAGATAGATAGATAGATAAATACAGAGATAGATATATAGAAAGATAGATAGATAGTAGATAATAGCAAGAATAGATAAATAATCTATATAATTTATATATCTATATATAAATATTAATCAGATAAAGTTAGGGCCCTGCTGAAAGAGTCTATCTTGATGTGGTAGCAGCAGGGCTTACAATCTTTTGGCCAACATCTTTTTTACATAGAAAGTAGGGCTTTCTAATTTTATGTACCAGTTGCACCAACATGTTTTTAGTGTTTCTAAAATAGAGAAGCGTATAAATAACCATTTAAAAAAAATGAAATTTGCCACCCCACGCACTAAGCCACACCCACAAACTAAGCCACTCCCACACATTAAGTCACACCCACTTTGGCGCCGCTCATCTAGGGGCGTCTCTATTATCTATCTATCTCTGCTATCTATCTATATATCTATCTATCTCTGATATTTATCTATCTCTGCTATCTATCTATCTCTGCTACCTATCTATCTATATATCTATCTATCTCTGATATTTATCTCTGCTATCTATCTATCTCTGCTATCTATCTATCTATCTCTGCTATCTATCTATCTATCTATCTAATCTATCTATCTCTGCTATCCATCTCTGCGAGCTAATCTATTGATCATCTATTTATCTATCTATCTATATCTCTGCTAGTCTCCATTATTTATCATCTATCGTACTACATCTATCACTATCTATAGTTCTACTCTCTATCATCTAGCTATTTCTATCTATCAATCGTATCGTTCGTCTCTAGTCTGTCTATCTATCTATCTCTGATAATCTATCTATATTATCTATCTATCTACTCTGCTATCTCTATCTCTTCTTCGTCTATCTCTCTCAGCTATCTACTCCTGCTATCTACTCTACGTACTCTGCTATCAGCGGTTTTGCTATCTATCCTTATCTATCCTAGCCTCTATCTATCTATCCTGCTATCCATATCGAGCCGTCTTCTGCTATCTCACCTCGCTACTCTTCCATCCTGCACTCTCATCTAAGTTCTAATCCTACCTATCATTCATCTAATCCCTCATCGTATACGTTCTTCACGTCCCTGCTATCTATAAGCTCTGCATCTATATACTCGCTATCAATATCTCTGCTACTATCTATCATCAGCTCATCACTATCGACTCTGCTATCTAATCTATCTATCTCTGCTATCATATCTATCTATCTATCTATCTATCTATCTATCTCTCTATCTATCTATCTCTGATATCTATCTATCTATCTATCTCTGTACTATCTATCTCTCATTTATCTATCAGATACTACTATTATCTGCATCTATCTATCTCTGTCTATTTATCTATCTCTGCTATCTATCTCTTCTATCTGTCTATCTGCTCTTTATCTATTCTCTGCTATCTATCTATACTATATTATCTATCTATCTCTGCTATCTACTACTCTCTATCTGTCTATCTCTCTCAGCTATCTATCTATCTCTGCACTATCTCTCTGTCTATCTCTGCTATCTACCTACTTCTCTCATCTGCTACTACCTTCTCTGCTATCTATCTATCTCTCTTCTGCTATCTATCTGTCTATCTCTGCTATCTACCTTCTCATGCTATCTCTATCTCTGCTATCTACTATCTTCTGCTCTATTATCTCTGCTCTCTATCTATCTTCTATCTACTATCTCTATGTCAATCTCTCCAGCTATCTATCTATCTCTGCTATCTATCTATCTATCTCTGCTATCTATCAATCTCTGCTATCTACCATCCTCTGCTATCCTACCTATCTCTGTATCTATCATCTATCTCTGCTATCTACCTATCTTTGCTATCTACTATCTATCTATCTATCTATCTATCTATCTATCTATCTACTCTATCTACTCTATCTATCTATAATCTATCTATCTCTGCTATCTATCTATCTACTATCATCTATCTATCTAATCTATCTCGCATCCTCTACCTGCTATCTTATGTATGTTCTCTGCTATCTATCTATCTCTGCTATCCATCTATTCTGCTATCCATCTATCTCTGCTATCCATCTATCTCTGCCTATCTCTGCTATCCATCTATCTCTGCTATCCATCTATCTCTGCTATCCATCTATCTATCTCTGCTATCTAATCTATCTATCTATCGCTGCTATTTATGTATCTATATATCTATCTATCTCTGCTATCTATCTATCTTCTGCTACCTATCTATCTATATACTATCTATCTCTGCATATTTATACTATCTATCTCTGCTATCTATCTATCTATCAATCTCTGCTATCTATCTATCTCTGCTATCTATCTATCTCTGCTATCTATCTATCTATCTAAATTATCTATCTATCTCTGCTATTTATGTATCTATATATCTATCTCTGCTATCCATCTATCTCTGCTATCCATCTATCTCTGCTATCCATCTATCTATCTCTGCTATCCATCTATCTATGCTATCTACTCTATCTCTGCTATCCATCTATCTATCTATCTCCTCTTCATCTCCTATCTCTGCTACCCATCTATCTCTGCTATCCATCTATCTCTGCTATCCATCTATCTATGCTATCTATCTTCTATCTTCTATCTCTATCTATCAACTATCATCTCGCTATCGATCTATCCAATCTATTCATCCTGCTATTTATGTATCTATTACTATCTATCTCTGATATCTATCTATCTATCTGTCTATCTATACTATCTATCTATCTATCTATCTATCTATCTATCTATCTATCTATCTTCTGCTACCTATCTATCTCTGATATTTATCTATCTCTGATATTTATCTCTCTCTGCTATCTATCTCTCTCTGCTATCCATCTATCTATCTATCTCTGCTATCTATCTATGTCTGCTATCCATCTATCTATGTCTGCTTCCATCTATCTATGTCTGCTATCTATCTATCTATCTATCTCTGCTATCCATCTATCTCTGCTATCCATCTATCTATCTCTGCTATCTATCTATCTATCTATCTATCTTATCTATCTATCTATCTATCTATCTATCTATCTCTGCTATCCATCTATCTTCTATCTCTGCTCTATCCATCTATCTATCTATCTATCTCTGCATCATCCCATCCTATCTATCTATCTATCTCTCTCTGCTATCCTCTATCTCTCTCTGCTATCCATCTATCCTCTCTGCTATCAATCTATCTCTCTCTCTATCTATCTATCTCTGCTATCTATCTATCTCTCTCTGCATCTATCTATCTCTCATGCTATCTATCTATCTCTTGCTATATCTATCTTATCTCTCTGCATCCTATCTATCTCTCTCTACTACTATCTCTCTGCTTCTATCTATCTCTATCTTTCTGCTATCTATCGATCACTCTGCTTTCTATCTATCTCTCTGGTACTATCTACTCTGCTATCCATCCATCTATCATCTATCTATCTATCTATCTCTGTATCCATCTATCTCTCTCTGCTTATCCATCTATCTCTCTCTGCTATCCATCTATCCTCTCATCTACTATCTCTCTGCTATCTATCTATCTCTCTGCTATCTATCTATCTATCTCTCTGCTATCTATCTATCTCTCTGCTATCTATCTATCTCTCTGCTAAAATCTATCTATCTCTCTCTGCTATCTATCTATCTCTCTGCTATCTATCTATCTCTCTACTATCTATCTATCTTTCTGCTATCTATCTATCATAGCTTTCTATCTATCTCTCTCTATCTATCTCTCTCTGCTATCATCTATCTCTCACTCTGCTTTCTATCTTATCTCTGCTATCTCTCTCTCCTCATCTATCTATCTCTGCTATCTATCTATCTCTCTGCTATCTATCTATCTATCTCTCTCTGAATCTATCTATCTCTCTGCTATCTATCTATCTCTCTGCTAAAATCTATCTATCTCTCTCTGCTATCTATCTATCTCTCTGCTATCTATCTATCTTTCTGCTATCTATCTATCACTGCTTTCTATCTATCTCTCTGCTATCTATCTCTCTCTGCTATCTATCTATCTATCACTCTGCTTTCTATCTATATCTCTGCATATCTCTCTCTCTCTGCTATTCTACTATCATCTCTCTGCTGTCTCTCTCTCTCTCTGCTATCTATATATCACTCTGCTTCTATCTATCTCTCTCTATCTGTCTATCTCTCTGCTATCTATCTCTCTGCTATCACCTCTCTCCTGTATCTGGCCCCCCCCACACACAAACTTCAACCACCAAATTGCTCTGTTCACCACAATTATCAGGACCCAGTCCCAGGCCAAGCCCCGCCCCCAGCCAGAGACTCGGCACACAACAAATCCCCACAGTGCAGCACACACCAGAACACAGAACCACCACAGAAAAAGGCCCCAGCCAGCAAAGCAGCACACAAACTCTAGAGATCAGACCCGGGACCCCCCTGCTCCAAAGCCCAGATTTCCCTACCAAAGGCACCACCAGCCCCCCCCTGCCCCAACCCCCCCCCCCAAAAAAAAAATGTCCTCACCCCCTCTCACAAACACTTTGAACTTTCAAATAACTGTGTGGTGCAGAAATCCCAAACCAGCCAACCAAACACTGCAGACTCACGAGTCAGTCAGAATCAGAAGAATTTTCTGCCCACATCATGTGACATAATCCACCGCTTCTCATACAGGCTGCTCGGCTCCACTCATAATGGACATGCTCCTGCTCCTGCTCCTTCAGATTCGGCACCTACCCCAGTACTGGGCGCGTAATACGTGACGTAGTCACGTCACTTACGCAAGCGGAACACTTGCCGCCTGGCCAATCCGAGGTGGAAGCAGGTGGAACTTGAAATATAATGAGGCTGTGAAGCCTGTGATTGGTTCCGAACTTCCGGTTTTCATCCCGGACTTATACAGCTGCAACTGCTTACATTTGGAGTCCAGAATGCCCGGCACAGTGACAATAAGGTGCCTCGCTGCTCTTTAATAAGGTAAGGTGCCGAGCGCGTTAAAAGGGGGGGTAATGCCGCTTATTGGCTATATCATTATTTTTTCTCCGGTGCCGCCACGAGCAAGTGTTTCAACTTGCTTCATGGTAGGAGCGGCCGCTGAGCATGCCTGCTGGCTCATTTCTCACTGAATCAGGAAGACTCCACTCCCCCCTCCCATCTAGTAACATCATGCATAAAATTATAAATGAGGAGCTGCTTTGTCCCGACCTACACAGTACATCCTCCAATAGGAAAGCATTATCCAGCAACCAACAATGATCAGCCCAACCTTATTCATGATCTGCCAATGAGATCCAGGCAATAATATTGGACCAATCAGATGGCTGTAATCATGATCTCTGCATAGAACAGTGTGTAGTTTGGTAGACTGTGCAGAGCAGCAGTAAAAGTAATCCAACAGGTTTAAAACTTTAAAATAAACTGTTTCTAAGTGCATTAACTAATGTTTGTTATGATTACATATAGTCCTCCTTTCTGAAAATGCATGAAACCTATGGAATAGTCTATTGAGTGTTTATCTGTGTGTGTCTGTAGATCGATTGTATGTGTGTGTGTCTGTGAGATAGAGATTGTAGTGTTGTGTGGTCTGTAGAGAGATTGTATGTGTGTGTCTGTGAGATAGAGATTGTATGTGTGTGTGTGTGATAGAGATTGTATGGTGTGTGAATAGAGATTGTATGCGTGTGTTGTGAGATAGAGTTATATGCGTGTGTGTGTGAGATAGAGATTGTGTGTGTGTGTCTGTGAGATTGTGTGTGTGTGTGTGTGTGTGTGAGATAGAGATTGTATGTGTGTGGTAGATATAGAGATTGTATGCTGTGTGTGTGAGATAGAGAGTGTATGCGTGTGTATGAGATAAGATTGTATGTTGTGTGTCTGTGATATAGAGATTGTGTGTGTGAGACAGAGATTGTGGTGTGTGTGTGTCTGTGAGAGATTTTGTAGGTGTGTGTGTCTGTGAGATAGATATTGTATGTGTGTGTGTCTGTGAGATAGAGATTGTATGCGTGTGTGTGTCTGAGACAGAGATTGTATGCGTGTGTGTGTCTGTGAGACAAAGATTGTATGTGTGTGTGAGTCAGTGAGATAGAGATTGCATGTGTGTGTGTGTCTGTGAGATAGAGATTGTGTGTGTGTGTGGTGTGTGTGTGAGATAGAGATTGTATGTGTGTGTCTGTGAGATAGAGATTGTATGTGTGTGTGTGTGTGAGAGAGATTGTATGTGTGTGTGTGTGAGAGGAGATTGTATGTGTGTGTCTGTGAGATAGAGATTGTATGTGTGTGTTGTGAGATAGAGATTGTATGTGTGTGTGTGTCTGTGAGATAGAGATTTTATGTGTATGTCTAGTATTTAGAAGTCAGAAGACCAATTATTCTCAATAATGAAATAGTGTCTAACATAAAAAATGAGTTAAGTTTTTGTAGAATGAGAATAATTGGTCTTCTGACACAATTTTTTTGTCAATGGTTTTAATGCACATCTATATATGGTTATATTTTTTCATAATTCTATTATTGACATAGTACATAATAGGTATTTGTTCCTTTTATATTTTTTTTATATATGTCCAAATATATTATATATGTTGCACTTATACATGCACAGTTAATTTTCGAAATTGGTTGCTTAAAAATAAATTATGGTCTTAAGGTTCGTACACACGTGCGATAGTGGGTCCTGACCTGCGACCGACACACAATTGTAAAGTTCATTTCGGCTGATAATCGGCCCGTGTTAGGCCCTTTATCGGCCGAAACGGCTGTTCGGTTAGGGATCGTTTCTTGACCACACCGGGCAGATCTCCGAACAAAGGGCCTACACAAAGGCTGATTATTGCCCGAAACGTTCGTTCCTACACATCGTGCAGCGGGTCAGGACCCGCCATTGCACGTGTGTACGAATCTTTACTGTAATAATAAACAACAAAGTTGAGCCACAGGTCAACAGGGTGTGCTTGTCAATACTTTATCAGAACTGAGTTTTTAGTGCTCATTGTTTAGGTTTAATAAGTCTACTTAGCATTAGCATTACCCCCCCCCCCCCCAAAAAAAGAGGGATGGTAGAAAAAAATATATAAAAACAAACACACATATATTTAATGTTTCATTTTATTTCCTTTTTTTAATATCCATATAGAAAATAAAAGACTATATTGCATATCATTTTTTTATTCAGTTTTTAACATAAATATATGTTTTTAATTACAAAAACATAAATGTTCTTTTTTATTAATTAATATTTGTTAATACTATTTCTTTTAAATAATTAGATTTTAAAATTATTTTACATTTAAAATAGATTTCATTAGTAGCCAGTACGACACACACACACACACACACACACACACACACACACACCACACACACACAACACACACCGCTCGATCCCGGCCTGACTCCACTCGCAGGTATTCACTTCCCCATAAGCAAAAAATGCCCATACCAGCACCCTTTACCAAATATGGAGTTTCATTTCCACATCCTCACTGGCATTTGGTGGCTTATAACATACCCCAACAATTAATTTACTCACCTTCTTGCTTCCTGTACACAGCTCCACCCATATTGTTTTTGCCTTATCTTTTATACCCCACTCTATCTTTCAAATTTGGCTTAAATTCTTGTTTAATGTATATACATATCTTTTTTTATTAACTCTGTCATGTCTAAATAAGGAGTATCCTTCAATATTACTGTCCAGTCATGTAAATCATTAGCCATGTTTCTGCTATACTATCCCATCATATGTTTTCTTTAAAGCTATTACTTCTAGTTTTCCAGTTTTTCCAGACAGACTTCTTGCATTTATAAACATACATTTTAGATTATCATTCAATTTACTTAAACTTGGACATACATGTCCATACATTATCCTCTATACTCCCCTATTTCCACCCTCCATGATCCCTATACCTTTATCTACCCCTGTGTAGTCCAATGTACCCTCCCCCATACCTAGTTTAAATCTCCAACTCTCGACCATCTTCTCCCCCAAACAGCTTCAACCCTATCATAGAGGTGCAGTTCATCTCTACTAAAGAGCTTGTAGCCAACAGAAAAGTCACCCTAAAGTTCTCTAAAAACCCAAAACCCATCTCCTTACAAACACCCTCTTAGTCACGCTTTTATACCCCTAAGCTCCCATTGCCTCTCTAGAGTAGCACGTGGTTGCGGTAGTATTTCGAAAACACAACTCTTGGTCATTACTTTTAACTTGTCCCTCAACTCATTGGCACCTCCTCTAACTTGCACCAACATGAATCAAGACTGCACGATTCACCACATGTTAAACCCTAGCACCAGGCAGGCAACACACTGTTCGGCATGTAGGGTCTTGGCAACAGATTACCCTATCTACCTTTCTAATAATGGAGTCACCACCACTACCACCTGTCTATCTTTCCTAGCCCTAGTTCTCCCCCTTTGTATTAAAGATGGCCGTCCTCTAAGTGCTCAAGTTAATGGCCCACTTCATACATGCTACTTCTGAGCCATTGTCGTCCACATCTTCACCAACACTGCAAATCTGTCTCCCTACCTACCATTAGGTCTTGCTCTCCTGTGCTCAAGATTATTACCACAATCCATTGATACTGACTGTTTCCTTAGTGCCCTTTTGTCGCCATTTTCAGCACTCTTACCCTACTGAGTTCTGGATGCCTGTAGTCCTACCATACATCCCAAACTAGAAAGTATTGCTGCCACCTTCACAACACAATCTCCAAGACCCTTCCCCAGTTTAAGTGAGGGCTTCGGCTTCCGGTCCACTTCCCTTCTGTTTCTGTAAAGCCTGCCTCTGAGTCTTGTGTACCTGCACCTGACTGCTTCTCCCAAGGTTGTCAGCATTTCTGGGCTTTCGTAACTTCTACCAACTGTACTTTTCACTACAACTCCAGACCTTTGTTGTAGAGAGTGTCCGGGTCAGTTATGTGATCTCCTCCTTCAAGGGAATCCCAACCTGGGCCCATAGACTTTTAGAAAGGAATCCTGTTTTGGCTGACATCGATACCTTTCTTTAGTGTTACAGCTCCAATTGTATGATGTCCCTCAAAAATCCTCTACTGCAGAAATGACCCTACGCAACATCCTACAGGGTCGGAGACTGAGGTGGATATGTGTCGGAATTCAGACGATGGCAACTGATATGAACTGGAAAGATGCTGCTTTAAAGTTTCAGTTTCACATCAGCTGTCTGAATCCCTTAAAGATGAAATTGCTAGAGTGGGTTCCCTAGATGAATTAGAAGAAATTGTTCAATTGGCCAATTGATCGCCACATCTGTGATCACCGTCTGGACTCTTTCTGTCCCTACGAGTATCCTGCTACTACTCCATCCTTGGATATCACTGAACCGATGCAGGTATCATAACCCGTCCACGCCTTCTCCCCAGAGGAATGAACCCATCGCAGACAGCTCAACATTTGTATTTATGCGGGATCCAGGACACTTACTCAATTGTCCTGTTCGCGGCCGCCGTAAGGGTACTAATATTAAATAAAACTTATATAAAAACTTATATATTCTCTCTGACCACAAGTCTAACCATCTGTTCTCCTTGACTCCTGGCTAGCAGTTGTTTTTTCTCAATTCAGGCCTGTCCTTGTTGAAACCAGACGCACCAACCACCTTTCTGCTGCTGATCATCATGAACTTATAGCTTTTGATTTTGTTCCCTTGCCTTATTCCCGTCATCTTCGGAGTTCTTGGCTCCAAAAATATCCCATTATAAACTGGAACAAATACAATTAGCTTTTCCTCAAATCCACACCCATTATAACTGGATTACAAATACAATTAGCTTTTCCTCAAATTTTTGTGACCAGAATTGCTTTTCTTCACAGTTACCATTCCAGACACTTCTCTGTACCCAAGCGATTCTCCCCACAGGGTCTAGTTCCTGAACAGTATCATCATTTACTGAAAGTTTTCGATAAATCCATGCCACCTCACACGTTATATTTGCTCAAATGATTTGTTGCAAAATACTTTGGTCATATCTTCCTCTTACTGAGAATGCGTCCCTAAGGACTCTATTGGAACAACTTAAAGAAGGGATTCATCAGACAGTCACTTCTCCCATGGAGACCTGGTTCTTTGTGGAGAAGAAAGATCCCATGTTAAGACCCTGCATTGATTACAGAGAACAATAAAATTACCCAAATTCAATACCACTCCCACTACCCTCTGAACTTTTTTAAAGACTCAGCAATGCCAAGGTGTTTTCTAAGTTACATCTTTGAGGAGCAAGGGGAAGACTACTTTCTGCTTACGTTTTGGACATTTCAAATATTTGATAATGGCTTTCGGGCTTTGCAATGCTCCAGCACTTTTCAATATTTTGTTAATGACATTTTTAGGACTTTATTGATCATTTCGTAGTGGTGTATTTGGATAGCATCCTCACCTCTCTTCATCTCTCGAATCTCATAGAACCCATGTTTAGTTCAGAAAGACTCAAACAGCAATATACTTTGCCAAGCCAAAAAATGTGAGTGCATACAGTTTATTGATTTCATTTTGTCGCCTAAGGTCCCAAAATGGATCCTCAGAAAGTTTATCTATTTGGAAGGGCCATCCCGATTGACAAAAAATCCGTCAAGTGGTTTGTAGGCTTCACAAACTTCTACAGACGCTGATTAGAAGCTTCATCAGCAATTATACTCCCATCACTCACTTTATTGGGAAAATGGGTGTGACTTGTGGACATGGCCATGGTTTGTGAAAGTGGGTGTGGATTGCCTCACAGCCATCACAAACTCGGCTGCCGGTCCAGCTCCTACCTATTTTTTTACAAATGGACAGTGCAGTTGGGGGGGGTTGTGGAGACTACACTACAGCAAAATATGTACTTACCCTTTAAATAAATTTGTCAAACTCAAGTAAACTTTTTTCACGTTGTTGTTAGGGGTGTTATGTGTAAATTCTGAGGGAAAAATGAATTTAATCCATGTTTGAGTAAGTCTGGTAACAACAAATGTGGAAAAAGTGATGCACTGTGAATACGTTCAGAATGTACTGTAAATTACCCTGAATGAATTCTGTGATTGATAACTGAAATCTTATTCGCTTCTTATAGGGTTGAATTTACAATAAGGGAAGTTTGTTCCTTTCTGTACCATGGTAGTGGATACCAGAGACTGGTATACTTTATATATTATTCAGAGTATACTTATGGGGTCGATGCACCTTTGCTGAAAAATACCAGTAAATAGAAAATAAGCAGCTAATCAAACAGATAAACCCAGCCCCTCCCATGACATGTATATTCTCAAACTTCTGTACAAATGAAATGATCCTATTTCCTAGACCGTCATTGTTGTACCCAGCAAGATTGGACAAAATGACAGACACATTGTTTATTATATTAACACACAAGAAGTTGTATTAACTTTTACAATTAATAATTGTATTACATTATAGCAAAGAGATGGTAAAGATTCAGAAGTTAGTGAAGACCAGACAGAAGAAGACTGATGTTCATGGCATGAAGTTAGATGACATGGAGTTCCATGTATGTAGTCCGATTGTATGGTGTCCAATGGTATGACGTCCAATGGTATGAAGAGTTCGATGCTATGCCTTCCATGGGTATGGCGTCCAAAATATATGGAATTCCAAGAGAAAGAGAAGAAAACGAGATCCAATGGAGGTAGAAGGAGGGAAGATCCACTGGCAGCAAATGGAGAGAGGGAGAAGACCAAAGTGAAAAAAGGTTCCTTGTAAAACAGCAGTTGGACATGTCAGTCAGTCTTAAGAGATAGCGAGCATCATTGAGAAGGCAAGTTTAATGGCCTCCTTACACTCGAAAGATCAAATTGGGTTCAGATACCACAACCCAGTGTCCCAGATGACCCTGCTTCTCTCCAGTGAATGGGAACCAAGACATGGTATTAAAGGGCATTTCCACCCCCAAAACTACATTTTAACCCACTACTGGCCCCACTGGTAGTGTAGTAAAATCCTCACCTTACATCCCTGCTCCAAATGGCTGCCCTGCAAGAGCAGGAGCCTGCTTGTGTCCATATAGGACTCTGCCTCCTGTCTCTCCTCCAGGAGAATTTGGACATGCTCAGTGCAGCCCTCCCCTTCCCTCTCACTCCCTTTTATCTCTCCCTCCCCCTACTCCAACCCTTTGCTGTAGTGTAGGGTCCCTCACCACCCCAACTGCTATAGTTATTTGCAGCAAAACTCTCCTGATCTATACTTACTTTGCCTGTTTCCCCCGGCGATTTGTAAAGTCGAAACCGCGTCCATGATTGGCTGCCGGTTCTGCCCCCTGCTTGCAGTTTCATGCAAGCAGAAGGCCGTGACAGAATGCCAGGGGAAAGATGCCAAAGTAAGTATAGATCAGGAGAGTTTTGCTGCAAATAACTATAGCGGTTGGGGGTGGGTGAGGTAGCCCTTCACTACAGCAAAAGTTTACAATAGGGGTGGACATGCTTTAAGGTGGGCATGGCTAAGTTGTTTCCAACACTCAGAACCATAAAATGTGTTAGCTGATATTGGAAGCAAGCAGTGGGGTAACTGGAAATCACTGGGCCCCCAGAAAAACTATGGATGGGGCCCCATGTCTGTGTTTCATCCAAAGTGGTTTTCTGCTGAGAGGGTGTGAAATATTTGATAAATAGGTGGAGTATCTACAGTCTGCCCAGAGAATTTAAACCAACTGTCGGAGGAGAGACACTGTTGGTTGTGGAAAAGTTGCAACCGTTGTGTGGTCCATAGGAGACCGCATGATTGACAAAATCACTTCAGACTTTTCGACGCTAATGGACATGGAAATACCAGTCAGTTGGACCGGAAAAATCTGCTCCTCTCCATTCTCTGTTTGCTTCTGAAGGATCTTCATTCATTTCCGTTAGATCACTCTATTCTCCCTAGCAGAGTTTATCTCTGGGGAGCTAGATAACAGGCTGGTCCCTCAGGTTATTGATGTTACTAGCCAAGCCATAAAGATAAAGAAAAGGACTGTAACGTGATAAACAGTCCATTGGTATAGGTTTGTCTCTGTATCTGAGCAGTTGGTGGTATTAAGGATCTCCTGAGTGGCACCAACGGCTGGCAGATGCTGATGAAGTATAGGGGTGCTGGATCCATCAGGAATATCCTCTGCCATCTCCTCTGGTCGTGCAGAGAGAGATGGTCCTGTCGCAAACCTCTGGTTCTTCATTAGCAGAAGCAATGGGAGAAGTAACTGGACATTCAGTGTTGGTGGTGGTGACAGTTGGTAGTTGTTGCTGAGGGTCTGTGACCTGCTGCTGATGCTCTGCAACATTGGGCCCTTATGTGAATATCAAACAATACATCACATTAGACAACAGCTAAACCACAAACCACCTGCACACATAGAATCTCTGTAGTTAAAATCCCTACTTTGCTCAGCAGGTTGGGTCCACAAGACAAAAGATGCTCCTGTATCTCGGCCCTGATTTTCTTGCTGCGGGGCAGCCTCTTTATGAACGGAATGTTTCAACAGCTTCTTTGCTCTCCACCTCTTAGCAGGATCCTTCTCTAAGCAGGCGCTTAAGAACGAATGGAATTCTTGGGCACCTAGAAAAATGAATTAAAAAGACAATGGAATTTTTATTAATTAATAAAATTGTAGGTCCTCCCCCTGGGATTGCTTTGGGATATTGCAGACTAGAGGCTGCTATAACATGTTATTATTTTCTAGAAGGTGACCGCAGTGAGTGTTATTCATCCTTTTTGTCCATCCATTAGAATAAATGGCAACAATTGATTAATCTGTTTCCATAAAAAACCTGCACAGGTAATACCCCAGGAAATAGACTCACCATCCATCAGACTGGAGCCGCGGTGCCGGATTGGATCTTATTAACTGGCTATGAATGTCTCATTGGCTAATGCTGAAAGTTACAAATAGAAATATTTATTTCCACCTGCCTAGCGGATATTTCAATGATATCGATATGTACAAGTTGGGGAAGGAGGGAGACTAGACAGCATGGGAAGGTAGAGAGGAAATTATTACATTTACTGGTTATAAAATAATTTTTACTTTATACAATGGGTCGACTATAAATGATTGAGATTTACTTACGTGGTTTCCCCCTGCCATTTCTATGGCCGTATACCCAAGGACCAATGTCACCACTAGAATACAAACAGAACAAAGATCGATGCAAGGAGAAACACATTGATTATGGGTAATTTCAACACAAATAAGGCAGGTGCATTCAGTATCATAAAGTGGCCCAAAAATAAATATGTAGTCTGTTTGACCCCCATAATGCGATGATTTGGTGTCAAGAAGGAATCCCCCCGGGTTCATATCGGATGTTCTACAAGAGAGAGATGTTTCTCCTCGCTTCGGATCAACTCCTAGGCTACATTCACACTATGGATCCCCACGTACGGCATACGGACAGTGAGAAACTATTCCATTTCCTGTTCATTTACAAATCCCTCTGGTGTGAAGAAGCCCTAAGATAGGGAAGATGGGGAATGTAGTAGGGTTGGATGCAATGGACGTATGTTGGCAGGAACCATGTTGAATGTAGTAGGATTGGGCGTATTAGAAGTATGATGGCATGAACCATGGGAAGGTAGGTTTGGAAGTATGACATATGTTGCCTATAATGTTACTATGTAGAGTTTGCTGCTTCTATAAGAATAACCCAATGCTGTATAGGAAGGGGGAACATCCCATGTGGTTTCAATCCCACTACCCAGAATAATCACCACTTACCAGAGTGTCGTATCCGTAATGTGTTCCTTTCCTTTAGGAGCTCAGGGGCATGTACTTTTTCAGTACCACATGGATCAAAACATTTACCGCTCTGTTTGTCTAGTTTGCTGCTCTGGTCGAAGTCGACTATAAAACACATTATATCCATAGAATACAATTTTCATTTAAACAAAGAATCAGTTCAACATATGGGGGCATATTTATAAAAGAGCAAAACGTAGCGTTAACTTTTCGCATTCGCTTTCCGCATGTTTTTTCGCCAAAAAGCCAGTTAACGCGATTTATAAAGGTATCGTTAACGAATGGCGAAAATGTTGTCCGCAACCTATTTGCCACTGTACCTGGGTGATCACACAAATTTTAAAGGTGTCGAAGGGATGATCTGGCTATCATGCAAATTGTTTGAGTTTCCAATACAAAATTTAAAGATAGTTCGACTTTTTAAAGGGGGAACGGGGGCCCATACAAGTTCCTCTCTCAAAAAAGGCCACTCCTACCTTTAAAAGGACAAGAAAATCGTTATGAGTTCCAATCTTCAAGGTTTTTTGCTCACCACATACCAGTAAGGTAAGAGCTCTTGGTACTATATATAGTTGTGCAAAGCAGAAAAGTATAAACAGGGACCATGAGCTTTTCACACCTTGGCTGACTGAATTTGCGATTAACCCCAGCAGGTCAAACAGAACAAAAATTCAAATGGATCACATTATAATTGTTCTGTATGATTCCTTGTCATTATACGGTCAACAATCTAATTTGTGCCCATGTCAGCCCAACAACATTAAGCGATGAGTCCTTCTGGCTCATTAACAATATCGGGAATGAGGGAGATTGTCTTCTGTCTCTGGGGGGAGGCCATTAATAAGAACATGGGGCAAATTCAGAAACGGTTTTGAAAAATTTCACTAGACGTAGGAGGTACATTGTAATCACGGGCCGTTATAAGATCATGCGGGTACTAGATACTGCTGCATGGGTATGTATATGGATATACAATAACAATAAACTGTAATATACTATCGTAATCAGAATTGAATGACCATCAATCGAATTGGACGATTGCGGTTCATAAAAATTTTCGATGGTTACGTTGCTACCAGCCTTCATAAAATATGAGCCCATGTCTCAGAATGCCTGGTCTTGTATAGGGATTCCTGAAGATAAATGCCATATTGAGTGTCACATATGGTCACTACAAACGAGATAGATTTATCGAACATAGTACATAGCTTCAATGTGACTTCAATAGACCAGCTAGACCAGTCATGTGACGGTTAATAAACTGCAGTAAATATATTGTTATTGTATGGCCCACTTGGTGGGTGAATTGTAGTCAGGAAACTGGAAGGACAGCGTGGACTTCAAGAAAGATAATATTGTCTTTACTGAGGCTTTCAGACGATAAGATATTCTAATGGTAAAAAATTGTTGTCTAGATTCGGTGGTCAATTCAATGTTTGAATGACATATTGTGTTTCCACATGATGGTTTGGACTTAATTCCTGATTAACCTGTTCATTGCTAATGCCAACAAAAACTCCCCCCCAAAAAATGTCTTGCTTAGGCTAGGCCCCCCACTTGCGCGATTGCGCACGCATTCCGCGTTTCGCCAACACTGTTTGCTAAAATGGGAAATGTGATGCGTGTACGTTTGCGTTTTGGTAACGCTACGTTCACCATTTTTTGTGCGTCAACATTATGAGTTTCCATAACGGAAAATGGCCAAAAATAACATGCGCAAAACACACAAGAAGTCGCACACCAATCGATGCGATAAACGCTCCACGGTGTGTGCGTGATTTCTGCACGTGGGCAGTGTGGCCTCAGCCGTTAGTGGTTATAAAATTTGAAGAGCAATAAGGAGCAACTCCTATTACATCCTAGTTGACAAGAATTTGTTAGACTTTTATTAAGAGGTGGGAATCTTACAGCTGGACGTAAATTCAGAGTTACTCAAAACAGTAATGCTTGTGCGTTCGTGCCACACGCACGGTGAACGGAACTCAAAGCATTACTGTTTAGGCTCAAGCAGGAGAAAGCAGAGGAAATCTAAGAGGGCGGAGCTTTAACATGCATAAAACCAGTAACAAGATGTCAGCAACTTTCAAGGCACAAAGCTAGGCTTCTGAGGGGCATCATAGGAAAAGAAAAAAAATATGGCACGGTATTTTTAAGCTGCAGCTTCCCAAAATAACAAACTTGATTTACAGTGCAATTATCCTTTAAGCATTTCATTGCCTATAGGTTTAAATTATGTAAACTTCGATCGAAAGTGGTGGGCTCCATGTTTTTTTAATACAAACTGAATTGTAACCAGCTAGTCCTGTATTAGCCCTAATAGTAGAAATATTGTATATAGCATGTATATTGTAGTACTGTATTGTAATATGTATGTATGTATGTATGCCGCTCACCCACAGCCAAACCCCTGAATGCATCCACATAAAGGCCCGGTTGAGTCCAGTTTGACCATAAAAGCCTGCTGTCACTGAGTGTGATCCCCCCAATCAGTAATCAGATTAAAGGGCCGGGCTCTGTGTGACTACACAAACGGCTACACAACTCAGAGAAACGACACACAGAAGAAAAAAGCTTCTTAACAGAGGGAACCAGACTTCCTAGGGCTTAGAACACATTACAATTTGCTCTGGAGGTTTCAAATATAAAACCCTGAACAAAACTATGTTACTATTGGTGATATGAATGACATTTTTTATAAATATAAAACCCTGGAAAGACGTATGTTACTAGTGGTGATATTAATGACAATTTTAGATATAAATATAAACCCTGGAAAGACTTGTTTACATTGGTGATATGAAATGACACTTTATATACAAATATAACCCTGGAAAGACTGTGTTACTTAGGTGGTGAATGAATGACATTATAACAAATATGAACCCCTGCAAATACTATGGTTACTATGGTGATATGAATGACATTTAATACATATAAACCTGAAAGGACTATGTCTATTGTGAGATGCTAATCCAAATAAACTGAATCAATGTACTATGTATGGATTTACTAAATAAAACCCTGAAATACTAGTTACTATTGTGATATGAATGACATTTATATACAAAAACCCTTGGTAAAGGACTATGTTACTATTGGGATATGAATGATTATAACAAAAAACAAAAATGTACTTTATATGATGGAGTTAAAAATAAACCCTGGAAAGACTATGTTAACTATTGGTGATCTGAAGTGACATTTTATTATAATATACATGGACTATATAGGTGATATAAGACATAAAAACAAATACCACCCCCCAAAATTCCCCCCCCTACCCACTCCCCCCCCGGGAATGTCGGGCCCTATCATATACCCCGGAAGCATTGCTCTCACTCACTCCCCCGCCCCCTGAGAAGAAATATCAACGATACCCTGAAACCCCCGCCCCCCCTCCACCCCTGGTGGAATACATATCCTATACCCCCACCCTGGAAATACTATGGTTACTATGGTGATATGAATGCATATTTATATACAATATCAACCCTGGAAAGATATGTTACTATATGGTGATATGATGACATTTATATAGCAAATTAAACCGGAAAGACTATGTTACTATTGTGATATTAATAGATATTATATTAAAATATAAACCTGGAGAAAGGACATGGTATATTGTGATATGAATGACCATTTTATATATACAATATAAAACCTGAGAAGACTAGTTACTGATGGTGAGTATGAATGACATTTATATACAAATAATAAACGCGGAAGAAAGATTTAACATGGTGATATGAATGACATATTATACAATATAACAACCTGTAAAAGCTATGTTTTACGATTGTGTAATATGAATGACATTGTATATAAATATAAACACTGGAAGACTATGTTACTATTGGTGATATGAATGACTTATTATACAAATATAAACCCTGGAAAGACTATGTTACTATTGGTGTATGAGATGATATTTATATACAAATATAATCCTGAAAAGGACTAGTTACATTGGTGTGATATGAATGACATTTATATACAAATATAAAACCGGGAAAGACTATGTTACTATTGTGATATGAATGACATTATATACAATATAAAACCACTGAAGACTATGTTACTATTGGTGATATGAATGACATATATACAAATATAAACCCTGGAAGACTGTGTTACTATTGGTATATGAATGACTTATATACAATATAACCCTGGAAAGGACTATGTTACTATTGGTGATATGATGACATTATAACCAATATAAACCCTGAGGAAAAAGACTATGTTTACTATTGGTGAATGAATGACTTTATACAAATAAACCCTGGCAAGACTACTGTTACTATTGGTCATATGAATGACATTTATATATAAATTAACCATGGAAAGACTATGTTACTATTGGTGATATGAATGCATTTATATACATATATAAACCCTGAAAAGACTATGTTACTATTGGTCTAATGAATGACATTTATATACAAATATAAACCCTGAAAGACTATGTTACTATGGTGTATAGAATGACATTTATTATACAGATATAAACCCTGAAAGACATGTTTACTATTGGTCATATGAATGACATTATATAAATAGAATAACTCCTGGAAAGACCAGTACTATTGGTGATATGAATGACATTTATATACAAATATAAAACCCTGGAAAGACTATGTACTATTGGTGATATGAATGACATTATATACAAATATAAATCATGAAATACTGTGTTACATTGGTGCTATGAAGACATTTATACAAAATATAAATCTGGAAAGACGTGTTACTATTGGTGTATGAAGACATTTTATATAAATAAACCCTGGAAAGGACTATGTTACTAGATTGGTGATATGAATGACATTTATATACAAATATAAACCCTGGAAAGACTGTGTTACTATTGGTGATATGAATGACATTTATATACAAATATAAACCCTGGAAAGACTATGTTAATATTGGTGATATGAATCACATTTGCGGTTATTTGAGATTATTTTTATGCTAAGAAATTTAAAGCAGAGCCTCCTGGGCCACGCCTAGATATTGCTGTCATGGCCACACCACCAAAAATCACGGTCACGATCATACTACAACCATCAAGGCCATGCCCCCAAAGATAACTGCCATGCCCCCGAACATTGCAACCGTTCCCCCAAATGTTGAGAGCATGCTACAAGATATTGTGTTCACCCCGGCCAAAAAAAACCCCTTTACAATCCGCCCCTATACATTATGGCCATGCCCCCAAACATCACAGGAGAACACAAGAAACAGCTGTGGATTAGTAGGGCGCACCTAACAATGATTAATCATACAAATACAATGCTTAATGATACAAATAATCAATCATACACATTGATTAGTGCTACAAATAAAAGACATTTTTATTATTTGTGCAAAGTTAGCAAACCCTGGAGGGCAATAATAAAGTGTAAAAAATTGACATTAAAAACACTTCCTGCGCAAATCCTGGTTCAGTATTCACATAATCATTATGATATACTGGTGTATCCATTCATTAAGTCGTACACACACCTGCTAGCATGAAGGACTAAATCACATTAACTAATATACAATATCCAGTCATCTGTAATGATAGCAGCATTAGTCATAATAGAGGCAGTAGATATCACAATAGATCAATAGTGCATAGTGGATATATCTAAAAATACACTCCTCCTAAAGACATATGAGAGCTAACAGGTGGAGGCAAATTAGGCAGCAAAAACTGACTCATGGCAGATCTCTAGACTGGGGATAGTAAATGGCATACTTAAGCTAGGTACACACAGCACAGATTTCTGAAGATAACAGACAGGATCTGCAAGATCCTGTCTGCCATCTTTCAAAGAATGCATACACACAGTCCCCGAGCGTTCTCCCTATGAACTTCATAGGGAGAACGCTCAGGACTGTGTGTTTCCATCGGCCACGCTAGACTCCTATAGGGAGTCTAGCGCAGCCGATGGAATTTTGGCCTTTCCCTGTGCCTCCTTAATTGGCATTCCCTGCAATAATTCCTATTAATATGTAAATTTATATAAACAACATGGTGCAGAGCTGCAAATGGTATACCCTTCACAGGATTTAGTGCGGGGGATGGGACCTGATTTTCCTGTCTCACAAATCAGTTAAATGTCACCAAGGGATGTACTGATTCTGCAGAGAGGGCTTTTAGAGCCTCTTTATACGGTTCACAAATATCCGTAGTGAAATTGCCCATGGATTTTGCCTCCAGAATGTGGAGTTATAATAACAGGTATAATTTCCGGGATATTGGTTATACCTTCCGTTGGCGAGGAGTTTTTTGTGAAGATTGGGTAAGTGGTGTTCCACGTCTCAAAAATTTGTCTGAGTGGGGGAAACATACTGAACAGGCGAAGGAAGAAACATTGCTCAATTTGGGGTGGGAGATTAAGTTGAACAGTGCAAGTGGGGGCTGCTCCTCACAAACGAAACAGTTGGATTTATATGTTGGAAGGCACTATATTTCATCCATGTCCAGCCAAACATTGGCAATCACTAAATCAAGGTTTCGATAGATATTGTCTCTTCAAAAAGTAGGATTGCCTATAGCCCACCTCATATTGTTTGTACCAATCTGAAAAAGATTCGTATTAGGGTTGTCTCCTTTTTGTAAGATTCCTTATAGATTCTGCTGAATTATACATATCTTTTAGGAAGATGTACCATTATTATACAGAAGCAGTCTTACCAAAAGCCCATGCCGCTATAATATATATGTACCTGCATCTGTGGAGGTGGGATTCACAAGGGTAAGGGTTAGTTTCAAGATTTAACCAGGTCTATCGCTCTTTCTTAGACAAAGGCCTGTGTTTAGGAGGGCCATTCTTTAGCAATGGGAACACCATTCTTATCTACTTTAAGGACGAGCAGATCGAGGCTGATATCCCAATCTGATCCGTATTCCACCCTACAGCCCCCCATACGCACAGTGTTTCCCACAATATTTCGTTCAGTACACAGATGTATAGTGAGCGAATGGTGGTTTGCCATTATAAAGGTTACAATTGCTCACAGAGACTGGGGCACTAGCAATCATACAGAAATCAAAAATAAACACAGAGTATCGGTGTTTGGGAAGAATTAAACCAGAATGTTGTAGATCATGCATTCTGAGTTACGGCACCGGTAAAGCTCTCCCGAGGATGATAAGAAAGGTATATAGACCCAATCGACAGGAGGGGTTGTTTATGCAATGTGAAGCGTGTGGATCCAAGAGGTCTTCCTTCCAGCTCACTGAAGTGGGAGAGGAGGTGGTAAGGATGAACTGGAATGGGCTGTCAAACCTAGGTTCAAAGGGAGTGCTTTCTTACAAATTTCTTTACCACACACAATCGGCCATGGGAGGAGTGGCATGAGCACCTGTTACAACTCAGGATCTGGAAAGAGAGAGACATTGACCAATGCACTTTAGTTAATTCACGTTGTGTAGTTGGCAAACAAAATCAGTTAATACATCAACAGTAGTGTATTGCCTGGGGGAAATACACCCTAACCTGGGCTGATCCAAATAGGTCTCAAAGGGGATATAACTTGTGCTCCCCCCCTGGGTGTGTATTGACACTGAAACAAGAGCTATGAGGCAGGATTCAGGCCATCCCATCCCCAGAATCATGAGCCATTTTTTAATATGCGTTTGTCTTTAGAGTACCATTAATTCTTTCAACCTTCGCCCACTACTTTGAGGATGATAGGCCGGAGGAGGTCACTCCCTAAGCAGTCCAAATTCTTTAGTGATCAGGTTAAATTTCCTCTCACATCTTCTGGCCAATTCCTGTATGCCTCTCTGCGAAGCGTGATCCATCCACAAATAGAGTGATTTCTGTGGTTGATCCAGTGGAGACGAACTGACTGTGGGAAGGTTGTGCTGTTTTTTGCTGCCACAATGGTCCTCATTATCCTGTTCTCCCTGGTGATAATTCCACATCGGTGGTACCCCCCACCTCAGGATTGGCAGAAGTGTGAAGGGATTAAGTATGGAACAACGTTGATGAAGCGTGAGATTGTCCAGTCGAGATTGATTAAGAATGGCCAAAAAAAAACAAATGAATCGGGAGCGGGGGGGAACAACAACTAAACTGAAATAATAAATTTCTCAGGCAAAAGTATGAATACAGGAAAAAGAAACAAAAGAAACAGAGAAAGAGGAGCAACTTAACACATATATAAATAACATCCCTAAACAACATGAAAAGAACTCACAATTACTCACCCAAACAAACAAACATAAGGAAAAGATAATACATCCACCAAAGTCAATTTAATGTAAAGTCAGCTCCACCCTTCTCATTCTAAACATATACTGCCAAATTTTTACCAAAACCAACTACATTAAAATCATACCTGGAAACAATGTGAAACAACAGCTTAAACCTTAATAAAACCACTGGTACGGGTTAAAGAAAAGAGTAAGCTAAAATAAACAAACACGGTTAACGGACTAAATTCTAACAGAATCGGGGAACTTGAAGCTCTATAGTTACTTTATACACAAAACAACCATAACAGCTCTAATGGTTAAGAAATAGAATAGAAAATCAAATCGGACTGGGAGAGATCTACACCATATTTAAATATAATTAACTTGGGTTATTAATTTTACTGTAATCTTAATACAGTAAATAAAAGGAATATACTATAGGTAAGACTGAATATATTTAACTTTAAGACCCATGATGGATTTAAAATAACCTATACTCTGTGACGGTATCGGATAGTTCATATTTTTCTTTAGCAGTTATAAACATTGATTAGAAGTTAATTTTAAACATTATCCGGGCCAATATAATAAAGTTGGGGCTCACCCGCCATTGTTACAAGCTGCAGAGAGCATTCTCATGAACAGTGATGCCAATGACTTAGACGAGAAAAAAAAAATAAGTGAATAGTTTCAAGGTGTATCTGTGAGATGTGTATAAAAATGCAACCATGATTTTACAATGTTCTCTTACAATCCAAATGAAAAGATTTATCTAATTCACAATAGTCAGAGCAGGGGCAGAGGAAATGTTATACAAGTATTTTAAACATTCTTTGTATTTTGATTGTCCATCGAATGATGTTGACAGTACTTTAAGGTTTGCATTTGGAGACATTGGTCCAGTGGGAGTTGGCATGGGATTCATGTTGGAAAAGTTCATGAACTGACCAATTCAGTTTATCACAGGGTGTTGAAACGCAAAAAAATGTCTTTATCTCTGGCGGGGCTGACCCAGATATTCCACTTAGAATTATAACAACCAGATAGGAACTGAGCTTTGCAATATTGTATTTTCTGGAAACTTTGATGCCGCACAATTGAGAGGAGGAGAGAAACATTTTTTATATACCTCAATGCTCTGAATACACATAAACACATTAACAATATTTGACAATTAACATATTTCACATAATCCTAAGAACCATGTGGCTGAACCCATTGATTATTAACACTTCACAGAGAGCCACTAGAGTCTGTCACTGGCAAGTCCACCAAGTCTCCTATGCAAACAGTGACACATCATAAAATGGGACTTTTCCAAAAAACTGAATACCAATACAAAAAGAACTGAGCCGTTTTTGTTCGTAGCACCAGCCGACATGCAGAAAAAAGGCATATCTCAAAATCAACAACTGTATACATTGGGGTTCGGCAGAAATGTAATAAGGGCCAAAATATCCAAAAAACTATAGGAAACTATCTGGATTATGAGCTATAATAGGCGGTTATAAAATAGGAAGATTCTTTATAATTACTCATCTGCTCCTACAAAGGTACAAAACCATGGAAGGATACTATTAATTATATCCTGTAAAAGGGTTAGAGGGCAGAAAAAAAAAAAAAAAAAAAATAAGCCATACATCAACTTTTACTTCCAACAAGTTATGCCACTAAGAAAATTAAGATACACAATTTACTTACTAACTCCTGTATTGTCAAGGTAATGGGGTGATCTGGAACTAATCAAGGAAAAAAATAAGACAATAACAATGCCATGTCCCTATAGTGAACACATATTTTATTCTCTGCAAGTACTGCAAGTACCCCAATAAATCTCTACAAAAGACTTGCAATCAGCTGAGGGCCATTAATATAAGGAAGCTTTAATAGAGAATCACCTAGTCACTGATCACCAAAAAAATTAATTAACAGCCTTACCTCGTATATGAAGAACACCCAAATGGAATTTTTACCAACCACCCCCCCCATTTGGGGATTACCCCCCCCCCCCCACTTTGTCCATGAGCTGTACCCACAGCAAGGGAATCAATTGTGGGAAAATCCAGCACAACTGCCATTCATAGGGAGATATCTATCTGGATTGTTTTCATTCCTACTTAGCTAGATTAGATATAACGGGCACTAGTCTCATAATGATTCTAATGTATAACAACTAACATATCTTACTATTATTAAACTCCTCTGTAAAAACCACAGAAACTCTCCCAGATCCTGCCCTCTACTTTCTAAATCCTCACTTTCTCAAAAACTCTGTAATATTATAACAAAACTTCGTACGGACATTCTACCTCAATTCGACTATCCACCTTCCTCTGATAAATTTCCTCTTCCATTAACACCTTCTTGAACCGTCTTACACAAATCTGAACACTTTTATTCTTAAACTGATGCAAAACAATTAAGATCACTATCGTTATATAATTTCCACTACTAGTTAAATCATGACATTTACTTCATTTCCAGGGAACCAAAACAAAAAGGAGAAGGAGGAGGAAAGCGGGTGGGGGAAGAGGGGTCAGGACACTGCAGAAAGAAATGATTTAGTAACAGAACTTTTACCTTACATTTATAATAGGAAAAACATTTCTAAGTGAAGCCAGCATTAACTAAAATTTAAACTTTACTTATTAATATAATCAGATTTATAATAAAATTCACTAAGAGAGCCACAATAGACTATTACATCTTTTATCCAACCCAATATTATTATCAAACCATGGATTGCAAATACAGATCACTAATCCTCAGGAAATTCTTCGGAACTTCTTTTACAGTCTTGTTCTCAGTATTTTCCCACACATTGGAACCTGTTAAAATGAGAAATAAAACACTTTAATATACTTTGAATGACGTATCAGGTTTGGGGCAGACAACCTTTTGCGTGAAACTTTCCTCTGTAAGCAGAAAGTTACAATAGTGCAAAGCAAAGCAAGCTCAGCAATTAAAAATTTGACAGATAAACTGTTACACATAAAAAACAAAAGACAACAAAGGTAAGGCTCTTAATGTTCCGTATAATGCTAGCTAGCAAACAGATCTTCTTCGAAGTTCGAACTTCTAATGGAACTGACCACATGCTCGTTCTATACTGGTTCATTGGTGAGCAATTCTAGCATAATTCTTTATCTGTTTCTTCTCCACCCTCCCCAGCAATAATTTCAAATACAGTGAACCCTCAAGGTCTTCCCTGCGTCTCTACTTTTATTGACCTATTTTGGTGTTTATCATTAAATATGAAGGCTAAAACCTTTGGCGGGGTCTACAATCCAGAACAAATGGTGCCTGGAATTTTAAACCAATACAATCTGATTCATGAAAAAGGCCAAAATTGGGGAAACGCCCACGCTGCAGGCTTGTATCCCTGATATGCTGAGGGGTAGCCTTTGAATGTTCTACTTAGTTTTATACCACGGACCTTGTGATAATTCAAACAGTAAGCCACATACACAATCAGACATACATATCCTGTCTATGTCTGGTGGGGGAATATCTGAAACAGTATCTGATACCAATAGAGACAAAAGGGGTTCGAATCCATGAACCCAACAGTAGCACACAATCACACGCAGTTCTGATCTACTGCTCTTAGGGACCACGCAGAGAACTGACAGCCACGTAGATCAGTCACGGATAGTAGGATGATGATCCCTAGTTTTGACACTTGGACCTAAGAATGGATGTGAGGGTGGAGCTCAGCCATTATCTACAGTCACCAGTCTGCATAATCCTGTAGCGCGGTATGTTGGCTGACCCCTAACTCATCAGTACGGAGGTCTCTCCCCTTCTTGGGTCGGTGTCTTGGGTGTTAATGTCATTTCCTAAGGTCATTAGCTGACTTAATTGTCTAGATATTTCAAGCCTAAATCTTTATCCAGTAAGGTTTTCTAGGCCTAGCGCCCCCTACTCACCCGGGTACTGCTGTCACATGCTATATCAGAATCATCCCTAACACCATGATAGGAATGAGGTCTGGGGGGGAACATCTTGACCTGAGACTTGTCTGTCTGCTAATGTTTCATTATTTTATTTTGTCTATGCTGTTGTTTTCTTAATGTCATTTAGTTTGTCAGCTATGCCTTTTATTTGGCGGTTAATTCTCTGTGGCCACCGGGTGCGGTGGATGGAGTCATCCCAATTTAGAGGAGTGACACCCTTCATCATCTCCTAATGGCTTAATAGTGGTTTGGAGTATACAGTTGGCCAGGGTAGTGGTCAATAATGCGGTTAAAGGCAGTGACAAACTGATTGGATAATGGACAATCTATTGAATAAAAGGTTATTTGGAGGGGCCATGGTAATCAAACTGGATGAATTAAAAAATGGCTGCACCATGAAGAGGGTGTTGTCTGAAGTAAAATTGCTCGCCACCATTGGGGACAGGGGTTCTCCATTAATGGCCACAGCAGGTGCTTCATGGGCGGTGGCTTCAACGTTAGATGTTGTACTGGAGAAGAAACCCCTCCTGACACCATCATCATGGTGGTGGTGAAACCAGGCGAAGGGGACTCTTTGGGATACAAATAGGTGATCTCACAGTTTACCAATACTCTTTGTTCAGACCAGTTATGTTCATGTATTCCTTGACGACTTTAAACCGCTCTGCAATCTCTATGAGACCTTTGTCTAGTAAACTCCACCCCCTTATCCTTAAATTATACGGCCAACTGTTTGGTGCTACTCTTGGCAGTTACTGACAGATTACATAGATTTGGCAAGTTAACATACTTTTTTACGTATTTACTCCCCCATTTAGAGCGAATAAGTGTAAATGCAGTTTCCCCTTCACATTTCATATGATTATAATACTATTTGACCATGGCAAATGGCCAGAAAAAATACGGGACAATGATTACATATTAAACTAAACAGAAATTATACAGGCAGTTTTACTTTGTTTTACTGTTGGTGAATCAACTATGTAAATCGCCACAAGTTTATGTATTATGTTCAGTTTATTTATACGTCAGGGGAATATCTCAGGATAGCCCACACTATCTGCTGGAAGCGTCAACACAATACTCCCCCCTCAGAAATGGTGGGAATTGAAGCCACGATTAACTATAAAAAACAGAGAACATGAGTATATGTAACTTGAATTACCATTGGGCTTATCTCGGCTAAACCCGGGGAAGGGGTTACAAACAACTACAGAACATGAACCCAAAATACAACAGTAGCACACGTTGAGTTCTCTTATGCTCTTCAGGAACCACGCAGAAACTGACAGGCAGTAGAATCAGGGCAGTTAGAGAGCACTTTGGTCCTCACCGCCACCGATAGCCCAGTAGACAAGCGGTCTAGGACCTTCCGGTCCGGGATGTTTATTGAAATACCCACAAACCACAAGCTCCCACCGACAGCACACGAGATCAAGTCGGTTAGGGAACCACTATATTCACATACACATATCCTGTCTCTTATTAATGAGTCTGCTCAACCAGACAAAACACAGACACAAACCACAGACCGGGCAACAGATAAGCTTCAAAGGTTATGGAATGCCACCAGGCAAGAAATTACCTGTCGTTGCTAACTGCTAACAAGCCGATTAGACACAGAGTCCAACAGTGTACAGGATGACACCAGACAAGAAACTATTAAATAGGTCTACCTGTGTCTCGGAAGTGATTCAGTTTCCGTCTGTTCACTGCGGGCTACACGGAGTCCTCGGCTCGGCTGGGGTCAGTCAGAGCCTGAGCCCACTTGGGCGACCACTTGTTAGGACTAACTAAAGTCCAGGGAATTATCTGTTCCCTTCCAAATTGTTATAATTGATATAACAGTTAGACTGGAAGAAGAAACTATAAAGAACACACTGACACGATCTGTTCAGTAGGTAAAAATGTTCCTTCTGATTTATTGTTAGTTACAACAGGGCTATAAGGTATGGGGTGGGTTGGGGAAAAATGGTGGGGAATTTTGGCACAATTAGTCTGGCAAGGGTCATTATATTGCTGAGTTAGGGCTATTGGAGCTTCTTCTTCCAGGAGTTCGTATGGCTCGTGAAGGCATCATACATCACAAAATATTTGTCCTTGTGGGAGAAGCTCTTGTTAATCTAGCAGAGCTAAGCGTTATGATATTATGTTATATTGAGTAGGAAAACAAGAGCTGAGATATCATATTAATGATTGAATCATCAAGGTTTAGAAGAATAAAACAACTAAAATATAGTAATGAGACAGTAAAATAAACATTTTCTAGTATATTAAAAACTAAAGTTAAAGCGATAGATGTATGGGATATATGTTCCTTAACAGTAAAGGAAAGCGGGAAGGGGATACGCTTTGCTAGGAACAAGCACCATTGGTATGCCGTAGATTCACTTCCAGTTTGACAACATTATTGCGGATCCAGGGCAGGCTGCCCCAATGGAAGACCCCATACGCCCATTGGCTTCCTCCCTCAGAGTATGCTTATGCAAGAGAAGCGGGGTAAGGGTACGCCTTTGTAGGGAAAGCACCATTGAGTACAATAGACCCCACTGCAATTTGACAAAAATTTTTAATTAATTTTTTGCGAGCCAGCCAGGCTTGGCACATCTGGACAGACCCAATAACCCCATTGCTTCTCTCCCTCATGTATGCTTCATGCACGGGAAATCGAGGAAGGGCAGTACGTTTGTAGGAACGCACCATTGAGTAGCAGTGATCACTTCATTTGGACAACATAGTGCGGAGCAGGCAGGCTTGGCCCCACCGGACAGACCCCCATACCCAATTGGCTTCTTCACTCAAAGTATGTTCAGGCAAGGGAAAGAGGGGAAGGGGATACGGTTTGGTGGAACAGCACCATTGAGTAACAGTAGACCACTGCATTTTACAACATTTCTTATAACTCCTTACATGTCAGCGAACTGACAAATGCGCTGGTCCAATTGCCTTTTATAACCAGGGTCTGTCATACTTCAATAGATGCCATTGGTTGATTTTGCGACATTGTGGGAACCTTTTTTTTATTGATAATTTATCGAAATCTTTGAACAGGACGAACATTCGAAACTCGACGAAAGTCCGGGAATACGAAAGTCCGAGCCCAGGATAGTTTTGAGTCCATTAGAACTTCGAAACAGTTCGACTCAAACTTGCATTTGAGTTTTATACATCTCAACTAGGGTTTGACACCTGAAAAAAACTTTTGAATGGTGCAATAGGCAAGGAGAGGGTGTGTGTGTGGAGGGGGGCGGGGCGCTGGCTAACAAAAGTGCGCCCACGTAGTAAACTGGGGCATGGCTTCATCTGGTAAAGTCGTCGTGTGGCTTGTGGAGGGTGGGTGATGTGGTGGGGGACTAACCTGATGGCGAAGTTGTAGGATGACTTAACACTGGGCTGGCGGACAGTTGCCACAGTGATTGGGACATAAGTTTCCCGAGTGATTAGTACAAAGTCTGACCCACAGTGCTTTCACATAAATTTCCCTAATCCTGCTCACAGTTATTGGTACACGCCTGAAGCTGATAGAAGAAAAAATACCTATCCAAATACAGTTAGAAATACTAACTTTCGAGAATAGAGAATCAAGCGTATGAATGCAAAAGAATCCTATGCACCTCCAGGACGTCCCAAGAAATAGGTGATTGGGGGCCCAACGGAGGGAGCATGCAACAATATTGTGAATACTGAGCCTCCTAGTACTCGTACAAGGGACTGTACTAAAAAGATGGAAGGGGAGTGGAGAAGACAATCACACTTTTTGGAGACAATAGATGTGGAGGGCCTGTCCTCATCAATACCACACCATTGGGCATGGAGGCACATCATTATCTGCAACGGGGAAAAGGCATGAATGCAGGCACAATTTGAATTGGACTGGCGTTACTTTGTGTGCCTATAATATATTTATTTTTAACAAATAAGGTATAGTGTTACTGCAATGGGGTCAACCTGTGTTCCCAAACCTATGCAGAATTACATCTGTGTTATGGAGAGAAGCAGGAGTTGTACCCTAAAAATAAACTGACATCCAGTGGGAATTCAAAATGTGGATTGATGTTATGTCGATGATGTGTTATGCTCTGGTCTGGGGTTAACAATCTCTTCTAGAAATTTAATGTGAAAAATATTTACTGAATTTAGAACCTTGAGGCATTAAAATACAAGGGAGTATACAAGTGTAGAAGTTCGTGGATTGAAAGATTTGAGTAGAAGTAGTTTCTTTACCAACCACATTCAGAAAGGCCACAGCAGGGGACTCTCTTCTGGATGTAGGAGTAGGAGATTCCGAATTCGCAAAATCCAGTCCGCTGAGGACCGCGAATTTTCGGAAAAAAGTCGGAAATCCCCGCGAGCGAAAGCAATTAAAATCCTAGTAAAATAAAAGTTCGTCAAAATTCGTCTTCAAAAAAACGAGGAGTTCTGCGAAACAAAAATTACGAGGCTTCTTCGAAAATACGAGATTTTTCGAAAATACGAGGATCTCGAAAATCCGGACCCGAAGAAAAAATGGGCTGCTCGTCCAAAAATGTGAAGAAAAATCACCGAAATTTTGAATTACGAGAATTTCTCGTATTCTCCGTATTTTCGAAAATACGAGAGAAATCTAGTAATTCGAAATTTCAACAAAAGGTTCAGGAAGTCGGACAACCAGAAAAATCTGCCGATATCCGCCGTTCGGAAAGAGGTGGAAGGTAAATTCGCTGGGTTAATCACTAGCTAGGAGCCACCATATGAATCCCTAATAAGGGGGATGCCAACAGGCAAGTTCCTACACATCAGAAGGCACTGTTTTGCCTAGATGAGACTCAACCTTTCAAAGGGGAGGTTCAGGATGTAAGTGGGCATGTAACAACAGGGGGTACTGCCCAGGCTATAATCCAAGAAGGTGCTAAAGAACAGAAGCAACAAAGAGAAACCAGTAACGTTCATATCCACATTCAAGTAGCAGTGGGTGGAATGTGAAAAATCCTAAATAACTGGTGGTTTCCTTCTAAAGGAGTGATCCCATTCTGAAAAATAATTTGATAAAAAAGTAAATTAAGGAACAAAAATTCTGGGATTTACCATGTTTGTATACATGGATTTTTAATTTGTTTCTTGTTAGGAACACTAATCAGGGAGATTCCATAAAAGTTCTTATCATTAAATGGTGCTATTTTGGTCACCAACCAATCAGATCTTATTTTAACATTTTAAAGCTTATTACATCTGATTGGTTGGGGGAAAATAGCACCATTTTTACAGAGTATATAAGAATTCTTGTTTATTGAATAACTGTTCATTTTTAAAAGACTTTTCAGATTCTATTAGTAGCAAAGGCAAAAAACCAGAGCACCAAATCATGACCGGTTTGGCTCATTGTTATGCCTCATCAGTGTAGTGAGGGCCTCTGGTTTTGCAGGTGAGCGCTATAGACTCGACGTTCACTCATACATTTTAAATAATTTGTAGGAGTAAAAATTCAGGCTTTGAATACTCCTTTTCACAATATGCAAATAAAGAAACAACAGACTTCTGGGAATTTACCATGTTTACACATGGAAAGCTCTTAGGAACAATATTCCTTTCTCCGCACTTACCTTTCCACTTGCGCTTTTTCAACATCCAGTGGAGTCCACCGCATCGTAGATCTCTGGTCCTAGGGATATCTGAGGGAGTTATTGTTACCAATAACTCCCTCAGATATTCTGGATTCTTTTGTGCCTGTAACCATGCAGAAAGTCTCTCGCCTCGGTTCTAAAATGTCCATGACAACATGTTCTTGATACCATGCCCAAGTATTACTGAACAACTGTAAATAAGTGCATTTTAACCCTACTTACCCAACAGAGTCAATGCCTCCCTGTACAATCTGAATTTCCCTACCAACTGGAATTTTCCCTAACACCTTTAAGCAGCGCATATTAAACCCCTACTAAGAAAGCCATCGCTAGACTCCTCTTGTTTAGCTAACTACCGCCCGTCCTCTTGTACGATACTCTCTTAAATGCTAGACCATTATAGAACGAGGTATAGAAAGAACAAAGAACCTATGCCAGGATGGCGAAGATTACCGCACAGGACTGTATTTAATTTTGATAAGGGAGAGAGAGGACAACGTCAGACATGCAGGACCAACGCAGATCAGGGAGACAGACAGATGAAAAGTAAAAAGTAAAAAACAACACAAGGAAAACCAGAATATACAGACCAGGATCTTTTTTAGGACACAAGATTCAGAAGAGGGGGGCTGGCTGGAAACAGAAACACCACACTCCCAATCAAACAAAAGGGGCTAAATCTGAGGGAAAAGCAAGAAATATAAAGGAAATAGACGCAGCAGAGTTCTTAAATCTATCCAGGTTTTGAGGTTGATGAGATTAAATCTAGACAAATAAGTCTCTTAGTAAGGCCTAATTTTTGCTCAACTAAAGGCCAATAGACAAGTTTACGTCGTTCAAGATCTTCAACTTGTTTTGCCAGGAAAAACTGGTCTTTAAAAAAAATGTTATCTATCGGAAAAAAGGAATAAGGCTGACCTGACCCTTTAAAAACAAACGGGAGACCGTAATATGTTTGATATGCTTGATCATTTTACACTTGGATACATTGATTTTTAGAATTACAAAAATTAAAATGTCAGTGATGAGGATGACAAAAACAAGGATTGTCGTCTGGCAAATGCTTCTTTTCAAAAAACCGTCAAATAGACGAAATGGGGGACGGTTGGGCATAAGGCGAGGTCACAGTTCCTTTCCACCCTTTATCTGTTGCCAAACGTTAAAACATTTGGGGACCTTAGTTGAACAAGAGGTTAGCAGATTACAATGCCAACTAAAATATATAAGCCAATTTAAATCAAGATGAATTCTTGCCTTTTAAAGATCTTCAAAAAAGCACCAGATATCTTTATACAACCAGCAGATAAGGGGGGGGAAGGTGGTTTATTGGAAGTGGGAATATACCGTAAGGAGGCTTAAGGCAGTTAAGGAAACCTGGTCAGTATCTCAAGATAAGAAGAAAACCCTCTCATATTTATAACTAACTCAACTAATTAAGGATTTTTTGGGTACCGTCGGTCTAAAGCCTCGGACGGGAACAAGTAATAACTATTTTTAAGGATGATTTTTTGTAAAGATCTTTTAATAAAAACCATTTGTGATTCCATGTCTCTACGGTTACTGATTTTTCAATTCTCACCAATAATAACACCTTCCCCCAGGCGACTATTATATCTAGTCTGGGCAGTCCAATGAGGCCATCTCTCGTTTTGTTGCTAAAGCCTGTAAGTAACCTTCCTTGATATATCCTACCATTATCTACGGATATGGGATGTGATGGAGAACTTCAAACAATAAGAGGTAGTGATAATTGTTATTATTATAGCCAGTATTGGACGTGAAGCATTTGTATCATGACCCCACGAAAAAGGTAACAGGTGATTAAGGCTTCCTCTTACAGGAACAAAAAATAATTAAACCAATCTTGAGCTAATCTGGAATTATTACAGAGTATCCTACCTTATAATTTCTTCATCTTTGAGGGGAATACTTTCACCAGAGCCGAGGTACAGCAATGGGAAGGCGTGTGCCCTCCTAATGATGACCGGTCTGTACCTAGCGAACATGGGAACAGGAGATCTTTCTGATGAGAAAATTTACATGGGGCAGATTAACCAAATTAGTAGTAATTAAAATAATTGGAACCAAATTTACAACGTGAAATAGCCCCAGAAAATCCCATTTTGGATCTCTGGATCAAAAAAAAAAGGCAATGTTATTCCAAACTATGAAGTTATACGGAAGCTACAGCAGGCACTAGCTTACTCCGTGCCCAAAGCATTGTTCACCCACGCCTGTTAAAAGGGCTACCATGGGCAAGTATGTCTTAAGATAAGACGTGAATCTGTCAGGTAGGGAGGACTTGAAAGGTGCAGCCGATTGACCTGTTTAAACTTCAAGATTTATTCAGAGGGGATACCCCAATAACTGGCTTAAAAAAAAGCTTGATTAAAAAGGGTCAAACTACTCTGAGAGAAATGCCACTTATATTTGGGGTCAATAAAAAAGGACTAGCTTTTTTTTTTTTTTATTTTTTTTTAATTACTAATCAAACTCAATTCATTACCAACGATAATAGGATTGGCCACTGGATTAAAACAAACCTGGGCCATGTTTAATATTATCAGATTGAAACACTATATCGCAAATTTGTTTAAAAAAAAACCTAACCTGGTCTCTAAAAAAGCCTTCCGTAATATATTCGGACAAGCCCTAAAACCATAGTAGTTTTGACCCAACCTCAAACACTCCCGAACCTGGTTAGCTACAAAACCCCTAAAAGGTAATTTTACATGTGAACATGTAAAATCTGTTCATAATGCAAATAAAAATAATGTCTTTGGTGATAATTGATTTTTTTTTTGTTTGTTTTTGGGAGAACTAAATTCACTAAAGCATTTTATCAAACTGTGGCACCAGGTGGGGTTGTTATGCATTCCAGTATCCAGGTCATAAATGTATCTTGGGAACCAAGAGGCAACTTAAAACACAATACTGCTGTGTAATTTTTAGGAATATCAAAAAAAATAATGGATGAAATATTTAGTGGTGTTCCGTGACTATTTTTTCGAGGAACCAACAATGAGTCAAAATGGTTCGATATGAAGGTTGGGGCATAGAGACATAATCCCACCCCCAGCAAGAGGTGGGATTGGGACAAAAAAGATCATGCGTGGATCTGGTGGATCATGGGGATTTTCAATTAAAAACCCTCACCCTTTGGGACTGAATGCGGAAACTCCTCTTTTAATGTATTTATGATCAGGCCCCCCGATTACCATTGTTTATGGAGATATTGAGTTATGCATTATTATATTAACCAGTTGAGTTACGGATAATATTTAACTAACTGGAGTTTTTTTATGCTGTTTTCATTCTTTCTAGTTACATGAAGATTGGGGTTCATTCATACATATATCAAGAAATACCATGCCATGTAATAGTTTATGGATTTACTATGTGGTGTGATGGGGGTAAACAACTATTAACTATTTATATTAGCATGTTTTCAATGATTTATTTATAATATCTATTCATATATACCATTCTTTGCATTGGATTTTACTATGTGGGGAATAGAAGTCTGTTTGCCTTCCTAAATAAATATTAAAAGCTAACTGATGAGAGATATGGGAAAACTCCACATGTTATAGCAATTATGTGATATCAAGTATTAGAACTAAGAAGTGGATATTATGGCGCACGAAAACTACTTTGAATGTTACACCATTAAGGAGTTGGGTGTACGGAAACTAAAGGTCCATGGACCGGAAGAAGGAGAGTTTATCCCGAAACGGAAGCCGGCCGTTGTGGTAGTGTTTGTTGCGGAGTGTAGCCGTGTGTCCCCTTCATTCTATATCCCGATGTAACGTGTAAAGCCCGTGGCCTTTGTTTGTTGTGACTGGACGTCTAAGTGTGCGGATTAGCACGGCTGGTGGGAGAACAGTGGAACCTGCAGTGGGGTGTGTGGATTTCTGGCCGGACACTTGCGATTTCGCCTCCCGTCGTTTGGTGTCTATGGAGCGTGAGAATTGAAGTGGATGGGTGAGACGTCCTCTTTTTAATATATATAATACAGGTACTGGGTTAAATTGGTTCTAGGAGGGTGACGCACACTTGATATATATATATACTGTTACGATCCCCATCTTTTTAAGCTTATTGATTGACTAAACACCAGCACCGGTTACTGGGCCACCTGTTCCATGGGCTTTGGCTTCATATCCCCACGGAATTTGGGACGCTATTGTTTTACTAGGCTATTTGGACACACTATTTTTTACTACCGCACCCCACCAACTTTTTAATGTTTTTATTCATATTGGGTGTGTGACTAAGCATTATATCTCTAGTGTGGATTCTATGTATATAAATTATTATGCTATGTGTTTTTGACTAATAAAGTAGTGTAGTAGTTGTATACTGGACGAGTGTGTGAATACACTGTTTCAGTGGGGCTTATGGAATATGGTTCCTCTTCCCACATTTGAATTTAAAATTTAGGGTTCTTGGTCGTTGAGTGCCATGGAAACCAGGTGTTACTCGGTTATAGCGGAAAGTCTTTCTTCTCGCCTGCCCTTGTATATTATTGTTGTTTCCTCAGTGTCGAACCCACCTATTGGTGTATATCATTACCCTAATAAGTAGCAGGTGGCCTACCGAGTACCATTTAGCGTGCTAGAATGCCTAGTTTCTGTATCACTAAATGTTTGGCCTTTAGCTCATAAAACCTATTGGATCATTTGCAATCTGGATTCTGCCCTTTGTGCATTCCACTGAGATGGCTCTGGGTAAGATTGGGAAAGATCGCAAAAGCCAATGATGGTAACGTTCTCTATTCTTATCCTCCTTGACCTATCCTTGCTTTCGAACAATTGATCATTTTCCTTGGGCATTCGAATGAAGTGGCATTTGCCTGGTTTCTTTTTTAGCCTATCTCTCAACGGAACTTGCATCAGTTCCCTTAGAGGGAGACGTATACCGGATCGGGCTAGTTGGGCCGGTTTCCTGTTTGCAGGTATCCTTAGACAATGTGCCGACAGATACCAATGTGAATCTGTCAGCACATTGCGATGGAATCGCAGGTGTATGGCCACCTTTACTCCTGACATCAATCACCAGTCTCTGACTGGCCTCTTGCTGATTCCTCCTGGATGTCTCAACGCTACCTCAATTAAAATCTTTCTACAAACTCGAACTGATCGTTTTTCCACCCTAACCTGGTTCGCCCCATCTCTGTTCCATCTATGTTGACAATTACCCCTCATTTTCTATCCACATGGCAAGCTGCATGGGGCAATTATTGACTCCTTTCTCTCCTTTTCGAAACCCAAAATACAAAAGCATCTCCACTCTATAAATGTCACTTTGTAAAAGCCTTTGGACTTCACTGTGTGAATCAGCCTTTAGTGTAGAAATCATTAAGACACATTTCTGAGTACTGGCAATCTTCGATGCCACTGTCGGCTTCTATGTGTTGCCTCCTTCTGGTGTCCATGACCCATAAACTCCTGTGCACATATGAACTAGCAACCTTTGTGTTGTTTCCCACTCCCCTTTGCTAAGCTGCATGTAACAGTTGAATCAGAGCCCCACCTGCCCGCGTTCTCCAGCAAATATCAGAGATAGCAGTGAATATTATAGCAGATTTCATTGCTTAAACAGAGTGGGGGAAGGGTAACCCTTTTCCAGTATGGATTTTAGGAAGCAAGTTTAAACCTTTATATTGGTGAGATTTCTGCAAGGACTGTGTCTTTGTATGTGTTTTATTCTGCACCTCTACTTTTTTATAGTGTGGATTGCTACAATATAACAAATATGGGGATAGGCAACACTAGCGCATTTTCCCCTGTTTGAGGCTACGCGTTGTGCGCTCACAATTGCACTCATGATTTTCACTAAAAGGAAATGCGGAATGCGTAAATTCACGCAATTTCCGGAATTTGCGCATGCGATTGCGCGTTCCGTTTGAGTTTGGAACGTAACACGTTCACCATTTTTGGTGCGCTTAACGCATGCGTTACATAATGGAAAAGAAAATTGCATGCGCAAACATCCGCGCAAACAACACCTTTGGTTGTGTACATTTATCAGGCCTATGCATAAAAGCTCTTATGCTACATTTGCACCAGTTCGTACGATAAGACTTTTAATACTTTGTAATAGGGTGTTTCAGGTCTTAAGGCAAAGTGGGGAACCCTGTTGGAAGAGGGTTTTTGTTTATGCAAAACTTCCCAACAGGCATGCCCTCTGCTGCCTTAATTTTTATAGAAAGTTTGCATTCCCTCTAACGTGCCTCCGTTACTTGGATTCCTGCCATAATTCTATTAATATGGTAAATTATATAAACAACATGGTGCAGAGCTGCAAATGGTATACCCTTCAACATTCCTCTTTAATACATACACTTATAAAGCATGGTGCAGTGCTGCAGGTGAGGATAAAATATTGACCCTGATCTTAGAACACTCTGTGTAATGCATTTCTTAGCTCTGTATTGAGTTTGTTTGTTTTAATATAGACACTGAATCAATACAACACTCTTCCTAACCGCAACCTTCCCTTTAATAAGGTTCACTGATGAGAAATGCATTGCACAGAGCTGGTGCTAAGTTCAGGTTCACTTCACTATCCTCCCCCTACAGTTATGCAACCATTTGGTTCCTATAAACACACACTCTTCCTACCCTCCAACATTCCCTTTAAGAAGCTACACTTTCCACTATATTGCTACAGCTACAGGAGCCCTAGAGACCTTCACACTACGGCCATCCTTTAAGGTGTGGTATCACCTTCTTTAGCAATCATTATGGCAATCATCAATTTATGATCACTATCCTAAATCTTGTAAATGTACGATAGCCAACGTAAATCTACAACCGCCTGTAGAATATCATTATGGAAGTTTATTACCGCATGTTTATGGTATATTACTGCCACAGTCATACAGTAACGAAAACACGTGGTATCATTGTAGTGTGAGTTATTAGTGTGTTTTTGCAATAAACTTGCAATATCTCACAGCTACAGACCTTGTTTTTGTATGTTTCACCGGCAATTTATTGTTTATATATCGGATTTGGTCGAGTGAAAGCCGTAGGTGAGACATAATTATTTCAGCACCCGGACACACTAGATACCCAGACCTATATCATCACATTACAACAATGCCACTAGGAAAGTGTTAATCAGCTGCACCCCAATTTGAATATTGATGATTTAATATATTCCTACAATCATAGGGATAAGAGATGTGAGTGAAAATCACACAGGTGCTGAAAATGTAATCAAGGCAAAAGTAACTGGCAGGCAAGGGAAGTCAGCTTCAGAGTTGGACAACAAACAGAACCTAATGAGCTCCTAGAAGTTAGAAAAGCCCCTGAGTGGAATCTTCATGCCGAGAAGGATGTTGAGGCAAGTACTTTCTAACTTAAACTTTGATTTTTTGGGTTTAGTTCACCTTTAACTATGTTGCAAAAACATGCTGCTTTTTCCCCTTTCCTGGTTTCTTTCTCTCCCGACCACCGCTATGCTTATGCCCCCTAATTATTTACGTACAAACCCTGACAATAGCAGCTACCTGCACATTGTACATAACAAATAATGTGCCACAAATAGAGATATTACCTTGAATGAATTAAATGAGATTACCTTGAATAAGATGAATTGGAAATGATAAGAGGGATATCAATTATATTAACATATTACATTGTAATAAAATGCTCAGGGGAAAACTGTGATATATTTTTTTAAACCTCCTGTGTTATTATACTATAAGGTGTCCTTTGCGCTTATGGTTTGGTTAAGAGGTGTTGGTGATTGTTGGTCTGCTGCTAGAGTACCCAAATCCACTGTATCACAGATATCTTGAAAGGTTAAGGCTGGTAGCTGCGCTGTCCTCCTCTCACCCAGAAATAGATAAGACCAAATAAATAGTATTACTATCTTATCAATACAATAAATAGATACAAACCATATAAAAAATGTGGTAATAAGACTTACGTGTTCCAAGGGTGCAGGTCAAAACACAGCTTTATTTTTCATAGACAAAAACATTATATAAAATATCCAAGATAAAGTGCAATGTGCATATTGCAAATATTTAAAAAATGTCTTATAGCTTTTTCAAGCTTTGAAAAAGCTATAAGAGAGAGAGCGCAACAAATACAGGTTAGTAGAGTAGCACCCTCACTATCATTTAATAAGACCCATCACCCTAGAAGGTTATATCACTATAGCATAATAGGAAGGAATTAAAGAGGATTCCCTTAGCCCACATCTTTTAAATATTTGCAATATGCACATTGAGCACCCAGGGGACGGCCATCTCCAATACAAGGGAGGGAGAACTGGGGGCTAGGAAGGATAGACAGGTGGTAGTGGTAGGGGATTCTATTATTAGAAGGGTAGATAGGGTAATCTGTCGCCAGGACCCTGCATGCCGAACAGTGTGTTGTTGGACGTTGTTATGGCAGGTTCATTGGTCAGTTTAATAAAAAGCTGGATGAGTTTCTACAAACAAGGAATGTTACATGTTACTGGTATTGATACATAAAGTAGAGTTGGTCCAGGGAAATTTCCCATTGCCACTTGGAGTCAGGAAGGATTTTTTTTCCCTTTCATAAATTTGTTGGTTTTTTTGCCTTCCTCTGGATCAACAGTTAGGCAGGAAATGAGGAAATTGCTAGATGGGTTGGACTGGATGGACGTATGTCTTTTTTCAACCTCAAATACTATATAAACTATCAGGGAGATTCAATAAAAATTCTTATCGTTTAAAATGGTGCTAATTTTGCCCCAACCAATCAAATCTTATTTAACATTTGAAAGCTAACATCTGATTGGTTGAGACAAAATTAACACCATTTTAAACGATAAGAACTTTTATTGAATAACCTTGTATATGTATAAGATAACCTGAAACCTTTTCCCAAACCAGAACCTCGGCCTGCTAAACATAAGTGGCCTGGTCTCTAGAGGTTAAACAGAGTTTCCTAAAGGTCATAGATTGGCCAGGATTAAATGAATCATATGAATATTCATTTACAGTAAGTGGATTTACATAAACCAATACTGTATTTATAAATGGGAGAAAAGGCCAGTCAATTCAGTATCACGTGACGTTTCGGGTCTGATTAAGGTGCTATGTAAGCACCGAAACATCACGCGTGTGATTAAGACTGATGTGCGCTGTGGAATTATTATTACTGTGATTACATCACACATTTATTGTAACGGGATCACACAAGCATGGTACAATTCTGCTGATTTGATATTTATTTAGGTTTGGTTTGCCTACATTACTTTTTATTTGAGCAGCTGTGTGTAACTGTGTTAATTCTATAGGGTTAGAAGCGGTACAATTTCTTCATGGGGCCTATCTATAAAGGTATCAACACTGCATATCGCCATACATTACACCGTAACCATTCAATCGTATTTATAAATTAGCGATGTTTTCAGTTCAGCCTTTCAAAATTGCCAAGTCTGGTCTCCCAACATAAATATTTACTGGAATATGAGCAGCAATTTAAGATTATTGCTTTTCAAGGCTTGGATTTTCTCTATTTCTCAATAAAATCTAATGGGGTCATATTTCCACACATCCAGGAGTTTTTAAATGTTTCTAAATTCTTGGTTACAGCCCTGGTCTGGTGTCGGTAGATTTTATGGTGCTGTCTTTTCTTTTGCCAATTTAACGCAATGATGTCTCCGGCGCACATCGTTGAAGCGATACTTTTTATGGTGAAAATAACCGGCTTTATAAATACGAAAATAATAACGCTATTTGTCATTGCGGTGTCCTGCGTTAGTAAAATGGTGATAGCAGCGATCATTTAGAAATAAAACTATTTTCCCGTGAAAGCTTTATCTACCCATCCAATGGTGTCAGGTACGGGCAGATTAAAGCTCCTAAATGGTCTTACCAATCTTAGGATCTTCTTCCAGACACTTTGCAGAATATGAGATCATTTTCTTGCCCAGAAATAACCACCTTGTTATGATGACCCTCTATCCCCTTACAGCTGGCAGTGATGGTGGTTTGGGAAACGTTAATGATGGTGTCACAGCTGGAGATAAAAAATACAAAATTAATGGTAAAATAGTTAATGAAGAGAATTTTTACGTAAACATTTTGGATGTCACAAACATACAACAAGCTGCGTCTCACCGCTCCCTTAGCTGTGGCCATTGGGTGATTTATAAAATTAACCTGGGGGTACTAGGGGTCAGCTCCCATAAGTGTCGCTGTACAGGCACATGCTCTGTAGTGCTCAACAGATCAAAACAAGGAAGTTGCAGCCTTGCTTCCTAGAAACTGACAGCCAATCACATAACAGCACAGAGATCCTCCTTCTCTCTGACACAGAACAGGGATTTCAGTTATTTTTGTTTTCAATCACATTCTATGCTCCTGTCTTAACAATGACATAATCATTTATTTTTCATACCACAAAACAAAAGTCATCTTTAAAGTGTATGTAATACGTATGACTTTGTACCTCATTTAAGTCATTTCTCCAGAGCGATCAGCTCATGAGCAATCTTCTTTCAAAGGGATTTTCTGTTTTAAAGGGGTTTGTCTGTTTTTAAGGGGGAGCGTTAAGAAACAAAAGCGTTTAGAACAAGAAAGAGTTTAAGAACAAGACTGCTGTTTCTCTTGTTGTGTATTTCTCTTGCTGTGTATTGCTGTTTAGTATGGACAGTTTTGTTAGAGCCATGCAATGTGCATCCTGCCGCATGTACGGGATCTTGGAGAAGCCGCCCCAAGGGACCTATGTATGTTTCAGATGTGAGTGGGTTGCCCATTTGGAATCTGAAGTCCAGAATCTAAAGGGGAAACTTGCAGCATTGCAGGGCTTGGCAAATCTGGAGGAATTGCAGGTACTTGCAGGGGCCAATAAACTGGAGGGTGGAAATGGGGCAGATAAGGTGGTAAAGGAAGATAGACTTCACCAGGGGAAGTAGGGGATGGAAGGGTATGGTCTCTTCTTCCCAGTTGGTCGATCCCAACAGATTTGCCATGTTAGGTGAAAATGTGGAGGACGATGGCTCAGAAGTAGCATGTATGGAGCGGGCCATTCCTTTGAGCACCCAGTGGACGGCCATCTCCAGTACAAGGGAGGGAGAATTGGGGGCTAGGAAGGATAAGCAGGTGGTAGTGGTAGGGGACTCCATTATTAGAAGGGTAGATAGGGTAATCTGTCGCCAGGACCCTGCATGCCGAACAGTGTGTTGTCTGCCTGGTGCTAGGGTTCGACATGTGGTGGATCGTGTAGACAGATTATTGGGTGGGGCTGGGAGTGACCCGGCGGTCTTGGTTCACATTGGTGCCAATGACAAAGTTAGAGGTGGAGGTGAGGTCCTTAAAAATGATTTCCGAGAATTAGGGGCCAAGTTAAAAGCAAGGACCTCCAGGGTAGTGATTTCAGAAATACTACCGCAGCCACGTGCTACGCTAGGGAGAAAAAAAAAAAAAAAAAAAAGATAGGTTGGACTTGATGGACGAATGTCTTTATTCAACCTTAATTACTATGTTACTATGTTACTTATGTCAATTGCCTGGGTATAACACTAAATTTAGATCTTTCCTTCAAAACCTATGTCTACTCACTTACCAACTCCTGTCGGCTCCAACTCAGAAACATCTCTTATATCCATCCCTTCCTCTCGAATGATGCTACCAAAATCCTAGTCCATGCCCTAATCATATCCCGGATCGACTACAGCAACATACTACTGAGTGGTTTACCAATCAACCGCCTTGCACCACTTCAATCAATCCTAAACTCTGCTGTTCCGGCTTATCAATTTCTCTAATTGCTTTTCTAATGCCTCTCCTCTCTGTCAGTCCCTCCACTGGCTGCCCATCATGCAAAGGATCCAGTTCAAGCTTCTTACACTATCCTATAAAGCACTATCCAATACAGAATATACAGTATTGGGCCCAGGCACACTCCTTGGCAACTTGCCTGTTTCTTAAAAGGTGCTCCCTCAGTCTTAGTCCTCTACCTTGGGACCGATAGCTATAGCACAAGCACAGAAAGTTGTCCTTGTCCCCGAAACGTACTGTATGTGATTCCCTGAATAAACGGAGAAATCCATATTTGAAGTTTGCATCTCAGTTCAACTTTCTGTGCTTGTGCTATAACTATCCAATGCAGCCCCTCCATACATCTCAACACAGATACCGTCCCAGACGCAACTTCCACTCTGCCAATGACATCCTCCTCTCATCCACTTACCTCAAGCCATTCTGTCTACTAAAATAAAGCTGTGTTTTGACCTGCACCCTTGGAACACGTAAGTCTTTTTTCCACATTTTTATATGGTTTGTATCTATTTATTGTATTGATAAGATTTCCAATGATATGTTAACCTTCTAATTTGCCCTTCTAGTTAACTTTTATATGATAATAAAATAAGTACAGTTAAGATATCTTCTTTACAGGATCGTTATATCACCGTGCTTAGTATTTTTGACCAATAATAAGACTTTAATGATGTCCCTTGTGCCTCCTTAATTGGCATTCCCTGCAATAATTCCTATTAATATGTACATTTATATAAACAACATGGTGCAGAGCTGCAAATGGTATACCCTTCAATTTATATAAACAACATGGTGCAGAGCTGCAAATGGTATACCCTTCAACATTCCTCTTTAATACATACACTTATAAAGCATGGTGCAGTGCTGCAGGTGGAGGATAAAATATTGACCCTGATCTTAGAACAGCTCTGTGTAATGCATTTCTTAGCTCTGTATTGCAGTTTGTTGTTTTAATATAGACAGCTGAATCAAATACACACTCTTCCTAACCTGCAACCTTCCCTTTAATAAGGTTCACTGATGAGAAATGCATTGCACAGAGCTGGTGCTAAGTTCAGGTTCACTTCACTATCCTCCCCCTACAGTTATGCACCACGTGGTTCCTATAAAAACACACTCTTCCTACCCTCCAACATTCCCCTTTAAGAAGCTACACTTTCCACTAATATTGCTACAGCTACAGGGAGACCTAGAGACCTTCACACTACGGGCCATCCTTATAAAGGTGTGGTATCACCTTCTTTAGCAATCATTATGGCAATCATCAATTTATGATCACTATCGTAAATCTTGTAAATGTACGATAGCCAACGTAAATCTACAACCGCCTGTAGAATATCATTATGGAAGTTTATTACCGCATGTTATGGTATATTACTGCCACAGTCATACAGTAACGAAAACACGTGGTAATACATTGTAGTGTGAGGTATATAGTGTGTTTTGCAATAAATACATGAATATTAAATGGGCTCGTTTACTTTAGGCATATGTTAATTTGTTCAGGTGGACATACAACCTTAATTGAATACATTCATGTATATGTAGGGTTACTTGGTTTAAATAGTCACAGAATTTCAAAAAGTTTTTTAACATTGTTTTTCATTTTTTTTTTTTTTTTTCAGAAATAGTTCCCTTACATTGTTTTGATGTATTTTTTTTCCTCAAATTGTTTCTTTTATATGGAGTTGTCTGGTAATTGTAAGAAAGCTCTTATAACTATCCACTATACAAAAAATGTTAAGTGGGAATTTATGTGTTGATTTATTGTTCGGAGCAGGTCTGGGCTACTGTGCGTGCCATATGTTTGATGCAGTGCTGTTTGGTCTCCCCCACATACAAATCAGAGCATTCTTTTCACTGCACTGCACTGCATCTTGATGTCGCTTTTCTTGGTGTTTCTAGTATTGGGTCTTGCGCGATGTACCAATTGCTGCCTCAGGCGCCTCGGTGTAAGCAGACAGGATACGGTATTTTTTTTGAAAAATTCCTCTTAATTTCTATGAGACCCTGCTACATATGGGATGACCAGGTCTTTGCTCGCCTGTCCCTTTGCTTTTACCCCTTCACTGTTGGTATTATGTGTTCTTTCTTCCTTCTATTTTTTTGTGGACAAAGGGGCCCAGGGAATAAAACTGGATATCCACAATTTTAATGGTCCTCTGAGATGTGATTCGTAATTCTTTAAGCCTTTCGCCCTCGTGCTAGTTGGGATTTCTCCCAACTGTCTGATGTTGTCAGGGGTTCTAGGACGCCAGCTTGCTGAGTCTAAAGGGTGGGGGAGTCAAACAGGCAAATTACCGATCTGGTGTGTTGGTTTTTCTGTAACCACTCTACTTCCAGTTACCATTTTCTGACTTCTAACCAAGTCGTCAAGAAACCAGTTTTTGTTGTTTTGTACCTCTTCCCTTGTAAATTGATGTTTTGGTCTACCGCATTAAGGTGTTCGGTGAAGCTTGTCACTTCCTTCTGGTGATCTTACACAGTGTCGATCCAACATATCTGAACAGTGGCTGGTGGCATGCCTTAAGGTTTTTAAAGTCGGCCTGGTTTCTACCTCCTCCATGTAAAGGTGGCTACACCAATGGGTGGAAACTGGGAGATTTAGCTTTTGACCAAATAGTTATTGCTTTTTGTGCATCATCTAAAACACAGTTATCAATGGACTGTAATATATATACTATTAAATGGCCCAAATTAATCGCTCATGTTAAAAAATGTGTGTGTTCACTATAATTTGTTTTATAATATAAACTCTTTTGGCAGTAGCTCTCATTTAAGAACTTAATACACATTAAAAGATAAATATACAACAAGAAACATGGACAAAGAGATTGACGAGAAAGGACAACTTTCTCTGCATCATAAGAATTATAATGTATTTGTTGTTTGAAAAAAAAAATATTTAAAAAGCTTGTTAAATATCTTATAACTGCATGAAATAATTAAACAACACAAAAAAGTTGCATGTCTTTGATACAAGCGGTTTATTTTGCGAATCTGAACATCAATAACTTGTGATTTAAAAGTATCTAGACAGAAGTTTACCTAAAGGAACACCAGGTACAAACCAAGAAAAGTTCAACTCAAAACCCGATGAACAAAGATGAATGCGCACTTCTCGGAGTCAGTGCCAGGTAGCCCCATCCAAATTGCACAAGGGATGACGACCAAAAACATGGTCAGAAACGGGAAGAGTGTCTGCGATCAATGAGCAGAGCAGGAGTCAAAATCACGACAAACAGGTCAGCAGGAGGGATACAAATCAGTCACACTAAACACAAGCGGGGACCACGAGTCAGAAAGGACTAGCAATTCTCCATAAACCGGCACCAGTCCACTGCCACTTGGAGCTCTTTAAACGGAAATGGGAGAAGGGCTAGAAGTTGTAAGTTGTAAAATGCCAGGGTGAATTCTCTGATTAAAGCACGGCAAACCAAGAGTATTACGTGAGTTGTAGCAAGATTCAAACATAGTTAGCAAACTCTTTGGACTGTGTATCTGTTTGGTAGGGTTACTGCGGCGACAGGAGCATAACGCAGACAATTAGGGGAATGAAGCCTAGGCTAGGAGAGCTCAGTGCACAGAAAGCACCGAGATATTAGTAACTTATTAGAAAAAATTTGTATTTTAAATCATAACTTTCTTAAGCCTTAACAATCTTCCATAATCATGGGCCCCAACGTTTCGTTGCATGTCATTTGGGAAGATACCTACGCATCCAAGGGTGTCCAATTGATGGGGGATGTACCGCAGTGACTGCCGGACCTACTTACTTTGCTTTGCGTGTATGATAGATATTTCTAAACTATACGCGGGGTAAATATCGTATTCTCAAATCCGCAAGTAAAATGTCTATTTATCCTATACGCAAGGTAAATATCGAATTATCATAATCCGCAAGTCAAATCCTCTAAATTACCAATACGCAAGTGATATCTCGAATCCGCAAGTATAATTGCATTATCATTTACCCTATACGTGAGCTAATATCAATCCATTCTTCGATCCGCGATGTCATTCATAAATAATTATCGAAGATGGAGGAGAGCTCAAAAGTAGTGCGCGTGGAGAGTAAAAATCAGTTTCGAAAGTTCCTGGATATTGGAACATGTTCCCCAGACTATTTCCCAGGTCCCAAGCCATTTACATTAAGTTACATTGATATTTTATGTATTTCATTAGAACTTTTCAAACATTTGACTCCTATTGAACTTGAACTGTGTTCCGTTTCTCGAAAACTTTCCATATAGTCAAAAGTTCGGGCGAATCTACCTACTGCCATAATTAGGGATGGCCGGAAGTCGGCGGATCCGAACCCGATACCGCCTCCGGATTTGATCCCATTCGCGAACGGCGAATATGTTTCCGTGATTTTCCACCTTCAACTTGCCGATTACGTGGATTTTTTTCGTATTTTGAAAATTTTTCAGAAATGTCACGAGTTTTCACGTATATTTCGAAAATACAAGGATTCGATTCTCATTAATCGATATCAATACGTTATTTTCGAAAAAAGGGTTTTAAGGGTACGGACGGACACTGTGCTTCTATTTTTCGATAAATACTAGATTTTCGAGAAATACAATGAAAACTCTAGTCTAAAAAAATATAAAACGAAAATTCCCGAAAATACTGAAAACTCGTAATTTCAAACGAAAATTTTTCGAAAATACGAAAAACTCGTTGTATCAAGGTATTTTAATTTTAAACGGGTCCGCTCGCGACTTTTATCGAATTTCGAATTTTTTTCGAAAATCCGCGATCCTCGAGTCGGGAACCGGATTTGCGAGTGAGTTCGGCACATCTATACTCCAACTTGAGAAAACTTTTTCTTCCGCAGAACACTATACATTGTAAGATTCTTTCTAGTTAAATTGTATATCGTCACTAGGATTCTGTAACTAAGAAGGCTTCCATGTTGTTGCCAATACAAGCCATATATTCATCAAAGAGCCATGCCCCCTGACCCCAGTATTTACTATTCTATGCACTTGCTGGTATCAATAAAAAGTTCTTATCGTTTAAAATGGAGCTATTTTGTGCCCCACCAATCAGGAGTTTTAAATGTTACGTAAGTTTCTTATTGGTTGGTGCAAAAATTGCACATTTTAACGATAGAGACCTTTTTATTGAATTCTCCTGTGGTGTGTTTATATACAAATGTCTGCCATAACAATATGGCAATAAGTCCCCTAAGCTGCTCATTACCTGCAGTTGATAGTTATAACGGCGGTGAAATTACATACAGGCCTTCCTGGGACAATAAAAAATATTCAGCTCAAATTGCCGACAGGTTCTTTTTTTAAACGGTTACTACAAAAATACACTCGCGCAGCTGTCGCAAGCGTATTTGGCAGAGGACTGCATGTTTATGTGCACTAAGTATTAAATGCTAGCAGATAGCCTGGCATTAATATTATGCAGATTGGTGAGATTCCCCATAGCAGCGGCAGCCTACTGCTAAATCCGCTACGGAGATTTGCCAGAGCGCTTTGCGGGTTGCGAATTCCTAACAAGAAGGTTTTCTTACACTAGACAAGTTATATTTCCCCACTTCGTCTTAACAGCTTGCAATCACTTCATTAAATGGAATAGTTCACTTTTCCAGGGACTATTACTTTAAAATACACATAGGGAATTTGTAATAAAAGTTCTATTTAAAATGGTGCTAATTTTGCCCCAACCAATCGATTTATTTACATTTGAAAGCTAATATCTGATTGGTTGGGGCAAAATTAGCACCATTTTAATAAGAACTTTTATTGAATAAAACCTGAAAATGGTTTTTAAACAATTTTGTAAAAAAAAAAGAAGGGATCCATGCTTTTTCCGTCAAATAATTAGTACTTGAGGAGCAGGTGGTGCCACCCATGCACATCAAATCTACTTATGTTGTCAATTCATTATATAACAATAAAAGCACATTCATTTATTTTCTACTTACTGCAAGAATTGGTTTTCAACCTGTCATGTCTGACTACAAATGACCTTTGCATAACAGGATATATTATTTTCAAATAAACCTTAGTAACCTGGGAACCGACTGTAATAAAGTGTATGGCATTTTTGCCATCATATCGTTACCTTTAAAGTTTCAATTCTGCTAGATTGTTCAATAATTAAATGCTAAAAAATTGTCAGCATAGTTAGGAATATGAGTCATTAAACACAGACTGTCTCCAATAATCTAGCGCTTTTCTACATTGACGTTAATTAATAGGTGTTGATTAGATTCTGCCATAGTAACCAGTAATCGTTTTCATTTACAATATCTAATGAAAAGAACACTTGACTCAGCATCTTTTTACAGACACAACCAACATTGTAAACAAAAAGTTTGGACTACCAGCATCAGGTCTAGACCTTTTACTAGCTATTACTCACATCATAAAAACAAAAGCTATAATAAAGTTCACATTGAAATGCTAAACAAAAGGATTAAGTTATAATTCTGGTTACGTTTGCCTGTTGTGGTCTCCTCTGTTTTATCCAGAAAAGCTTGTGTATTATTTGGCTAATACATCAATGATCAATGATTATCACTCTTATCTTAGGTCTGAATTGCTAGGATAGGGTGCCTCCCTCTTTTTTATCGGTTCCCCAGTAATGCAGACTTCTTACAAACAGTCTATAATTGATGCTACCCATCAAGCGGGTAATGTAATTTCCTTCAGATTTATAGAGGTGTTCCCACATTGTCAGGTACTTACCTTGCCCGCGGGTCGCGGTGTCCTCCTCCGGCGCGTCGCGAGCGGAGCGCGGGGCAGTCGGCTCTACAATTACGCGTTGCCGCCTCGCAAATCGCAATGAGCAATTCCACGCTGGATTCGGGATGGGTTCCTCAGATTGGGAGCGAAAAGGAGGAGAAAGCGCATGAGCGGACGGTGGTCCTATGCGTGGTGCACTAGCTTATATCGAGGCGTGGAAACGTATTGCGAGGGCGGTTCCCTTAGGGGCACGGCCACAGGAGGAGGTCACAGGGGCATATTTAGGTCCTCCTCCTGGCAGTGGCCTCTTGCTGCCGTTCAGGGTTGTTTGCTCTGACTCCCTAGCCCCTGTGTTTCTCTAGTCGGTTTCGTTGGTCCTGGACTCCTACCTCAGTTATCTCCGGTCTGCATATCCTCCACAGCTCCTCAACCTCCGGGTCCGAATATCTACCACACGCCTACTCCAGGTATTCCGGTCTCGCATATTCTCCATCTCAGAGCTCCTTTACCTCCCTCCGAATATACTACCACAGCTCACTACGCTCCAGTGTATCTCCGGTCTGCATATTTCTCCACAGCTCCTAACCTCCGGTCCGAACTATTCTACCACAGGCTCCTCCCTCCCTTATCTACGTCTGCATATCCTCCACAGCTCCTACCCTCCGGTCCGAAATCTCTACCAGCTCCTATCCAGTTATCTCGGTCCTGCATATTCTCCCAAAGTCCTACCTCCGGTTCCGAATATATTCCACAGCTCCTAACCGTCCAGTTATCTCCGGTCTGCATAATTCTTCCACACGCTCTCCCCGAGTCCGTCCGAAATTCTACCTACAGCTCCTACCCTACACTCGGAGTTATCCTCGGTCTGCATATTATCTCCACAGCTCTAACCTCCCGGTCGAATATCTCCACCGCTCCTACCTCCAGTTTATCTCTGTGTCTGCATACTTCTCCAAGCGTCCTACCGTCCGGTCCGAATATCTACCACAGCTCTACCCGTCCATGTTATCTCCGGTCTGCATATTCTCCACAGTCCTACCTCCGGTCCCCCGAATATACTAACACGCTCCTACCTCCATTTATCTCCGGCTTGCATATTCTCCACACTCCTACCTCACGGTTCCAAATATCTACGCACACAGCTCCTCCTCCAGTTATTCTCCAGTCTGCATATCCTCACAGCTCCTACCTCCGGTCCCGAATGATCTACACAAACAGCTCCTACCTCCAGTATATCTCGCGGTCTGTCATATCCCTCCACAGCTACTAGCCCTACTTCCGATCCTTTTATGGATTTTGTCTGTGTGCCCTTGTTTGTCCGATGTATGTGGTGTAAGATCCGCTTGGCACATTGAATATTCATGTTGCTGCCTTCCCAATAGCAGGCAGTCCGGCGTGCGCGCCATCCCGCACATGCGCAGATCCACCCATGCTGCGTCGGACTCGTCGACCCTGCCCGGCTGAGGGATTAAAACAGAACATCCCGTTCCGGAATGGATTTGTGGGTCTACACGCACAACGATACATTTGAGGGTTAGCGAAAACAAACATTACATTTGAGGGTTAGCGAACTATACATTCGAGGGTTAACGAAAACAAACATGACATTCAAGGGTTAGTGAATGAAGAGCATGCGCAAAACATCCGCGCAAACACAACCTTTTGTTGTGTACATATTATCAGGCCTATGTCATAAAAGCTCTTATGCTAACATTTGCACCATTTGTAACGATAAGAACTTTTAATACTTTTAATATGTGTTCAGGTCTTAAAGGCAAAGGTGGGAACCCTAGTTGGAAGAGGGTTTTTGTTTATGCAAAACTTCCCACAGGCAGCCCTCCTGCTGCCTTAATTTTATAGAACATGTTTGCATTCCCTCTAACAGTGCCTCCTTAATTGGCATTCCCTGCAATAATTCCTATTAATATGTAGTGCCTCCTTAATTGGCATTCCCTGCAATAATTCCTATTAATATGTACATTTATATAAACAACATGGTGCAGAGCTGCAAATGGTATACCCTTCAATTTATATAAACAACATGGTGCAGAGCTGCAAATGGTATACCCTTCAACATTCCTCTTTAATACATACACTTATAAAGCATGGTGCAGTGCTGCAGGTGGAGGATAAAATATTGACCCTGATCTTAGAACAGCTCTGTGTAATGCATTTCTTAGCTCTGTATTGCAGTTTGTTGTTTTAATATAGACAGCTGAATCAAATACACACTCTTCCTAACCTGCAACCTTCCCTTTAATAAGGTTCACTGATGAGAAATGCATTGCACAGAGCTGGTGCTAAGTTCAGGTTCACTTCACTATCCTCCCCCTACAGTTATGCACCACGTGGTTCCTATAAAAACACACTCTTCCTACCCTCCAACATTCCCCTTTAAGAAGCTACACTTTCCACTAATATTGCTACAGCTACAGGGAGACCTAGAGACCTTCACACTACGGGCCATCCTTATAAAGGTGTGGTATCACCTTCTTTAGCAATCATTATGGCAATCATCAATTTATGATCACTATCGTAAATCTTGTAAATGTACGATAGCCAACGTAAATCTACAACCGCCTGTAGAATATCATTATGGAAGTTTATTACCGCATGTTATGGTATATTACTGCCACAGTCATACAGTAACGAAAACACGTGGTAATACATTGTAGTGTGAGGTATATAGTGTGTTTTGCAATAAAGGTGGAAAATCACACAGAGTGCTGAAAGGTAATCAAGGCAAAGTAGGCAGGCAAGGGAAGTCAGCTCAGAGTTGAGCCAACAAACCAGAACCCTAAAATGATGCTCCTAGAAGTTTTAGAAAAGCCCCTGCAGTGGAATCTTCGTAATTTGTTTTGTATTTCTTTTTATATTGATTTATTATTTATTGTAAGAATGATGTCTTACCTTTAGCCGATCCCTCATTGCAATACACTATTACGGACAGAATTGCATCCCAGGATCACAGAAAGGTAAGCCGCCCTAGTTTGCGTTCCTGTTATGCCCCATACAAAGCCCATTAAGTTTCATGCTACGAGGTAGAGTGCTGCACTATTGGAAATGGCTTAGTGCCCTAAAATAAGCGTAAACTCACATTAACCTGATATTACTTTGGATTGCATAATGTTAAACCTTTTATAGGCCATCAATTAGGCCTAAACAGATGATATTAATTTGCACTTATAGGGGACAGGATTGATTTTTAAATACTGATGGATTATTGGATTTTCATGTCTTTTTGCATCTCCTTTTAATTCATAATTAATGCTTATTCTCTGTGCCATTTCACCATCAGATGGAAATGTTCCCTTTCATAGCCCCATTAGAAATGTATTTAATGAAAAAAATGTTGGCCTGTTCAATACTTGTTTTTCCAGCTGTAGTAGCAGCACATATTCATCACCTCTATTTCCCATCCTGCCATTAATTATCTGCAAAACAGGGGGCACTGTGTATGCTTATCTCCCAACATTAAAAAATGTGACTATAAATGTGCATACAGACATATTGCCCCCAACCCCTGTGGGGTGTGAGGGGGCAGTACTCTATGAGTGCAATTCTCCTTTTAGTTCTGCTAATCCTACTTAAAATGTACACACAGTATTTAGGCTGCAGGATTTAGGTGCATGTGTAGAACTGAACCCCATTGGAATGTTCAGTCGACATAAAGATCTTTTTAAGGATGTTTTGAGATCTTGGTTCCTAAGGCTGTATATAACAGGATTTAATAAAGGTGCCAATACAGCATAAAATATAGAAGCTGCCCTGCTTTCCTTTGCATTTGTGTCAAAGTAATTAAAGAACGTAGTTCCATAAAAAATAAAAACAACAGTCAAGTGAGAGGAACAGGTAGAGAAAGCCTTAGACCTCGTTTGTTTGGACTGAATCTTCAGAATAGTGTTCAGTATAATGACGTATGGATAAAAGGTGAGTACAAAGCTTCCTCCTCCAAATAACATCCCACAGAGGAAAATGGTTAATACACTGATAAATGTGTCACTACAAGAGACCTGAAGCAGCTGTGGCAGATCACAAAAAAAGCTTCTCAATGGTTTTGAGCCGCAAAAGTTCAATTTAAGTAAAAAAAGGGTGTAATTCAAGGAATAGACCATACTAAATATCAACACCCCTGATATCAGTAGAGCACATTTTTTCCAGTGCATGATCTGCAAGTAGTGAAGAGGATGGCATATGGCAGCATATCGGTCATAGGACATCACTGCCAGTAAGAAAACTTCTGAACTAATAAAGAATAAGAAGAAGTAAGTTTGGGTTATACAAGCCTTCACAGAAATCAGCCTTTTTTGTGTGTATAAATCAAAAAGTAATCGTGGGTTAATGACTGAGGAGTTGCTCATATCCAGAAATGCCAGGGTCCCGAGGAAAAAGTACATGGGGGTTTGGAGATGAGAATCAGTGCAGATCAAGAGGATAATAATAAGATTCCCAGTCAAAGTCATCAGATAGACTAAGAGAAACACCGGAAAAAGAGGAAGCTGGAGGTTTGGAAGATCAGATATTCCAGAAAGGACCAACGTGTACTGTTCAGTTTCATTATTCATCATATTTGTGGGTATACTTTTTAATGTTAGAAAAAACACTAATAAATAAAGGGTATGAATTGTATTTATCAGACAAATACTAAACAGAAATGTTCTTTTTTAGACAAATATCATTAATAGCTGACATTTTTTAAATAAAAAAACATAAAACTCTTAGAATGTTAGAAATATGATATTGGTTTATGTTGGTTAGTGCTGAACACACAATTTCTGCTAATTTACAAAGAGTCACTACTTAGCGATCTCTTCTTAAAGTCCCGTTAACCCATATAGAATGACTTAAAGGAGAGGACTGCAGTGGTTGCAAATATTATGCGAAATGTTGCCCTGCAGCTAATTAAATTTTGTGTTTGCAGCCAGTTAAATTTTCACTATTGGGTGGACCAAATGGTATTTACCCAGAGCCACAAACACTTGCAGCTCTCTGTAAATGGCCCCTTAGTATGGCAAAGTATAAGCTGTATTAAAGACATCAAAAGCTCATATACAAAATAAGGGACAGTGAGAAAAAGAACTGCAAAAAGAAAAAGTATTAGTATTGAAGGAAAACATAATTTATATTGTATATTGAAAAGGACATTTTTAAATTATATTTAAAGGACAATGATACTCCCCTCCCCCTCACTCCTCTTCTCAAGCAGAGCCGAATAATACCCAGGGTTGAGGACCTAAACTGCTAGGTCCTTTACAGATCATCTGTAATACAGTACTTGCTTAAAGCTCCCCCCAACGTCTCTTCTTCTGTCTTCAGAAAGCATTACAATTCCTGTAGGAAACTCCCAAAAACATTTTATTAAATATGGTTGCACATATCTTACCTGTGCTGTTTAGTCAACTTCTGTTCTGAAGGAAACCCACAGCCATAAATACAGATCCTACCTCCTGAGATTAATTAATTTGAAAGGATTACAAGTCCCTTGTGAGCACTAGTTCTTTATTTCAAATTCCATATAATCGCAGTTATTAAATTCTAGACTTAATATGTATTTACTTATAGATTTAAACCAATAAAGTGGTAAAAGTAAGTTTCCAGACAAAAACACAGGATTCTATGGAAGAACAAACTTTTAAAATGTTGGTATCTGCATTTTCTTTTTCATCTCATTATTAAAACTTCCTAAAGATGATCCCATTGGCCAAGATATTCAGCAAAATTGACAAAGGAAAAGATGACAACATAATGCGTTATAGCCACAAACACAGACCAACCATGGGGCTAGCCGAAATACAGATACAACTTTTAACTAAGAAAATGAAGCCAATTTCACCCTGTCTCTATTTTTCTTTTATGTACACATTTCTCACCAACAGTTAGGGACATATTTATAAAAGATTAATAGAGCAGGTTTATAATGGCTGTTAATGAAAGTCAGTACATAATAGCCATGGCATTATTTTATATCTGCATTTTGCGACCAGGCGTGAAATATGACCACGGTTGTTGGAAAATAATGTGCAAGAGGAAGGGGGCTGCAAGGGTTTGACTGTCGTCCACTGACATGGTTTCAGAGCAGGAAGCAGAAAGTGCAGGGGACCTGGTGATGCTGCAAAAATGGGGAATATGGAAACCCTCACCACAATACACATCTAATCCTAACAGTCCACCTAAAACTCCCCAAATATTAGAAAAAAATTGGTCATCAAGAAACAAATAAAGATCATTGAGCACTGTCCCTCCAAACCACAATAAATCAACAATAACAAAAGAAACTAAGTGACAATATCGCTCTTACTACTGAAATAATAAATGAGGAGACAAAGGGAAATGGAAAGGGGAACGATGATCTACAAGAACAGTACAAGTAAACTAACAATAGAGCACTACAAGTGACATTATTTCTTACCTATATACAACAAGGAATATTCATTATAGCAAGGTTATAATAAAATGCATAAATGTATAAGGTAAATACAAATCAGATAACTAAAGAGAGAGAAATAATGTGTGAGTTTAACACAAATGCTTGATATAAGAGATGTGCCTTTTTTTTCTTCTCTCTTTAAGTAAAATATTTATTTGGAATAATGTTGCTTAAAGGGTAACTGTGGTCTCCAATTCTTCAAATCTAGTAAGGATTACCGTAGGATTTAAAAATCAAACTAAAAACCTTGCCTCGGCTTATACTCGAGTCAAGGGAAAACTTACCTTAATTCCAGATGCAGCCGCGAGTCAGGAAGGAAAGCCGTCAGTTCCCAGTAGTTCTTCGCGGGTGCGCGATGATGTCATCGTGCACGCTGGCGGTATGACATCATCGCGCAGCAGCGAAGCAGTACTGGGAACTGCCGGCTCTGCACAGAGCGAGCGGCAGCCGGCGGGGAGATGAAGACTGAAGACTGGCCAGGTACAGTAAGTGAACTGGGGGGGCTCTAGGGTGGGGGACAGTATGCCATACAGTAACACCCAATACCTTTCTACTATTGGTGTTTGGAAACTACAACTCCCAGCAACGAAAGCATGCTGGGAGTTGTAGTTTCCAAACATCTACAGTGGAAAGGTATTAGGGTTACTGTATGGGATTACTGTACATTTAAAGGGCAACTTATGTCCTAAAATAATATAGAATCAGGAGTATGGTATATATTGTTAAAAATATTGCTTTCTGATTCTGTATTGTTTTGAGGCTTTAGTTGCCCTTTAATGACAGCAGAATTCCCATACAGTAATAGACATACTGGATTTGGCTATTAGTATGGGACTACTGTATGGGAATTCTTCTGTCCATTTAAAGGGCAAATAAAGCCTCAAAACAATACAGAATCAAAAGGCAGTAATGGTCATAATTTCTACCCTCGGCTTATACTCGAGTCAATCATGTTTTTCTGATTTTGGAGGCAAAAATGGGTACCTTGGCTTATACTCGAGTCGGCTTATACTCGAGTATATACGGTATATAAAAAGCCTTCCATCGTACCTTCAAAATAAAACCTAAATCACATCTCTAGATAAAATTTGTGAGAAGTTATTGCTGGAAAGGTTTAGCAATGTAACTTCCTGCTTGAACACTTCCTGTTTTCAGCCATGTGACCAGCTTGAAGTCATGTGACCAGCCTGTCTGCATTAATAGGCTCCTCTTTTCAACTGTCAATTATTTCCCCCAGGTACTTCCTGATTTCCCCAGCATTAAGTCTTTACTGAGCATGCTTCTCCCCTGGGGCAAAGGGGCTAGCAGAGGTAAGGTGATGTCACTCAACCTGCTGGAAGCAGGAAGTTTGAACATTCACCTCAATATCATTTCTCACAGGGTGAAGCCAGAGATGTGATTGCCGGCTCATCATAAAGGAAATACTGCAGGCTTTCATCTAACCCTAACTTGTTGGGAGACCACAGTTGCCCTTTAAGATTAGTAATATATATTTTTACAAATAAGAATATACAATTATATGTAGAGATGGTCGACTATTGAAAGTTCAGTCCGTTTTCGAACTTTCGAACTATTGTAAAAGTTCGAAAGTTCGAAAGTTCGAAAACGGACCCATTAAAGTCTATGGGAGGCAAATAGTTCGAAAGTTCAAGTCAAATACAACTAAAATATTAATGGTAACTTAATGTAAATGGCCCTGGGACCTGGGAAATGGTTGGGGAGCATGTTCCAATATCAGGACTTTCGTAAAATCGATTTATCTTTACACGCGCTAATTTTGAGCTTTCGCGTTCGAACGTTCGAGGGTAACATGGACATTTTACTCGCAGATTCGATGCCGCCTATAGGCTTTAATGGAGACTTTACTCGCAGATTCGATGTCGCGCCTAGATACCATGTACATTTTACTCGCGGATTCGAACGTTCGAAATCATCGAAAGTCCGGGAAATATCGAAAGTCCGCGTCCGAGATTGTTCGAGAAGTCCGGGTCCGTTCGAACTCGAACAGTTCGGCTCGAACTCGGGTTCGAGTTCGAGTTCTATGCCATCCCTAATTATATGTAACTGCAGAAATAAACATGTTGACAATTGCTTTAAAGCATAAAAGTTATGATACATAACAGTAATGTGACTAGTTAATTTAATTTAAAATCAGAAATGCATTCGTGGGAGAAGACAGTTAGAAGGAGAGAGATGGGGAGAAGAAAAGAGGAAGAGATTAGAGTATATCTGGAAAATATATTAGTATGTTAATCTCATTGACATCTGGATATGGACAATATACAAATTGTAATAATCAATTAAAAATGTATATATTGTGGAGGGAGGAGAAGAAAAAGGGAAATGGGGTGATGTTACTACGTAATGACATCTTAGTGTTTTGCTTTCCAATGGTGAATCACGAAGACTAGATTGAGAGACAATATGAAACAAAGAGGTCCAAAACCAACAAAATAAACCATATAACTAACAGAGAACTGCAGAAGAAATAGCGCTGACATGCAGACTGTAGAACTCTATAACAAACTAGACATAATATACCTAAACCCAAAAGGGAAACCAAATGCCCCATAAGCAAAAGAAAGAACTGCAGCAGGAATAAACTATTACTGTATGATTGTGGTAATCTTTCATTCCAATTTTCATTTTTATGTAAATGGAATGATAGTTTTATTATCGTTGTTTCTTAAAATCTGTTTCTTTTAAAAAAAAAATAGAAAATTTATATTGTCTACAGTCTTATAACTTTGATATGTAGAAAAATGTCAGTTAAAGTTCACTAGTCCATGAATTAAAACATACATTGTATGGAGGTTTGGTCTTATACTAAATAATCAAGGTTAGATCCCCCTGACGCGTTTCGCTCTTTAACAGAGCTTAATCATAGTTCTATGATTAAGCTCTGTTAAAGAGCGAAACAATTGTATGTTTAAATTCATGGACTAGTGAACTTTAACTGGCTCATACTTGTTTTGGCCGTTTTGTCTGGCCATTTTGGTGTAGCTCATATAGCACACCTGTGATTGGGTATTCTGGTCTTATAGAGTACTTTTTTATACACATCTGGCAGTGGATATTTCTATATAGATGCAGGGCTTTTAGAGTAATTGACTATTGTATAGGAGGGCACCGAGTGCCTAGGGACTCTTTTTGCCTCTGAGTAGGATTAGAGGGGTGGAGAGATTTCTCCCATCCCCTTTTCCCTAGGGTTTATAACTATATCACTCTCTCTCTATACTCATCACCCTCTACCTATTTATACCACTGCCATGATGGAATTTTATATGTGTGTGAATTTTTCTTTTTAATGTATATTTATTAAAAGTTACATTTTAACCACACTTCCCCACTTTTGCTGTTGTGCTATGACACTCTAAACTGCTGTGTGCACACGATAAGGAGGTGCTTTTTCTTTTTTCTAAAATAATATATTGTACTTAACCTCCAGCATTCAGTGTTATTCCAGGGGGAGTAGCAGTGCGTCACTATCTGTCCTCTTGATATTGCCCAAAATTAAATACCCAGTAGAAACAGAAATACAAAAATTCCTAGATAAGATACAATTAAACAAATTATCAAAAAAACAACAGCAAGAAATTAGCCACCCTATTCAGTCTGAAATAAATAGTTATCTTTTCCCTACCAAACAACAAAGCACCAGGACAAGACAGATTTACTAACGAATACTACAAAACCTATATAGACATACTAACACCACATTTACAAAAACTCTTTAATACAGCAATCGAACTAGGCAACTTTCCAGAAGAGATGACTCAAGCTATTATAATGCCAATTCCAAAACAGGACAAAGAACCTAACAAAACCACCAATTTTAGACCCATTTCCTTATTAAATACAGACCTAAAAATATATTTAAAAAATGATCAAATAGGCTTTATCCAAGGGAGACAACCTGGAGACAACACAACAACCTGGAGACAACACAAGAAAATGTATTAATATCATTAATTGGTCAAACAATAAAAATAAATCAACAACTTACTAACCCTGATGCAGAAAAAGCTTATTAAAAAAAGCGTATTAATTGGATTTACTAAGACAAATACTAGAACAATATAACATAACTGCTTGGCTCAAGAGAACAATACTAATTCTATATGCTAACTACTCAGTGAAAGTCTTGATATCAAACACGATACCAACATCCTTCAAAATAACAAATTAAACCGACAGGGATGCCCCCTGTCACCATTATTTTGCAATCTTGCCATTGAACCCATAGCAGAAACTATCAGACAAACATACAGTACATATAACAGGAATTAAAATAGGGAAAACTGAACATAAAATAGGGTTATACATAGATGACGTAATAGTAATAACAAACCCACTAAAATCACTACCACATCTACAAGATATATTGAAAAATGACGGACATATCTCATGCTATAAAATAAATAAAACAAAATCTTCTATTTTACCAATCCTTATATAAGGTACTTTACAACTTTTCTTAAAATATAAATACCCATTCCAATGCAAATAAAACAATCATAGACTGTGCTGGTTTCCAGATAGGTAGGATGTAAGGCTAGATTTAAACCTACTAATAGAGGTTTCTTGATGTAAAAAGAGGGGAATAGAATTCTAGAGGATGGGTGCCAAAAGAGAGAAAGGTTTAAGGCGAGAAGAAGCAGTACGAGTGGGGGGTCTATACAGAAGCTGGTTCTGCGATGAGCGGAGGTTACGGGCCGGAACATATGGGGACACTAGAGAAGAAATATAAGCACTTTTTAAAGATTATTATTATGTGTCAAAAATGGGCCAATCAAGATACCCCTGGGCAGAATAAAATGAACAAGAAAGTAGATAGAAATTGAAGAACAAATTATAAATTACAAATCCCTCTCATCCCTAATCTCCCATCACTGGCTTTCAATCCCAAATTACCAGTCTCCCAATTACACACAGTAAAAATCACAACCAACATATGGAAAGGAATGGTCAAATCTCATAATATAAAACAGCCAATAATACAATATGAAAATATATCAAGCTTACCACTATGTATCCCCAACTTGTGCATTCAAGAATGGGAAAAATTTGGGGAAAATATATTTGGAGGACTTCCAGGTACAGACAGTCATATCCTTTGAAGAAATTAGAAAAAGATTCAGAATCCCAGAAACAGAACTTTTGAGATTTTACCAAATTGTTAGTTTTATTAAAAAACAAGTAGTTGGAAATATGAGAATATCTAATCTTATTATAGAACATCCTTAAATTGTACAAATCCAAAAAGATCCATATCTACATTTTATAATCTACTAAACGGTAAAAATAAATACACATTACTTCCTTGTATGAGAAAAATGGGAATATGAATTACAAGTAGATATCACACACAGAAGAATGAAACAAATCTTTAATAATTCCATTTAAATTATCAAGGTGTTTATCAATTTGGGAAACAGAGGAAACTGCTCCTTAGATTGTATTGGTCACCATAATAGCCACTTAGTATAAAGATAAAATTTCTCTTGTCGGAGGAATTGCACATTATTGGGAACATATAGTGATAGTCATATTTGGTAGTCATGTTAAAAAATTAGGAAATGTTGGTACAACCTATTTAGATTTCTTAAAGAGTCACTAAACTCACTGAAACAACTTTAAATTTTCTGAAACTACCGTACAATTTAAAACGAAGTAAAATGGTGGTACTAATATATTTATCTGACTTGCTTTGTCATTAAATTATTAATGTTTAGTAAGTATTCTTAATTGCCCACACCCTCCCTTACTCACAGCCTTTTTGTAGTGTCTGCGACACTTATAAGTTCTGCACAGCCTCACCATGGACAATACTCTGATGACACATCTCCCTCCACTCCCCCCTTTTTTATTTTCTCTGCTGATTCTTTTGTTGCAGAAAGTGTGCTGGCAGGCAGGCAAAGAGGTCAGGCATGGGTCACATATTATAATTTCTGCTTCTGGAGTGACAGGTCTTTCCCTGTAAATGTTGTGTTTTCAAATGATGATTTCTCAGAATCTACAGCTCATATGTAAAATCTGGAAAAGGTTTTGGACCAGTGGGATCTTGCTATATCTAACCACTTGTTAAAAACAAAAACACCAATGAAACCTACATTAGCACATAGGAATGAAAAATTTCCCTGAAAACATGTCTACTATTGTATATCATGCTTGTATAGCACATAAAAAAAACTTATTGTAAAATACTGGCAGACAGAAACAATACCCACAATAAAGAAAAAATATCCTTAAGGACTTACAATATGACACGTAAAAAAGCGTATGCTATCTCACAGCGAAGTTTTGTATCCTTTTATAGGAAATGGGAAATATGGTACATAGACAATAGATCACTAGCAATTTAAATCTTATCGTTCTTTATAGTTGATAAAAAAAAAATCAAATCTAGAAAATGTAAAACTGCATAATTTATATATGTACCTTTGTTCTTGTTTATATTTTTTACTTTGTTTTTCTTGACGATATTGCCACATCTAGTATTGTATTAACTATGTTGGAATTGCAATGCTGAAATATGTAACTTTCTCTGTTTTGATATAAAATCCAGAGTTACCAACACTGCCTCCTTCATTTACAAACCTTGTGAAAGTGAACATTTTCAGAGATATCTATGATGGCAAAATTTCACAATTATAGGGTATGTTTACCATTAAAAAAACTACCAAACTGATCCATCTGCCAAGACATGTCTGCTTCACTGTTATGAGGAAAATCGTCTCTTGGACCTTGCACCTGCCCCATAATTCCTACAACCTCAACATTCCTTGTCAATTATGGCTGGGATACTCACGAAATGACCAAAGATTGAAGGGGGCTTCCTATGCCACTAGCTATTGCGCACATGAGCTTGCACCTTTTCATGGTGCTCTGTGCATGCTCAAGCTCATAAAGCAGGGGGTGGATGTGGAAAGTTTTCAGGATTCATGGGACTGGTTTTCAGTATTTATGGGAATGGTGCAGAGTACAGGTCACCATGTAAAGAATATGTACAGGCAGGCACGTGTGATGTTGCCTAGGTAAAACAACAGACAATATGTTTGTGTTATTATCACACACATTTATACACACGTATAGATGCACTTGATGCACTGCCCAACTGTGTGGCACTAAAGCTATCTGTAGTTGGTGCAATCTACCCCACTAGTTCCTATCTCCCTGTCCCTTAACCATTTTCTTCCATCATGCCAGATGGGAGGAAGAACTTTGCAACAGTACCAATATTTATTTCTTCCTCCTTGCTAAAAGGATTGTTACTTTACAATAGTTTTTAACTACCATTAAAATGATCATAAATCTACAATAATGATCACGATTGTAGAATTCTATGACCAAATGTTCGCTAATGTGCGATATCCCGCGTTTATAAATATGGCCCATGGAGTATAAAAACAATTTCTCTGACTTCACCTGTAAGATTGTATTCAGATATAGACTGGGTTATTCAATAAAAGTTCTTATCGTTAAAAATGGTGCTAATTTTGTCCCAACCAATCAGATCTTGGCTTTCAAATGTTAAATAATATCTGATTGGTTGGGGTAAAACTAGCACCATTTTTAACGATAAGAACTTTTATTGAATCTCCTTGATAGTGTGCAGTACAAATAGATCCTCAAACACCTCATGCACATTTGGAAGAGTCTTTGCAGAGGAGGAATCAAAAAGCAGAGAAAAGGGTGATAAACGGCCTATCATGGATAGAGCAGTATGCATGTAGTCGGAGCTCCTACTCTTCCTAACCCTATGATGGTAATCATTTTGTCTGTATTGGTGATAAATCTCCTTCCTCACTAAATAAAATGGATGTACTTTGAATACAGGAAACTCGTTCTGAACATTAACTCTACCACAAACCATCATACACAAGGTATAAAAAATAGCGATTGAAATAAATATTTGATGTTCTGTGGCCTTTAAAAAATGTATTCTGATTCTGATTAATAACAATGGCAGATATACTGTTTTATCCTGCACTCATATAAAATAAAAAACAAATAAAAAAATAAATATTATACTAAAGTTTATGTTTATGCTCTGAATAAGGCCCAAATATAATTTCTCCCAAAATGGTTTTCCAAAACCAAAAAACTCCTCCATCCAAACCCTATTATTTGTTGAGTGTAAAGACTCTACAGGTGAATATAAATATCAATACAATCAACATTTTAAACGGGAAGATTTGTATGACTCTTGGAGAGTCTAACGCCAAATGGACAACGATTATCTTACTATTCTAAACCCACAATATGCTTTCCAAACTGGACACTTATATTACAAATGAATAATAGAACATATTACCAAACCTGAATTGTTACCAAGAACATTCTTAGATCATTTACCTGAAGTCATCCAAATTTCTGAAGCTTTTAATAATCCTTCATAATATTTCATAATTCCACATACTATGCAGAAATGAAATAAAAGAATCTTTAACTGAATATTTTGAAATTAATGATAACAACATAGCATTTACATTCAGCATTTGGATTGCACATAAAGTATATTTACAATGTTTATTTATTATATATAACATTATCATACATTTATTAGACGGGACCCAAAGAGAACAAAATCTTAGCCAATAAATTCAAGATTCTAAAATATCTTACACATATTTCTTAACTGATGGGGAACAAAAAGTAAGAAATCTCTAATGACTTCGTAAAATATTAACAGACATTATACAACCTCAAACAAGACCAAAAATTCAGATCCAAATCAAAACTGATATCAACATTTTCAACATTGAACCTACCAATTATATCAGATTTACAACTAGCCTAAATGAATTATTTTTGTATTTGAGTTTGAATAAAGACATAGATCCATCCAGTCCAACCTACTCAGCAATACCCACAATTTCTGCCTTTCTGTTGATCCAGAGGAGGGCAAAAAATACCCCACCAGAATTATGAAGGGGAAAAAATTCCCTCCTGACACCAAGTGGCAATCGGAAATATTCCTGGATCAACTCCAACTGGTATCAATACCAGTAACTTGCAACATTCTTTGTTATTGCAACTCATCCAGAGTAGAGATGGTCGAACTATTGAAAGTTCGGTCCGTTTTCAAACGAGGGAGAGAAGCCAATGGGGTGAGGGGTATGTCCAGTGGGGCCAAGTCTGCCTGGCCCCACAACAATGGTGGCAAACCGCAGTGGACATAACGTAACCCAGTACCCCCATCGCCTTCTTTCCCCTGTTGTGTGCAAACTACTATATAGGGGAATGTGGCCAATGTGGTGTGTGTAATGGCATTAATGGTAAGGTATATACAATAAATATGTTTTTGTCAGAAGTGAATTAAAATATTTTACTACTTATTACAATACAGTAATATAATAAAAAGTATACTTGCCTTCCATCAGTTACCGCATGGCTTGAACATAATGAGGCCTCTGCCTCTTCAGATCAGACCACTGTCTCTGGAGGGTAGAGACAGTGGTCTGGTAGCTGAAGCGGCGCAGGAGCCGGCGCTGGAGCCCCTCCATAATCCTGCGCTTTCAGCATGATAGGTGCCATGGGGGAAATCATCATACCCCCTGGCCAGGAGGTACTGTGTGGCATACATCTGCCTTACAGAACTCGCCATTGGGCAGGCAGAAGGTTCCGGTTCCTCGTTTTTACGAAAATCCTCGTTTTTACGAAAATACTCGGTTTTACGAAAATCCTCGTTTTTACGGAAATCCTCGTATTTTCGAAAATACCGTTTTTTAAAATTCACGCTAGCGGACTGTAATTTTTAGGTATTGTAGGCATTGATACGTGTTCTTAAGGTCATTACCCAGGTCCCTGAGTGATTAAATGTATGTTACCAAGGCTATATAGACCACTTTAAATGCGGATTTTGCCGAACTTTTATTTTAATACGTTTTAGCGGACCGCTCGCGGATTTTCGAATTTACGGATTTTTTCGAAAATCCGCGGATCCTCCCGCGGAACGGATTTTTTGAAGTTCGGATATCTCTATTAGTAATCTGTCAGAAAATAATTTTAGCTGCCATAATGGGATTTGCAGAAGTGGTTAGGACTCAAACAAAATTGCAACTATGCCATTCATGATGGGGGTTAAAGTCGTGCTAACTGATTTATGATCGATTAGCGCAAATTTAACCCCTAGGTTGAAAGAGGCACTCATGCAGCTGCTGCAATCCTATTTACCAGAGGCTGTGCTGCTCCTTTTGTGCTAGTATTTATAATTAGCTGATAGCTGGTGTTAAATACTTGCGAAAGGGTGAGCTTCAGCCCTTGGTAAATCTCTTCCAGGAGTGCATGCAGCTCTCGGGGAATATCCCTGAATGAATTTAATGTAGCTTTGTTCATAAGCCTATTTTGAGAAATTATTTTTAATTGTTCTTTTTGGCCTTAATTCATTTGACAATCTTTATGATCTGCCTATTAATTTGGGAAACACCTTATAATCCCTTGGGCAGGTCATTTGATAGCAACTGGATCCATTTACAAGGATTCATCATGAATGCCATTCACATGGATTACCTGTTAGCAACCAGAATATGCTCCTTTTGGCATCTCAGTCAAGGCAGCATGTTTTTAGATTTAACAAGTAGGGCCTTAAGCATTGGACTGTGTGCTCAAAGCGCGCTCATTAGTACTTGACAGGTAATAAACAAATACTACACCTTCTAGAGAAAGTGCATATTTCTGAAGAGTTTGGGGTTGATAGAAAATGTAATCTGTCTTCTAGATACAGTTGTAAAGAAAAGAGCTACCCATATATTTAATTTTTTTAATGCATATTTATATGTGTTTTTTTAATGTATCAATAGGTTAACCTAAATATTTTCATAGCTTAATATCTCCAATATTTCAATATATCATCTGTAAATTAATTTCAGAATTTATAATCAGTTCCTAGGATTTTTGAAATTTTGGAGTTACTAAAGCCTTAAAATCCAAAGTTCCAAAAGTTTACAAAATAAACATTGTTTATTTTTTTTTCTTATTGCCGGTAACTACTGTATTTTCTAATTGCAAAGCGACCTGGGAAATGGCCTGGGGAACATGTACCAATGCATAGAAGTTTGCAATAAAATACCAAAAACGCAATTTCTCACAAGCAGCTATTATACAATCATTCAAAATCGAATTTTAGAAGTTCAGTATCAAATATTCAAGGTCTCACTCATTCTGGATATCAAATATTCAAAGATATTGACATTCGGAACTTGACTGATTAAAAATTCTATGAAAAATTCTGAAAAAATAAATTAAAGGACAATATAAAAAAAACAACAACATCACCCCCATTATATGCCCACACTTCCAGCAGATGAAATCGTTTACTCACGTTTACAGCCGTGCTGCCCTCCCTTAGATATCACACAGCAAAGATGAGTGCTAAAAGCCCGCCTCCTAGGTGGCCCAGGGTCATGATTAACATAACACTTGTCATTGGCTGGTGGGAATGTCTGTTACAACCTCTCTCCTCCTCCTCTGCCAGTTAAACAAACTTGAAATGTCCTGTTGCTAGGATACAGCCTACATAATCAAGCTGATTAAGGATGGGTGGAGGAGTGTTTTCCTGCATGCTAGCTTTGAATGACAGTTAGAGGCAGACAGAATAGTTACACCCCCTTCACAGCATGGCTAATTGAAGGCTAATTGAAGGTAGAGAGAGGCTCGAAATCAGGAAAAAAATGTATGGGAAGGGCTGCATACCTTTTCTCTTTTTAAAGCAATTTTTTAAAAAATGCATTGTGGCAATATAGTTAGCCTTTAAATAATCAATAAACCCCCAAAAACTAACACGAAACCCACCTATTTCCATAATCAGACTAAACATAATTTTTAAACGACTTTATTGAGAATTTAAATTCTTCCACCGACAAAACTCTTATTATACATCATATGACTATTTTCCAGATACCTCCAGTGCTTTACAATAAAAAACACAAAATAATGTTAATACTAATTTTATTTCCTCAATGGTTAACAGTCTCAATCACAGAACGTCATTACAGCTCTCAATTAGTAATTAGAATATGGCAGGCATGGCTTTCTGTTTTTTTTTCTTCCGTTGTAAACAGTTATATCAAGGACATTTAAAATGTGTCTTTGACTTTGGGTGATAAATAATACTAGTAACAAACAAGTAGCATGTGTTACCCGCACTGAAAAAATTGTGCTCAACTTTTTTCCATAAGATACAAGAAAAGGTCACGTCCTTGGACAGCTTTCTGTCTAAACATGTTTTTCTCTCAATTTGGTTTACCTTCAGGAAAAATGATATATTTTTTCTAAAAATAAAGCATGTCTTTACATAGAGGTGAACCATTTTTGAAAATAAGAACAAAATAATTAAAATATGCAAGCTAATGAACATGAATCTTATAATAGACAATATAGAGTACATGCATAATCTGCCCCATATTGAAGGTATAATACTAAAATTGTTAGCCCAACTCTTTCTTTTTTTTCCCACTAGTTTTTTACTAAAATCTTGTACAGAAGTTTGATAAAAATTCCCCTTTAAAAAAAAAAAGTGGAATAGATTACAATAGAATAGAAAATTACTCTGCCCTTGATAAAATGCCCCACAACTCTGCTCCATTATCCTTATCTTTAGAATGGCTATACCTTTTAGATTTGGTTTGCCTTTATTGTGTATTTCTCTGTGTAATATTTGGGCACAAAACTAAAGCTGGAATAGAAAGGACTCTACACAAATTCTCTATATTCGCTATATACAACAAGTAGCTGGATCACTCACCTCTGAAATCACCAGCATTTTCGGAAAATGATCTGTTTTAAGGAAGTTCTACTGAAGTTTTTTGTATGTGCCTACTATAACATATAGTGGAAGTGCTACTGGTGTGACCAAAACATTAGAACAAACAAAAAAAAGGTGAACAATGCACATTCCTGGTCCGTATATACTATCATAATATCTGTGCTAGTAAAAACATAGGGGATTTAGTTACAATTATATAAGATAAAAGTAAGAAGCCTTTCAACAACATAAAGTTAACCCCAGTATGGAAGGTCCTAACTTACCTAAGGTCATTTATCTGGGCCGATGCTACCTAACTGGTTGCATTTGCTTGAGAAGGTTGTCTCCATACCTTGCACCACTTCCCGATGCCTAATGGCTTTAAAAAGAAGGGAAGAGGCCTCTTATCCACTGCTTAGTGTTAAAGGCATAAAACCTCCAAATAAAGGGCCACCACATGGAAGCTTGGCCTATTCCTGCAGAGCAACTCTGCTACATTACATACACAAAAGGGGGGGCTGTGGGAGCAATCATTAGGCAAAAAGAAACAAGAAAAAGGGGATCAGTGCACATTCCTGGGCCCCATATATTATCATAATATCTATGCTAGTGCAAACAGGATATAGGGTTTAGTTACAATTTTATGCATGAAAGAGCGAAGACAGAAATGTACTTTGATAATCTTTTTCTTAGTCAAAATGTAGTTTAAGCCACACTTCAGTCACTGTTAAAATGTCTTTGTTTAAACAAGTTAAAACCTTAAAAAACTATAATGTCTGTTATGTTTAAGTATTACACCCCATTAGGTGCTGCTTGTAAAACATGTGGCTTTTCAAAAAAAAGTACAATTTCAGGCAGGAAGTGGTTGTGTATCCTCTCTCGATAGGCAAAATGAAAATTCCTGGTGGGGTGGGGCAGGGTAGGGCAATCACCTGTATGTGTGAGCAAACTAAAGCCGGTACACACGTGCGATCACACATACATACACACACATATTTCCCACAGTGCTCCAATGGGCATTTTTTTGCTAGTAAGTATATATATATTGCAAGCTGTAATCATGATGAGCATTGCTTTTTACTGCTTTAAAAGATTTTGAACAGCACATCTTGAAACCTCAGCTTTTAAATCTTTGCCTGGGAGAGTCCTTGCTGCTGTAGTATATCTACCGTGTGTCTTGTTGCTGTGTTCAGTCTTGCCATGGTAAATCTGTGACATGAGACTTTTTTAAGCTTTTCCTGACCGAGTTGTAAGCTTCCTACCCAGTCTTTTCAGTTTATAACTGTTTCAACCTGCAAATGAAATGATGTTCATTAGAACCTGTTTGGTATAATTTATTAATCAAAGGCCTGACCATAATCCTACAAAATCCCTGACTTCTGTAAGCTCACTTTACATTTTGTAAATTGATAAGAAGAAAAAAAATCCCAATTATTGTGAACACATTTTACTAACAGCATTTTTACACACATGCAGGGAGATTCAATAAAAGTTCTTATCGTTAAAAATTGTGTTAATTTTGCCCCAACCAATCAGATGTTAGCTTTCAAATGTTACATAAGATCTGATTGGTTGGGGCAAAATTAGTTCTATTTTTAACAATAAGAACTTTTATTGAATCTCCCTGACGGAATTAAGCTTTTGCACAATATTGTATATGTGAAGAGTGTTTAGATATAATACAATTGCTGAGGCCTCAAAGAGGTTGCAGTTTAAATAAACATGTGTAATAAACATATGTATGAATGTATGCATGGATAGATATACATAATACTGTATATAGCACAGAAATGTCTGTCAATAGAGCACTTACATGTAGTGAAAATTATAGGCAATAAATAACCAGCGCTATGCAGAAAAAGTCATGAGCAAGGAATGGACAGATAATATTACCGAAGGAAGTCATATATTATTGATGGGCTTGGGCCAGATGTTTTATATGAAATGCAAAACAAAGTGTACAGCAGTTGTGGTGTTCTATTAATAAAAGGTACAAAATAATCCCTGTAAAAAATTTTCCTACTATGAGGAAAGTGTTTAAAAAGTTCTAAAACCATCTCTTTTGTCCATTGCAATCAAACATCTATATTCTGATTGACCAAAACCTGGGTTAAAGCACACGTATTAACCAGTTTTTTTCATACAAAATAGAAAGAAGTGAGAAACAGCACAGAACAGCACAGAAAACTTCACCCCATGTATTGTCCTTTTAAAGGGTATGTCCATCCAAAATGCATAGTTTTCTGTAGTGTAGCTTCCCCTTCCCAACGCATTGTCTGTTACTTACTTAACAGCCTTCGTTCCCACGGCCTTCTGCGAAGGAAGTAACTTAAGGGCTGGACCGACAGCCAATCACAGATGCGACTGCTGGCTATTGAGAACAACGCTGGACAACAAGGCTAGTAAGTAAGTTATCAGCTTTTTTTTTTTACAAATACACCATGCGGTTAGGGTTGGGAGTTTTACCAGAAAGACTTTCATCAGTGAAATAACAACTTATGTGATGTTATCAGTAGTAAATAGCAGTAAAGAAACATACAAACTTTAATAAAAGTTCTTCGTTTAATGGTGCTAATTTTGCCCAAACCAATCAGATCTTATTTAACATTTGAAAGTCAACATTTGATTGGTTGGAGCAAATTTAGCACCATTTTTAATGATAAGAACTTTTATTGAATAACCTTGATAAGAAATCCTGCATATCTTAAGCTAAGAACAATATAATCAATATATACATAGAAACAAAAATAATTGTAGTGCAATATATTTTATTAAAAGTCTGCACACCATATATTGTATGTAATATTTAGGCTTTTTACCTATATATGAAAAAGCACACTGCAAAATTCCCCAGTGTGTAAACATTCCCCATACATCAATGGAACTTAATTGCATTTGCTCTTTGCAGAATTCACTCAAGGGAAGAGGTGCAAGAAAACAGCTTCAAACAAACTGATTACAAACAGTACATACTGTACAGTACATACAGTATGCTTATATCAATTACTTTCTATATACTGTCTGCACATTCATTATTAAGCATTATATTAAATTAATTTGTAAGAAAGAGTGTTTATGGACCAAAATCAAGAGAACATGGAACATAAATGGCATTTGGAAATAAATGTACAATTCTATAATATTAAAAGGCAAGGTAATTTCCAGTGTAATGCTTTAATAATACAAATTGTTTTCTTTTATTTCCAATTATTATCTGGCGGTAATTTTGGTTTGAAGGCTCTTGTTGACATTTTAGTTCAGTCCACTTGATATAATATTACAAAATCTACTAAAAAAGAATATTCTCTTCTTTCAAAATAAAATATCATAATAAACACGTTTGATTTCAACAATCTACCTCTTACATAATCTATATAGTTTACACATCTTTCCTTTAACAACTATTAGTAATCACATTGGATTTCTAAAAATACTATGTAGGGGCTGGTTGTTTGCATACTATAAGGCTTGGTACACACCAGCAGATATTTTCAGCCGATCAACCAATTCACGGCACTTTCAGTCCTGCACAGCAGGAACACTAAATTAAGCTTCAACAACTGGAGGGACATCTGGTTTAATAAATTCCTAATCTGTTAGCATACAATAAGTACAAACTACGTAAGGTCAGGTAAAAGTGAAAACTCTGATTAAGATAAAAGCTAACACTTTGAAATGAAAAAATAAACAACTAAAAGAAAATATTAGCTTATTGCCTCTCATTTAATACAATACAGTATATCTTAGGCTGGGTACACACCAGCCAATATTTTCGGCCAATCGACCGATTCACAGCACTTTCGGTTGATCGGCCGAGAATATTGGCTGGTCTGGGGCAGGCGGCCGCGACAGACCTCGATCGTCCGTTCGTCCGGATTGGACGTGTCAGAAAATTATGATCGATCGTGCGGTTCCGTATGGCCACCCGTTCGGCAGCGGCTGACAAATATTTGTCCTGGCCAAGTGCTCGCTCATCGCGAGCGCTCGGTCGGGACAAATTGTCCCTCCATGTGTACCCAGCCTAAATATCTATGATTGATCTAATGTGGCACAGTTCCCTTAAACTACTAGGACCATTGAGAAACGCTACAAATCTAGCGGTGCCTTGAAGGGTGAGTGTACAACTATAACGTCTAAAAGAGGGCTCAAGACCGGCCCTCTAACAAAAAGACCCTTACAAACAGGCACTATCACATCAAGGTCCTGAATATACAAAAAGCTGTTTATTAACAGCCAAGTAATACACTCCACATCATCCCCTACTAACCATAGACTTCATAATATGTAAAGTGCAACAACAATAAAACCACCCACAGTAACAATAAATACTAATTAGGATAAAAAGTATATAGCACTGGGCGTCCCCAGATACCTAATCCCTAATCCAGCATTCAATGTGATATACTAAGTCACAGCACCCATTTATCCACGTCCAGTATGAAACCTCCAGATGTAGATACTCCTGGGGTTCTCTCCTGGATTAAATGCTGCCAAACGGAGACAATGTTGCAATTGTATCAGGACTTACGTGAGAAGCCAGGACCCATAGGCTAACTTGGCCGGGACGGACCACACTCTTCACCCGATGTTTTCCGGTTTTGAGGGGCGATCCGAATAATAATCCCGATGCCTACGGACAACCCCGGTTGATGGCTCCTCCACACATTTGCAAATCCTGTCTCCAAAATTTTCGGACTCATACACAAGATGCCAGAGGGTCTCCCCAACTCCAAACGACCTACGTGCGTTTCACCTAAGCGCGTGCTTGCTTATGGTCCCAGATTCAAAACTACTTCTATACATTTAGGTTTCCTTTGTTTATATCCCCATGACACCATGGAGTTCCCTCCTGCCACTGTCTCACAGCCAAGCAACAGAGAAAACAGAAAATATGATTAACTGATTTAAAGTTGTTAACACTTTGCATGTGTCTTAATAAAGAAACCACCTGTTGACCCTTTAAATTTGTCAGCATTTCTGCATTAGTGAGCCGTGTTTGCATGTTAGCATGTACTGTATTGCTTTGTGTCACTAACTGGGTATAGGCAGTGAATTAATTAAACGTTGCTGTTTTTTCATTATAGAGGGAAAATTGTACAAGAGTATAAGTAAGAGTGTAAGAGTGATACCCTTCAACCTTTTTCATAGGTACACTTATAGGAACACATTCCCTCCAATACTCCCCTTAGAAATTACATACTGCAGAGCTGTATGGAACATACTGCAGAGCTGTAGGTGGAGCATGATTAAGTGCATAACACACAGCATTGTATAATGCATTTCTGAATAATTTAACTATTAAAAGGTGAGTGTTGGAGGCAGGATTGTCAGATAAGTGAAACATGTAGAGCCATCTATTAAAAACACATGGGGGGAGATCTTAGGACTAGGCCACACTAGTGCGCTTTTAAAGCGTGATCCGTTTGTGATTTCAATCCGATCGCGTCTAATTGATGTGGCCAGACTAATGCGCTGACATGCATTGACACATTTTTTGCGCAACCCAAGTGCACGCTTACGGAAACATGCACGAGAGCACCAGTAATGCGGGCATTGCATGCCCATTTCTGGTGCATTTATGAGCGCTTCAGTGTGGCCTCGGCTTACTCACCATAATAAACTTCTGGCTTATGACTTCGATGTCGTCATAAAAACAGACCTGTATAGCAAGTAGTTTAATAGGATGGCAGCCAGATGCCACCATGTTTTTACTTAAAGGGACGCTATACTGAAAAAATGACTTTGCCTCATCTTAATCTATAATTGAATATATGTAAGTAGCACTTACTCTGATTTGCGTGTGTTCAATCTGCATGCCTTCAATCCAGCACACATTTTGTTTAGGAGCAGTATCCCCCCTCCCACTTTTAACCACTCCCACTTCCATCCGACCTGACTTTTTTCCCACAAACCAACTGTCAAACCTGCACACAGCATACAGCATTCCAACAGTTAAAACTCTGTCACCATTCCAGCTCCAGCTTCAGTATATATAGATGCCCTATAAGGCACTCAGGCTCATAGGTTTTAATGCGGTATGTGAGAACCCTCTCCCCCTTTCTTTGCAACAGTGAAGCTTTGGATATGGATTAAGCGTTGTTTCCAGGGCAGCACAGCACCACAGTTGCTTGGTGAGTTGGCAACCCCATATAAAAAATAAGAATGAGCCAGCTAATTTTTTCTGACCTACGATTCTGTGTAATGTTAGAAATAATTTTGCAATCAGTGTGGCACCTATCAGATGAGATGATCTGGCAATTAAGGTTGGAGGGTGTTTTTGTTTTGCAGTGTTTCCCCCAGGCATTCTGTTGCATCAGTTTTGTAAAATATACAGTATATGCATACCCTCTGTTATCCCTGTAAACGTATCCCCGTATTTTGTAGTAACATAAACATCCTCCAGGTTCACTTTCATTACCCCCCTCCCTTGCAGCTCTGCATCATGTTGTTCCTATACTACTAATGTAAAGGGAGTCGGACGTGGCCGAAGGGAATGTGTCAGTCATTCTCCCTATACTTTATATAGGGAGACCACTCGGGACTGTGTGAAGACTAATCTTTGAAATCTGTCTGTCATCTTTTAAAGATTGTTTCAGTGTGTATCCAGCTTAAGAATGATTGCATTTAGTATGATATTTCTGGAGTTGACAAGGAGGGCTAGAGAGTGTCACACTGCAACACTATAGTAGGGCTACTGGGAATGTGAAAATTAGTTAATGAAGTTCTATGCACCTCTCAGCATGTTCTGTGATTTTAATATTTTTGATTTAATATATTATATAACATATTCATGCATCACAGAGTTTAGGCTGTGGGGGATGGAATCACACATGTGCAGAAAATGTAATGAAGCCAGGTACTGGAAAAAAAAAAAAGGAAATGGCAGCTTCAGGTTTAGGGAACAAGCATAGCTTAAAGTGAGGAAAGGAACATGAGTGGAGTCTTCCATGCTGAGGCAAGTACTTTCTTTCTAAAGGTGCATACGCATGTGCGATCATGGGGGATGTCATATGATAATCGTTGATGATTTGTCTGGTGGATCGGATAACAAATTTCTGACTGCATGGCCATTTTGGCCAACAAAATCCCCATAGACGACAAGATTATCGAATGAAATGGCTGTACATATCCTGCGTCGCAGTCGGGCCCCACGATCACACGTATGTATGAGGTTTAATACACATGTGTATGAGGGGATAACAACCTTAATCACAATAATCTATATGCTGAGTATCTTAAAGTCACCTGTGCTGGGGAAAAACAATAGTAAACACTTAAAAACATTAAGGACATATTTAACATATTTAACTTCAAGTCTGTTGTTCCCTTGCCAGTCTGTGTGCCAGACATCAGTCAAGGCCTTAACAGCGATTTCTTGGCCAGTGACTTAAAACAACTGCACATGCTTGCTTTCTTGCCGACATGAAAAAGCAGACATTTTCTTATAGTTTTGTAGCATACACTTGTGTGCCAGAGCATTTCATTTCTTATCTATTTTCTTTTTAAAACAGACCTGATTTTCTGCTGAATAATCAACATTTGTTGCATGCTGAACACTTATTACTTTTAGCAATTAGAGATTGTTTATCATTGTTTGTAATTGGGGAAAACATTGCAATATTCCATGGTTAAAATGAAGATAAGATTCATTATGCTAGTGCTACTTTATTAAAGGAAATGAAGGCAGTTGTTAAAGAGAAGAATGTAGTCATGGTAATTAATTAGGCTCAATCTATTCACAGTGTGAAGTAGACCATATGTCCCTCCCTATTTTTGTAACTGAATTGAGTTTAATATATTGCACACCCTCTGGTGTGTTAAGCATATCCTATTAACACAAACCAGTTGGTGTAATATTATTTTCTATTTATGTATGCAATCGATTTATAACTATTTCTATGCGTGATGCTTGAGATTTTTTCTCTTTTTTTGCAAGATAAGAGGTGTGATTTTTGAGTGTTATGCCTTATTTTTAGCTTGTGTTTACCTCTCTTTACCTGTTTCCCTCTTGGTTTACAGAAAAGCCAGTAGTGATTACAGGGGATTTATGCTGACGTTTCCTAGGTGCCAAATATCTTCTCAACTAGCTTTTGTTCTTTAGTCCTATTAATAATATAAATGCCGATGCTGAAGTTATTTGCAGAATGACACAGTTTTCTTCCTTCCCTATTCATATTGTTAAAAATTAAATCAATAAATTGGACTGAGCTAGGCAGCACTTTATTGGTTACCCACTGAGCCAGAAACATTTCAAATTATTCTAATATTGCTTTGTTTTAGCTCTCCAACTTCACATAATGCCTTGCTCTTCGAAACCATCACTGACTGCACAATCATAAATTAAATTATGTAAAACTATATATAGCCGAGAACAGTGATGCCACCTATGGTATGTTGGGGGGAAAGGAGAGAACAGTCAGATTGTTGAAGTATAATTGGATAAAAACACTTCAATTAAAATAAAAAAGGATTTGTTGCGAGTAGTCGTATATGTAAAAAAAAAAAAGAAACCATGCTTCGAAAGATTCAGGTGCTCATAGGAATTCTCAGCACAGTATCGATCAATTTAATTATTTCCTGTATATCGTTTGGTTTGCAAAGTGTCATGAAATTAGAAGTATCAGTTTCCTTCTGGTAATTTACTGCAGCTAATTGGGTTAATATGACTGGTAATTGTTTTACGCTCACTCAGTATGTAATGTTTACCTAATTCTAAGGCCAATCCAGTGCTGAAAATAAAGACATTTTTTAAGAAATCAGTGCCATTATTAACTATAATAGGAATGCAGAGTCAGATGAGCGCAAATCTCCTGTGGGCTTATTTCGCTTTTATATTCATAGCTGGGATAAGGTTATTATGAAAGAATATTCGTGTGATGATTGAAAAAAAAGCATATACTTGGATTGAGAGCCCTTGCTGATTTCTACAGATTTTATGGAAATTACCTCTGTGTTTCATTTGCTTTCTGCAGATCGTTAACCCTTTTAATACTTGAAGACAAAACAAGTTTCTTTATATGTTTCTTAAGTAGAGGTTCTATTTCAATGCCATGATATAGCGTTTAGAGAAGTAGCAGTCATCAGTACAATTAAACATGTCCAGTGTTTCTGTTTAATGGCTTGACAAAAGTTTCTTTGATGAATATATTAAAAGCATCATTAAATTCCTCAAATGAATTTGTTTTTTATGGGTAAATTCACATATCACTTATGTGTATGGATAATAAAAAAAACAAGAACAAAAACCTATAGCTAATTATGACAGGTCATATAATTAGTAGTTACTTATCTTAGATTGCCTCATGTGTCAATTATTTTAGACATGACCTGCTACCCTCTAAACAACTGCTTTTCCCTTTTAGGCCTGACCTGCACCTGATCCATACACATAAATTCTTTACCCTTACCCGACCAGATGTTCGTCTTTAAGGTCTAAGCCACACTGCTGTGTTTTAATGGTCAAACTGTTCTGGGGTTAAAAAGCACACGCTAGTGTTGGGCAAATGTTCTGGCCACACAAGGTGTGCTGCTGTCCGTTGCGCTGCCATCCGATTTTCCAATATCGCAACATTGTGCGGATCACAGCGCCAGCAGACGATAACGAGCACAGTCCCGTCTGCTGTAATGTGGCGAATCATAGACGAAACTGAGAAAAAATATTTTCCGATATAAAATAAAGAAACAAAGTCTGAATAGAAGCGGGGGGGTTCAACACCAACTGTCTGACATGTACAATGTACAATGGGCAGTCTCGATAACACCTCTCAGCCTCAATGCAATCAACACCTTGCATTCAGAAAGTCCTTAACACCTGGCTGTTGTATGCTGATTGGGACACATTCCAGGGTATTGACAAGGGATGAACAATGGTGTTGCACTTCAACATTCTATCTACCATTCTACTCTGTAGCCAAGCAGCCTCATTTGCTTAAACGGAAGCCTAAATGAAACCAATAAGAACTTTTTAAATTTTTATGGGGTTTTCAGATAATGTCAAATGATTGGGACCTTCCAGACTGGGGTTAACTTGACGTGGTTGGAAGGCTTTTCATTCATGTGATCACAGTAATGTATACTAAAACCCCTTTGTTTATAAAGTATGCCAGTGTGCAGCTAATATGATATTGTATGGGGCCTAGGAATGTGCATTGATTATCTTTTCTATGTTTGTATAAATGTTTGACCAGATCAGTAGCACTTCCACTAAATGTAGTTGTAAATTAGCCTAATTGGAGTGCTTCCACAATCCTTGTATCAAACAAATGGGAACCTGTGCACAGTGACCGTAAACACCCACGCTGCCACATAGAATATGAAGATCCTGCACACAGTGGTGGTTAATCCCCACATTACCACATAGGAGTTGAGATCAGGAAGTGACCATTAACCCTTAAATTACCATGTAGGAGTTTGAGAAACCTTTAACCCAATCCTTCCAGTCCCAGAGGTTTGAGAATTTTTTCAGCACACACATACAGTTTGAGAATTTTTTCAGCACACACATACACAATTAACCATTTCCTCCCCTGCCACTATATAAATATAAATAAAAGCTTTAAATGTGCCAAGGCTGTCTTGCAATTCTAATAAGTCTGTTATCCATCCTCACTGTTAGTCTGCCCACCTTCCAGAATGCCACAGACAGCCCACAGACAGTACATTACAGACAGTGTAGGACTAGTCTGTTAGGGCCCACCTGTTAATCTGAAACCAGGGGCCCATCAGGGTGAATTTTGGGGCCCACCTAACATTTCAAATCTCTATTATCTCTCATTTACATATCTGTCTATCTATCTCCTACTAACTCCTATTGTTTAATAAACTTCAATACATTTTGCCATTAAAATATGCAAAACCCCAGCATTTTTTCCAAACTTTTCAGGACACAAAGATATTTACCTTTTAAAATATTCACTTTTGGAATGGGAAAAAGTACCCCATGTCTGGGGTGCTGCATTGATTCTTTATCTTTTGCCTTTGATACTAAGAATTGGATATGAAGCCCCTTCTCTCCTTTTTTAAAGCCAAGTAAGCAGGATGACCCTAGGTAATAGTTAGAACCTTCACAAAGTATACAGTCCTCTGCACTCGTCCTAAGTTTGGGTGCATACTCCTCACAATATCCAACCCTTGGTGAATAGGTATATCAGAAGAAGACAACGTCGAAATTTGCACTCCAGACAATAATTTATTAATTAGTGACCACACATCATATCACGACGTTTCGGGGGTAAAACGTGCCACCTTCCTCAGGTGATGCTCTAACAACAATGCTACACACATAAATAGTCTAACCAATACTTAGGATTGCCCCCAATGGGTAGTCCCAACCACATGATTGGTTAAAACATAAAGTGACATCCCTGCATACAATAAGTGCAAATCAAGTGTATATATCAGTGCAAATTCAGTTATACATAGATGATGATTTAAGATATCTATGTATAACTGAATTTGCACTGATATATGCACGGATGTCACTTTATGTTTTAACCAATCATGTGGTTGGGACTACCCATTGGGGGCCATCCGAAGTATTGGTTAGACTATTTATGTGTGTAGCACTGTTTATATCCCCCGATTGTGATATGATGTGTGGTCACTAATTAATAAATTATTGTCTGGAGTGCGACCCTCAACATTTATTATAGTGTGCATTTTTTCTTCTTCTGTGGTGTATTTAAAGATATATCACTTAATCTGCAGTTAGAGACCAATGCCACACTACAACGCACCACATTTCGCATGATTTCGAAATGCGATTGTGTACGCGATTCTTGTGCATTTCGCGCATGTGATTTTGCCCTTTTCTGTTATGGAAACGCATGTGTTAACGCACCAAAAATGATGAACGCATGCGTTACCAAAATGAAAAAGGTATGCGCAATCGCATGCGCATCGAAAATCACGGCATTTAAAAAAACCACATGCGCAAACGCAGGAAAAAACGCACTAGTGTGGCCTAGCCCTAAAAGTGCATCTGAGATAATGAAATATACAAATTAAAGGTTGGTGCTGCTGCTGATTTCAGAGACTGTAATAACACTCTTAAGGTCAAGTACTATTCTTAATTGAAAGTTTTTTCAATGTAAATGAGCAAATACCAATCTTCTTAAAACTTGAAAAAAAAATAAAAGCTCAATAAAAACCTTATGATCATACACTTCATTATTAGTTTCCAAATCTCCTGACCTTCCTTTTAACACCTGACCCCCAATCTATTCTATCCCACCGTAAAGATTTGACTTTTATTAATTCCATTGCCCAATTTATTTATTTTGTTTTGCAGATGCACAGACATGCAATTTTAGGTTTACTTTCCTGTCATTAATAAACAGATTTAAAAAGTGGCCTCATGACACAACCTTGTAGCACACACTTAATTCCAGTTTAATTAAGTGTCATTGACATCTACGCTTTGAACTTAAGCTGTCAGTCATTTCTATATCCATGTTGAAAAAAAAGATTTCCTTAGACTGAAAGACCTTGGTTTTTACAACAATTGTTTTCATCGAGATTTAAGAATATGAGTAGATTACATGTTCTGCAATACCACAATCCAAACTCCTTGTAAAATGAATACTGCAATTTTATCAAAACCTTTCCAATACACTTCCTATGACAGATGTCAAACGTGAAGATCTATTCTGAGACAATATCATTTTTGTATACTCAAATCATATCCATAACCAGTCCACATGCATCACCCCAGAGTTGGAAAACAGAATTCCATTCCTATTTACTCACAAATCCCCATTTTAAAGGGTTTATATTTTCAAAATCAGCCTTTTCTCCTTTGAAACCTTTAGTGGTCAGTCTCACATTGCTTAACATTATATTTCTTATTTTGTATTTTGGTTAATTTTTTAGACCACAATAATACCTGTCTTATACATATATATACACCATGAATATATTTTTAGCTCTATTCATTTAGATTTCAGTCTATCCACACATTCTGAGATTTCATTGTTTCACATTTTGTACTCATACATATTTTTTCAGTCATTTTATTGTTCTTATTAAATACAATTCTAAAAGATATATTTTGTGTTAGTTTCACAGTTAGCAACTGTGAAATTTACCACCACAATCAATGCATTTTTTACTTCATCATGGGGACTTTCTCTCAGAATTTTCATTACTCAAATATTTGTTATACTATTTAGTAGCACCCATAACTAACAAATACTTTTGTACATTCATCAGTCTCAATCAATCAAATAGCAGGTATTTCATTGAAGACTAACTTGTTTATGTTCCAAATATAAAGATACAAAGGATGTTAAGAACATGCTGTATTTGCTAATATTCAAATTATAATCAAATGATACATTTCAATATTTGGTATAAAAAAGTCTGTTATGAATGATAAATAATTGTTTTTTACTACAGCATACTAACCTAGAAACACTTGGGTATGGAGATAGGTCTGCATGTGTGGCATAATGACAAATGGGGACTCTGCACATTTATAAATGGTTAGCAGGACTAGCACAGGATTTTTGGGGATGTTTGGGTTTCAAGTTCATTGAATGGCTTTAAAAGTAGGCAGGAAAAGTTTCTAAAACTAAAAAAATATAGAAAATTATTGGTATTAATACATATACTGTAGTTCTGGTTTATCCAGAGATACGTTCTGATTTTCTCCACCATTTTTACCCCCCCTCCTCTGGATCAACTGGTAGGTAGGATTAAAGAGGAGGGTTTTAAGGTTGGACTAGATGAATATATCTGTATGTTGTCCCCCCCACTTAGATTGTAAGCTCTTCAGGACAGGGATCTCATTCCTAATGTGTTGAGTCTTGAGGCTATATATGCTTTCTTAACCGATGTATGAAATTGTATTTAATTTTTATCTATCTGTATAATGGGCTGCACTTATCCCCTTGTTTGTATACTCTGTATTTTATAATGTACAGCGGTGCGTACCCAAGTGGCGCTTTATAAATAAAATTATACATACTTACATGTATGTCTTTATTCCAGCTCAATTATTGTGTTACTATATTACGTATTTGTCTGATTAGTGTAACTTTAAAAGTCAAGCAGGGGTAAAAGCTACATCAGACTTTCCCCTGAGCTGCACAATATTAAATCAAGGGTCATAAGCAAAATAAATACTTTATGCTTAACCAAAAGACAATAGTGTTTCCATATGTTAAATATTGCACCAGGTTACCCCTATGCAACAAATATATACTGAAAATACTATTTTTTTTAGAGATAATAAATATAGCCAATAATTAACCTTGTAAAATAGATTTTCCACATTAATAACATGACTATATAAATTTATATCAAATGTGGCAGTTAAAGCAATTTTAGGCTGGCTAATTTAAATGTCTGTTGGGGGTAGGGGGACTGTGGGAGAATGTGTTGACTGGGTCAGACTTAATATATGGAATTTACTTTATTCACAAGGCTCAGTATCAGTGTGTAGTCAGCCAATGAATCACTTTAATTACTGTCTGTTTCAAGGTAACATAAAATATTCATACAACTAAACAGTACCTCACTGAACTAAGCTAAAAGTTAAGTAACTTTGTTTAATAAAGTAAAGAGATTTTTATACGTCATATCACATTTAATAAAGATGTTAAAGATGTGTACATTAAACTTTTCAGTCTCCTCTCTCCAGAATCACAGACTTAATGTATAGGGATAAATTAAATCCCAGCCCTGTGCTGCACAGTAACCTAATACTAATCGATTTTTAAAATTATTTTTATTAAATATTTACTTTTGGAATGTTTAGGTTAGCAACCGCCCCTCTGCAGAATGGCAGAAAGAATATATAGTGAGGAATTAAATATATAGGGTTAATTCACAGATACAGGGACTTACAAGACCATAGGATAGATGCATTATAGAAACGAACACCACACAGATAAGAAGGGGAAATCAAACCCTGTTTATTTGATCAGACAAAAGTATTTCCAATAATTTTAGTGCACTTTCTTTAGGAATCACTGACCAATTGTTATATATCACAAGACAAAAGGAAGTATAATTGTGAAAGAAACAATTTGATTGACCTCTTCCATGCGTGACTTGTATTTAGACATTTAGCCGCATATGAAAATAAAGTACATGAAGGAAACTGACATTTATACTTTATTATATGTAGCAGACTAATGTGCTAAAATGTATATATATATCTATGAATTCAGACTTACGGTGAAATATCCTCTTTTTTGTTTCTCATTTTAAATTTGTGAGTCTGGTTAAGAACTTAAATGACAATTATTAAATGCCAAGAGTTGGACTGCTTATGTGTATGCTGCCATTAGGTCCTAATTGATAAAATGAGAGATTTAGAGGCCTGACCTTTACAGTATATTTGGTAAAGCCCAAAGTGCCCTTAAGAAATTATAATTAACACACATACACAAAGGCATGTAAACTGTGCAAAATCCTTTTCCAACTAATCACACAATAAGAATAAATTGCCACCAACCTTAAATCTGCTTTCCCTACATTCTCTTAATGTCCTTTCCCTTCTTTTCAGCACTTTAGTAAAGAACTGTCAATCACCCACTCATGACCCCCCTATGTGTAAAACCTCAATCCTTTCTATAAAAGCAAAGCCTATTCCTCTATCACTGCATGGTTCATTGATTCAGCATTATGCCCCAGCTTTGTCTGATGCTCTATGCTCTTACACTCTGCCTGCACCTGACAACTAGTAAGTGGCTTTCTGTGTTTCTCTACCAGAGTCCCAGTCTAGCAATGTATGTAAAGAAATCAATTCCAAAGTACACCCCTTACACACCTTTAAGATACACACATACTGGGAGCAGAAAGGTTTCTGGCAGCTATAAATATATAGAAAGGTATAAAGGCAAGTCATTGTTTTCACTTGTGTGCCTTTAAGATGTGATTTATATTTCAATACCAGTGTAATGGCATTGAAGTATTTTGCTATTAAATTATAACTTACATAATGAAAGGATGCATTTCTAATGTAAACAAAATAGTAAATGTACAATTATTTACACTACAGTGACAGAATAGTACACATTTTTTTGCCTATGATCCTCTGACCCTCTAATTTGCATACTTTTTAAATATAAACAAAGATTAACAGTAAAAAAAAAAACTTCTGCATAGTTGTATCAATGTTTGTCATTTGAAGGCAGGCAGCATAAAATATGTGCCCTGGCAGTGAAACTTATAAAACATTATCAAATATCAAAAGCAGAATTATTTTTAAACTGTGCTTTATAATGTATAGTATAGTATGATGTAACTCATTCATGTACTATAATTATAATTGTAAGCCAACCATAGAATATGACACATGCACCTTTCCTTTAAAATCATAAAGATTCTTTGAAATACATAAAGAAAAAGTTATGATATACAAACAACCTCTAACAACTAATTCTATTTTTTTTTGTTTTAGGAATGGGTTATATTGGACTAACAGTATATTTTATATTTTGTCATCTATTAGACATAAAGGAGAACTAAACTTAAATTTTAAAAATCCTAATTTGAAAGCTTTTCTACCCAGAACAAACATATATATATTGTAAAATTCTTCTCTAGTAAGTTGCTTTTAGTATATGTAATAGAGTCTATAACTAAGAAGCCTTCCGTGTTGATGCCAGTACAACTCACAGCTAGGGATGGGATCCGGGTACGACACAAACCCGGATCCAACGCGGAACCCCGGTTCCTAAATCCGGATAAATCCTCCGTATTTCGGGACTTATTTTCAAAGATTTTCTAATGTACGGAGCTATTTTCGATCATTTTCGAAAATATCTTTGAATGTTCGAAAATCCTTGAAAATACGACCGGAGACTACTTTCGAGTTTCCGATCGTATTTTCGAAAATCGAACGTTCATGGCTATTTGCGATAATTTTCAAAAATCCTCGAAAGCACAATCGGAAACTCAAAAGTGGGCTCCAATCGTATTTTCGAGGATTTTCAAACGTTCGAAGATATTTTCAAAAATTATCGAAAATAGGTCCGTACATTAGAAAATCTTTGAAAATTTGTTCCGTTTTCGGATCTTTGGGATTTTCCAGAGATCCGGGAATCCAAAAACGGAATGAAACTATGTAGTTTCGGCTATCTCTACTCACAGCCCATGTAGGCTTCAAAGAGCCACAGCCCTGACCCCAGTATTTACTGTCTCTATGTACAGAGTTTCTAGCTTCTGTTTCTAGTGAAAGATACAGTTTCTAAATGTACCTGTAAACATTGATTTGTCTCTGGTGGCACAACATATAAATTCCATATTTTTAAAAACACACAACCCCCACGAAGTAACAGGTTCAAATCCCCTGGTTTACTCATGAAACTATACAAAATCTTCTGTCTGAGTTTATTGCTTTTTTTGTTTCCATCATGTTTTTAGGAAAATATAAAACTTCTACAAATTTTAAATATAGCAGCTTTTTTTTTGATAGCAAACTTAAATGTAGCAAGTGTTGCACATATGCCAAATAAAGTCTGGGGTGTAATTAGAAAACACAGGGCCCCATAGCAAGATTTTTGATGGGGCGTAGGGATACTTTCCGATTGCCGTTTGAAATCAGGAAGGACTGCAGTGAGCCTACTCTAAATCAAAGGACATTACTTTCTACATAAAATGGAGTCCATCCGCATGCAGATCTCTGGTCCTGTCCTATCCCTCTGACCGAACTTACTCTGTATCTTATGCTAGCTATACCACTTCTCCAGTTCCTCTTGGTGTGGGGGTACCACAGGGGTCTGTTCTTGGACCCTTATTTTTCTACCTCTACACTATTTCCTTGAGAGATGTTATTTGCTCTTTGGCTTCAATTATCATTTATATGCAGATGATACAAATAAAGGAAATACACCGGCACTCTCTATCTCCCCTGTTCCTTGCCGTGTACTATCAAAGACAGTCTGATGAGAGCAGATGTTGGCTCTGATAAAAGTACTATTGCAAGGAGTCAAACCACTTTGGATGGTTCACAGTTAAAAGGAACATATCCATGTCTGTCATGTAGCCATTGTAATGGCTGTATTAAAGGGGATACATTGTATCATCCTATGAGGGGCAATAAAATATATATTAGAGGCTATTTCACGTGTCTATCCACAAACGTTATATATGCTTTGAAGTGCCCGCGTGGCAAGCTTTATATAGGCCAGACAATGCGAAAATTTAAAGAAAGACTCAGTGAACATAAGTCAGATATCAGGAACAAGAGATTGGAGAGTCCCGTAGCAAAATATTTTATGGAAAGTGGGCATGTGGTATCACAATTGAGATTCCAGATATTAGATGAAGTGAAATCAGGAAGGAGGGGAGGTGATAAAAAGAAAGCCTTACTGTTAAAGGAAGCTAAATGGATAAAAAAATTAGACACTCACATTCCAAGGGGAATGAACCTCGAATATAATATTAGTAATTTATGCTGACTTGTGCTATTGTGGGTATATGTATCCATTTTAATTGTATATATGTTTTTTTTTTTTTAATTGTTGCCAATAGATGGCGTTATAAACATTATGTATAAATAGAAGGTGGAACACAAGATGGTTGTATTTGAAAAAGGGTCATGTGACCCGAAACGTCATACCTGCTAGTTGTACACTGTTTGCCTTGATGAGCTTTGTGGCCGAGAAGAGCCTTTATTTCCTTATGCAGATGATACACACATTTTTTTTACTTGTCCACACCTACACTAACTCCTGACATCCAATCGTGTCTCTGGCTGCCTCCTTGCCATCTCCTTCTGGATGTCTCAATACCACCTCAAATTAAATCTTTCTAAAACTGAACTGATCATTTTTCCACCTAAACCTAGTCCTGTCCCATCTTTCTCAACTTCTGTTTAAAATACCCCCATTTTCCCTATCTAATCGGCACTCTGCCTAGGGGTAATTATTGACTCCTCTTTCTCCTTTTCTAACCACATTAACTATGTTATGAAAACCTGTCGCTTTTTCTTTCACAATATAGCCAAAATTTGCAGGTTCTTTTCTCTCTTGACCACCGCTGTGCTTATGCATGCTCTCATCCTATCGCGCCTGGACTATTGCAACCTACTACTTTCTGGTCTACCTGCTTCCAACCTCTCTCCCCTTCAGTCTATACTTAACTCTGCCACATGTATTGTTTCGCTCTCTAATAAACCACATCTCAAATTTCCTCTGTACTGGACAACAACCTGGCGCTCTGTTAAACAGCACATTGCATACAAAATCCTTATCCTAACATTTAAATCCCTTCGCTCTGCTGCTCCTCCTTATATTTCCTCTCTAGTCTCCCCATATGTTCCTGCCAGTGCCCTCCGCTCATTGCAGAACCACTTCCTGTACAGACCCCCCACTCATACTGCTTCCTCTTGCCTTAAACCTTTTTCTCTGGTGGCTCCCATCCTCTGGACTTCCCCTCTCCCTATGTCAAGAAACCTCAATTAACAGGTTTAAATCTACCCTTACAGCCTACCTATCTGGTAACAAGCACAGTATATGATTGTTTTATTTGCACTGCATTTGGATCACTTCAGCACTTATTCCCATTCCATTGTATCTATATGTTACCCACCTAACTAGATTGTAAGCTCTACAGGCCAGGGACCTCCTTACCTCTTGTGGCAAAGTTTTATCACTTCTATTTATATAATTTATATACTGAACTATTTATGTATTTGTTCCCCTTGAATGGCTTATTGTATTTTGTTACTGTACAGCTGTGGTGCTTTATAAATAAACTATACATACATACATACAATGGGGCTGATGCTATAAAGTGTTACCCTTTGCCTGCATGATGCCAATATGATGCAAATTGCAAAAATAAGCATTAAAGGAGAAGTTCAGTGCAAATACACATACTTTAAGAAAAAGGAATAGTATTTTTCCATCCTAATGTCCTCAACCTGGCCATTCAGCCATTTGTCTGTGTAGAAATTTTTTTTTCTGAAATACTGACTTCTTGTTTGCAGGACCCCTAATAGATATCATAATGGTCTGTCCCTTGACCCAGCACCCAGATCTGAGCATGTTTAACCCATCCAACAGTGAATCAGTAGAAATTACTGTTAGAAACAACCCACGTTAGTGTGCATTTTTCGAAGAAGAAGAACCGTTACAGAACATGAAATGTCAGCTCACTAATGTCAACAGCAAGGGACAGCAAGGGGTATTATTTGTTGAGGTATGCAACAAGGAACTGTTGCCAGTCCATGCTGAGCATGATTCCTCTTGTATAACAATGAACACTCCTTTTTAGAATATCAAATTTTCAAAACAATAAAGAATTTTCAAGATAATTATTGAATGTTGAATGCAGAAGCTGGGAAGTAGTGCACGTGGGAAGGAAGCTACTTTATTTCAAGTTCTTAATATTTGTACGTGTTCCCTAGACCATTTTCTAGGTCCAAAAGCCATGTACAGAAAGTTACCATTGCTATTTTAAAGGGCATGTCCACCCCAAAACTAAAATTTAACCCACTACTGGCCCCAGTAGTAGTTTAAAAAAATCCTTACCTTTCTCTTCAGCTCAGAGTCAAGGATACTGAAGAGTAGGATCTGTCTTCCTGCAAAAATGTTCCTGCCTCCTCTCTTGCCTCCAAGAGGTAGTGGGAAAAGTGCAGGGGTGTCCTTTCCCCCCTCCTGCCTCCCACCCTCCCAATCCCCCCTGCCTTTCCATCTAACATATATTCCTTTTGATATATTGTAGATTCCCCCTGCCCATCGTTAACTGCTGAGTTAGATCTACAATATATCAAAACTTTATATTTAAGGTGGACATGCCCTTTAACCTTATTCTAATTCAAACTTTTCAAACAATTTGTCCCCATTGACTTTAATGGGTCCGATTTTGAAAGTTTGAAAGTCTGAAATCAGACCTTTTTTTGGAAGTTTGGCCATCACTAGTGCTTATTTGAGAAAAATATTTAGGGCCAAATTTATAAAAAGTTTTATTGAGTTTTCAGTGAATTTACTGAAAACCTGTCCTTCTGTGCTTAGTGCAACGTATTTTCTTTTTAAAAAAGTGTTCCAGTGATCCCTAGGGTCCCTAAAAGGTTGATTGGGGTGGATTGGGGGACATAACTACCGCAACCTCTGAAGGTCAACAGCTGATCGTAGAGGGGGGTGGGTCAGAGGCCCGGCCTCCAATCTCGCACAGGGGCCGTAGTCCCTGCAGTTATAGGCATATTTATAGATATATTTATTAATCTATCTGTTATATTTGTGTGAATTACCATGTGTATGGATGGAATGATGACAGAGAAAGAAAAATAATGTCAATCAAGGCATGAAAATTGTTTCATGGCTTTTGCAAGGATTAGAAGGTTAAGAAAAACTACTGATTTATCTTGTGATTGTAAGGAAAACTGGATGTACTAAACCCAAGATGACTAGTAAGGCACTGTACTGAAAAAGGAATTTTATGTTTTATCACATAAGAAGAAAACCTACTGCTTGTATGAATGAACTGTATGCCACTGTTTTGAGAGCTCTGAGACATAACGGCCTCTCTGCTCCATTGTATTTAAATGCCTGGATGAGTGGCCTTCAGTCTGGGTTTATTGAAGCAAGATATTTGGCAGGCTCTGAAGGAAACTCCACTTATCATGCACCTGGCAGTGTTTCAAGACTTCACATTCTAAGAAGCACTACAAAGTGTGCAAATTGAAATTTTACCCTTTCAAGAAATGAATTCCTAAACCTACAGTGCCCTTAACATTTTAAATCAATTTATTTAGTAATTAAAAAAATATATATTGAAATCAAATATATTTTGATCATTTTTTCAAGTAGGTAAGGTTTATACCTGTTAAGATATTCTCGTGTATTCTCAGTGATATTTACATTTGGACTAAAACAACATCAGTGTCTGCGCAGACAGTATTCAGTAATCCAAGTATAAGAAAAGGATGAATACAGAAAAATAATGCAGCAGAATCAACAACATTTTGACTTCAAATATTAATGGTAAAGGTTTTTACAAATAATTTCCCACAAGAATACGTTGTTTTCTGCGCGGCCCCTGTCTGCGCTACCAGTGCTGGAGGGTTTTGAATAAAGATGGCCGAAACTAACTAGTTTCTTTCCATTTTTGGATTCCCGGATCTCAGGAAAATCCTGAAGATCTGAAAATCCGAAAACGGAACAAATTTTTCGAGGATTTTCGATTGTTTGATGCTATTTTCGATCATTTTCAAAAATAGCCTTGAATGTTCGCAAATCCTCGAAAATACGATTGGAGACCATTTTCAAGTTTCTGATGGTATTTTCAATATTTTTCAAACGTTCAAGGCTATTTCTGAAAATTATCGAAAATAGCCTTGAACTTTTGAAAATCCTTGAAAATGCGTCCTGAAATACGGACAATCCGTCCAGATTCAGATGGATGATTCGGAATTCAGAACCGGGGGTTCTGTGTCGGATACCATCTCTAGATTTGAACTTACTTAATTAGCCAAGCACAGGGTTGTCCTGCCATTGTATAACAAAGGGACCACTTTAGAGAACTTCAAAAGTGTTCAAAGACTTTAGAGAAGTTCAAATATTTCTTTAGTGAAGTTTTACAGAAATACCAGTTTTAATTACAAAATTTCATCATAAAATTTGTAGAAGCTGAAGAATTTGCAACATCAATATGTAAACAGATATTATGAAATTCCTGGTGGTGTCTAGTGAGTTCAGACATTTCTATTTTTTGGAAACCAGTAGCAGGCTTTTATTACTTCACTATAGCAATCAATAAGTGACAAGATGCCTTTACTACATAGAGAACCTAGACAAATCTAGGTCTAGGATTTAGGGGGTGATTATCTTCTGTTAAAATTTTAGTTTGGGGGGATGGAGATGCCCTTTAAGTTTTTGCCAATTGGATATTGACAATTTATAAAGTGTTTTTTTTTAGCTATTTTACAAACAATGACCCACTTAGTACTGGTGACATTTATTTATTTAACACCGAACAAAATTAATTTCAGCAATATCACCTCCATATATCTCAGTACTGAAAAACTTCATAGTGATCATAGACGTTTTTATAAATATGGTCTTAATAATGCAAATCACCATTGCAAAGTCTGCCAATACAAAAAGAGTGATAATTGAACTCCATTACAAACAAATTAACTTAATAATTCGACCATAGCAAAATATGTCATAATGCTTAAAAATAGCTGTGGCCACAGCGGTTACCAGATAAATCTTTAGTGCCCGTATGTAGACACGTTAGACAAATGAGATGGAACACTACAATTTTTTTTTATTTTTTTTATATTGATTGGATGGATTGCTTTGTGGTCTTGCTTCTTATGTGCGCAAAGGGCTTCTCTGTTATGTTGATTGTCTAAGGCTGACTAGCATCTTAACAAACTGTTTTCATTTTGTCATTATTGCAATCAGAGCTTAACTCTGTTATATTTAATCTCAGTTCTGCCTATATGATAGATTGATTGATACAATCATAATAATTGCAGTAATAATGAACATCCTCTTTTTCGCTCGCTTACTGCACACTACACAGATTAAAATGCATCAAGCAAATAACAGGAGTAATATATTCAAATAAACAAATCCTGTTCTAGCATCATTACGCCTCTAAAAGAAAATGCCAAACCCTACATACATTCACTGTCCCTGCAAACTACCATTCAAAAATGACATTTAAAAGTAAGGCGATGTTATTAAATTGCAGAGCAATCTAATGTCCATGGAATTATACAAGATCTGGTTTTATGATGCATTCTTTTATTTACTTGCTATATTGTTTTACAGTGTGGACTATGAACCAGTATGAAATCAATATACTGTTTCTTTCCTTAAAAACAACCCACATAAAAAAAATGCCTGCTTTACTACTGGACAAAAAAAACCCGAGAAAGTATAGTATGTAATACTCTTTTTATTTACACAAACAATAGTTTTTTTAATAGATTAACTTTCGGGAGCTATACTTTTTTTGAATGCCACCAGTGCACTAATACGGCTACAATCATTTTAACTGGTTTACTACAGAAAATAATTGCATTACGGTATATAGTTTCTGTTTGTATTTTTTTCCATCCTAATGTAAAAGCTTTTCTCCCCAGAACACATACTAAATACATTGTAAGATATTTCTCTAGTAAGTTGCATTTACGTACATGTAAGAAGTTGATTCTATAATTAAGAAGGATTCCATGTTGTTGCCAGTACAACTCACAGCCTATGAAGTCTTCAAAGAGCCTTGTGAGCATGTGCGCACCTGACCCCCCCACTATTCACTGTCTCTATGCACATATTTTCTATACAGATGTCTCCACACTAGAGATGGGTAAACTTCCAAAAATCTGGTCCAATTTTGGATTTTTAAATTTCTAAAAAAGTTTAAAAATCCGAAATCGGACAAATAGTTTGAATAAAATTAGCTTAAAATACTTTAGCAATGGCAACTAATTGTACATGGCTCTGGGACCTGGGAAATGGTCTGGGGAACATGTACAAATATTTAGAGCTTGAAATAAAGTAACTTCTTTCACATGTGCGCTACTTCTGCATTCAACATTCGATTATTATCCCGGAAATTCTATATTTCTAAAATTAGTCTCTGAGTCTCTTAAATTATTATACAAGAGGAATCATGCACAGCATGAAGTGGCAATGATTCCTTGTAGCACACCACAAAAAATGAGGTTAAAAATTAAAAATAAAAAAATATCTGTATTTAAAGGGAAAGTTCAGTGGAAAGTATAATTATTTTTAAAATTCTTGTTTTCTATTATGCACACCTAATTATTCTAAATATTCTCTTCCATTTAAAAAACAAATTGTTGAATTTTACCCCTTGCTGTTTCCTGTTGTTGACATTAGTGAGCTGACATTCAAGGCGCTGGGTCAAGGGCAAGACCATAGCGGTCTCTATTAGGGGTTCTGCAAACAGTAAAGAACTGTTCCCAGCACTAATCTGCTTTGTCACATAATGAGGTTAGTCACATATTAAAAGCAATGTTATTTTCAAAAAATAATTACATAAAAACATACTTTTATCACAAACCGAACGGGTGAGCAAACCCCAGAACAAAGGAAGGAAGCACCCCGTGGGATCTGACGCATTTCAGGATGAAGAGCCCTTACTCATAGACTGGGGGTAAATATAATAGTACCTCGCATTTAAAGTTAATCAATTAAGAACAGTGTAAAAAACAATTTAACTCTTAGGTGTGCTTCTCCCATTTAAGCATCCAAAATACAACTCTATCCATAGGCATCTAAGAAAAATGGATATTTCAGAAGCATTTATTTATACACAGGCAAAATGCTGAATGGGCAGGTTAATGTCATTAAAATGGGAACAATTGCCCTTTTTCCTGTGACATTCCCCACACCACATTGAATTCTCTCCCTCTGAGTATGCATCAGGAAGCAAGGGAAAAAGGTTAAAAGAATAACACTTGACAACAGCAGAACGATTGAGTTAGTGTAGGCTCACTGCAGTTTGCTACCATTGTTGAGGAGACAGACAGTCTTGGCTCTTCTGGACATACCCCTCAACACATTGGCTACTCTTCCTCAGAGTATGCATCATGCAAGGGAAAGTGGGCAAAAGGGAGGACCACTGAGTTAGAGTAGGCTCACTGCAGTGGGCCCCCATTGTTGAGGAGCAAGCTTTACCCCTCTGGTCATATCCCACATAACATTGGCTCCCCCCAGTTTGAATCATATAGGGGAAAGCGTGTGAAAGTGAAAACAGCCGCAGAACCATTGAGTTAGAATCATCTCACTGCAGTTTACCACCTTTGTTGAGGAGCCAGGCAGGCTTGGCCCCTCTGGACATACCCCATACATTAAATTCTCTATCTCGGAGTATGCATCATGCAGGGAAAAGTGGGCAGAAGGGTAACACAACACAATCACGAGGTGCATGTAGAGCTTTCTTTTATACCCAGGGGATTGGCAGTGCTATAAATAGCTGTCATTGGTGAATTTGGCAAATGTGGATGTATCTTTTCCCCAAATTCAATACCTTCAGGTTCAAATGCACTCATCCAATATACCATGTTACTATATTCAGGTGCCTCCAGGTCACACAGCTCCCATTTGCTATGTGTAATATTATGGTTCAAATTTCGAATATAATTCCCGGGCACACTGTTGTCTTGTGAAAACCAATCACTCCTTATTCAACGTTTCGACGTCTCGCAGGACGTCTTCATCAGGACATCTACAAAGTGCAACTGAATAAACAAGTGAATAGGATAGAATGAGACACTGGAGAGAGGTATGTTGTATCACATGATGAGGAAGGGGGTGTGGTTAATCACATGACACTGTATTTAAGGAAGTGTTTATTCAGTTGCACTTTGTAGATATCCTGATGAAGACGTCCTGCGAGACGTCGAAACGTTGAATAAAGAGTGATTGGTTTTCACAAGACAACAGTGTGCCCGGGAATTATATTCAAATTTTTTCCCCAAATTCTATATATTTCAGAAATTCGTTTCAAACGTGTAAAATTCGATTCAAACTCGAGTTCGAGTTCTAGTCCATCTCTACTCCACACCAACATGGAAGTCCCTGATAAGATCTGATAGTGGATTGTTACCCTGCAGTTTCTAGGCAGCATGCATTGTGGACTTACTAAGAAAAACACAAAATAGGCAGCAGCTTTTTATGCCTCTTTATTTTTTTGCTTCAGTGGCTTCAGTTCTTGATAGGAAATATACTGCAAAGATTATTTTTTTGTATGTAATGCAACAGAGATTGTTTTTAACACTGTTAAATCTCGAAACTGTGTTTTCAACATTGTTAAATCTCTGTTTTTTGTCTGAGAGGCAGGATCTACTGTACCCTGATCTGTGACTAACAGAGGCATATCTCTGTGCTTTTATATAATTGTCTGTCAGCTTCTAGGGGACAAGGCTGCAGCACTCTGAAGTGTTCTGTGTACACTTACTTGGGTAAGACTACCAAAAGAGGTGGATTATGGGAGCTGATCCCTTTTACCCACAGGCTGAATTCATAAATCAACTAACAGCACAGCAAAAGGAGGGGTGAGATAGCTTTTTTATCTTTGCAAATGTATTTTACCTACTTGAACAATGTTATCTGAAGAGAAGACTTTTGTTCCTCTTTAAATTACAGTGCCAAGTTCACATATTCTGCTTTTTAAGATAAGTAGCTTATAGAAGAGCTGATCAATATATGTAAATCTACAAAGGCAAATATACACATTTTATTGTTTTTTTTTTTTGTTATCATGTCAGTGTAGGTAATAAGTGAGTATGGTAATGAGCAAGGGTGAGGCCACACTGCTACGCGTTCCCTGTGCGAGAATGCTTTGCTGTGTGCATTCCAAGGTTCCATAGCGTATCCTAGTATTGGAGCTAGTGTATATAGCAAAACATACTGTAGGGAGTATGACAGCTAAAATACTAATTTTAACCAAGCAAAGCTTATAGTCTTCCCTTCTAACCCCACCTAGAGGATTATTAGAATGGATAAATGTTCAACAATATATTTCTTCAAACAGGAACATTATTGTCACAGTAATCTACACATTAATATTCTCTGAAATGATTTTTAGTCATACTATGCTTGATTAAAGAATCTACGCACTGCAATTTATCATTGTAATTCCAAATCACATTATTGAATTCTCAGTAAATGCTTTGTGAGAAGCAATCTCATAGTCTGGCTTATCAAATAGTAAAAAGACTTTAAGGTTATCGATACAAATCTTTAAATTGCCTGGCATTGTACAATATAGAGCAATTTTCCTATTTAGGTAAGCTTTACTTTAAAGGGCATGTCCACTGAAAAAAAAAACTTTGTTCTTAAATGTAACTACCCCCCAAACCCCACTATTCACAGTTTCAAAAGATGCTTCTGAACTTCCTTACCTGACCCGGTCCCTCACCTCTCCTACTCTGCCGCTGACAGCCACTCCACTTCCTGGTTGCGGCCTCCAGTTAAGATACGACATGAAGTCATGCCCAATCACCTGACAGCCGTGACCAGGAAGTAAGATGACTGTTGGCCCAGAAGAAGAAATCCCCTGCTCCTGTTTTTGCTTGAGACAAGCTTGAAACAAGAGCAGGGGGCAGCACCTAGGGGCCGGGGTTAGGTAAGAAAGTTCAGGAGCGTCTTTTGTAAATATTGCTAAAGTGGGGTTTGGGGGGTAATCTACATTTTAGAACAAAGGGTTTTTTTGAGTGGACTTTCCCTTAAATAAAAACCTTAACTATAACAATTTAATTAGAATATAAAATACAAACCTCTTTCTAATTTGTGTAAATGGAGCGGATTTTTCATTTCTCCTCTACATTTGTGGAGGGGTTTGTGTTTTAGTTATTTTGAGAAGTTGTTTCCTTACATTGACTAAAATTCTAGGTCCTGGAGTCCATAGGCTTTTGAAAGAACTTTGAATAGGGTTAAGCCTCCATTCTTAAATATATTACTGAATTTGCAAGCAGTCCACAATATTGACCTCAGCTATTTTTATACAAGGTTTTACCTTGTTTGCTGCATTTCTTTTTTCATCTCTTTCTTTAAGTTAACCAATACTTTTTACATGACTGGTTCCCATAAAGTACAAGAAAACTAAACTTTTGTGTAGATATGGCTGAACTTCCTAAAGTTCAGTTAGTTTTCGAATTTTCGAGATCTTCAGTAAACATTCGTTTAATAACAGATCTATTAATTCAAGCATTAAGTCAATGGGGGAAAATAGTTCAAAAAGTTGTGATAAAATACGGTTTCCAAATTAACCATGGTCATAGGCAGCATGGCAAATGGGAAAACGTCGGTGGAAATCTCTAAAAAATATCAATGCCCAATATTACCACAACTATTAAAAACACTCAACTAAGCTTTCACAGACCACTCCCTACTACCCTCTATGTGCGATGCTCATATATCCCTACTTCTAAAATCAGGAAAAGACCCAACAAACTGCAGCTCATACAGACCAATATACATACTTAATACAGACTATAAAATACTGGCTAAAATTCTAGCAAAAAGGCTCAGAAATGTCATAACAAAAATAATACACTCAGATCAAACTGGCTTCATGCCAGAAAAATCCACATCTATCAATATATAAAAAAAGCTTTAATCAATTCCTAAGTAGACTATGATAAGGCAGGGAATCGTATTGTTACTTGATGCTTGTAAGGCCATACCTATGGGAATGTCTCAATAAATTCTGCTTGGGCCCTCAATTTATTAAATAGGTTAAACAAATCCTAAAGCTTCGATACAAGTCAAAGGAACGGTCTCCTCCCCATTACGACTCTGTAGAGGAACGTGACAGGGGTACATCCTATCACCATATTTGTTTGCCCTAATAATCGACCCCCTTGCCCTCATACTCAGGATTCACAAATAAAGGGCCTATCATTTGTAGCACATACCTCACTTCTAAGTTTATATGCTGACGACATGTTAATATATCTTGCAGACCCCTATGATTAATTTACTACGGTATAATGTAAAGGTCCCTTCTCCAGCCTCTACATGAACTGGGATAAATTATATCATATTACAATATCTATTCAAAAATTCTAGGATTTAAATATACAACTACTACTAACTTTAGTGGCTAAAGACATGGAAACAACTACAGATTAATCTTATCGGCCGCATAAATTTAGTAAAATAATACTGCTCCCCAAATTGCTATATGGTTTTCAACACAGCCTCTCCTTCATTACAAAATAATTTTTCACTTCATTACATTCTCCTTCTTCCATTCTTATGGGGATCAGGAAGGATCCGCGTTAAACTCAAAATACTTTACAGACCCTTGGCCCTTTTGGACTTCTTTCTTTATTACAGTGTCAGCCAACTTAAATATGGCCCATGGGTCGGCCACATAGAAATACAAAAAAAAGAGACACAAACATATTTATATGATGCTGAGGTTATGTTATACAAATATTTGCCCTCTTCCCCACTAACCTGGAAAACAAAACATTCCAGATTAGTGGAGGAGGAACAGTGATATGGCACAACAATAAATACCCACATCTGTCTTTATTTAGTGCCTTCCCACTCTGGGAAAGGCTGGGAATATTCTATTTTCAACAAAATAGGCTAAAAAAATAATCACCTTTGAAGAAATTTAAAAATGTTTGAAGTTTCCTAATACTTTCCATTTCAGATACTTAAATACTGCATAATTACTGAATTCCAGGGATCCAACATCCCTCTATCTCCATACCCTGTGATACAAAACCTCAAACGTCCAAGAGGAGGGAACCTGATTTCTGTATTAAATGAAAAATTACTGCAATATAATTTTTAAGCTGATACCCCTAAAATACTAAATAAATGGACACACGATATCCCCTCTATATCAGAAGCAAGAGCTGTCTGAATCCCATACAGTAGCTCCCCTTACCGCCTCAAATAATTAATTAAATTCTACATAATTCACCTGGCATATTTGACACCGGTAAGACACCGGTAAGACCGGTAATATAAAATTACACCAACACACACTCTAGAGTCAGTTCCCACAGACCCTAAACACTGTTTATTTGGAATTCTAGACACTGATATATGGAATAAATTCACCTTAATTTTCCTTACAGAGACACTGTTCCTTGCTAGGAAAACAATAATTCTGGTACCAAAGGTGAAGCTGTGGAGAGACCTGGTAGATACAACATTGCCTTATATGCGGGTAACATATAAAAGCAGAGGCTGCAGGAACAAATTTAAAAAAATCTGGGAGTCATGGGGAATCCCACCTTAGTAGATAACGTATCATACCCTTTTATGGGTAATTATTTAGGATCTAGTTTCCCTCCCCTCTATTCTCTCCTATTATCTTCCCTACCCTATCCATGATTGAAATGGACAATTAATCAAAATCAAAATATCAAAATTCAACTATGCAAATAATCATAATGTGTAATATACTTATTGTGCTATTACAAATAAAACAGTTAAAAAAATAATAACAATGGTAACTTACTGTATATGGCTCTGTGACCTGGGAAATGGACTGAGGAACATGTACATATCACCAAAACTTGTTTAAATACTAACTTTCCTCACGATTGGGATATTTTTGAGCTTCTGCACTAAATTTTCAAGGGTTTCCAAAATCAAATGCCACATTCAAGGGTTATGGCCAAAATCGAGGGTATCTGAATGCCGCTTTCAAAGGTTATGGCTAAATTCGAAGGTTAGCAAATGTGCATTTTAGGGTTATATCTGAATTCGAGGGGTAGCGAATGCCACATTCGATGGTTATGTCCGAATTCGAGGGTTAGCGAATGCTGCAGTCTAGGGTTATGGAGTGCTAAAGTAGAGGGTAATCGCCATATACCAGGGTTACCGAACGCCACGTTTTACCATGTATCCTACAGTACAAGTCTTTTTACAGTTTAAAGAATATTTTCTCTTTGTATAGCTGCATAAAAATCATCTAACATTAAACAAATAAGTATCCACTAAGCATCCAGAATTGTTGCCACCTATCATTGCTAAACAGTTCCACCAGTCTTTATCATTCATACCAATGAATGCAACCACCTGATTAGTCTGGACCTTTCATAAAAAGATGTACCTGCAAAACATTATATTTTACTGAACAATAAGCACCTTAATATCAATTTCTGTCACATCCAATCTATTATTACAGTTATCCTACTGTAATGACTGTGTGCCAAACAACTACTTGCCAACAGCTCTTCTAATTACTTGCCAACAGCTTCCCTTCTAAATATCTGGAAAAAAGTGCAATTTGGCTTATCTTTGACATGAGAAAATAAGTCTAAAACCTGTTTACAAAAACTGTTATTTAATATTCAATGATGCTGCTCAAACACAAATTTGGAGATTTCTGCCCTGAATAAGGTATGTCAAAATGTAAAAAAGAAACCCCTATGACCAAGAGCTGGTGTGCGCTAGTGTCCATCTTTGGAGGTTTTACTTAGGGTTTAGGAGTTGGACAGTGTAATAGTTCCCATACACTGAATATTTACCTTGCGATTTTCCCATAGTGTTCCTCAAACTGCCAGGCCAATCACTTTGCATCCAACATTACATTAAGGTTGATTGCAAATCATGTTCCCGCTAGGGAACATTGCAGAAATATCCCAACATAAGAACCAGCTTTTCTGCAGATGTTGATATTTGTTAATTTGGACTATAACTTTTGCCAAATGAATGGCTACCTTATAAGGCATTAAAGTTACAGCAAAGTTTAATTAAGTCTATATAAAAGAAAAATTTTAGTAGAGAATTAATCAGTAAATATAATACAACTGAGTACAAGGAAATATTGTCTTCCCTATAACTATAGCTTGCTCCTTGACCAACAACTTACAAAATGACCATACAATCAGGGGCGATTTTTAAGAGGGGATTCCCGAATAGTGATATCAACTTACAAGCACAGTAGGAAGTTTAAATGGATCATAAATTTTAGTTATATATATATAACCTACCCCTGTAGGGGATTTCTATGGGAGGAACTGTAAGATTATAGCCTTATAATCTTACAGTTCCAGGAGAAGGAAACCAGAAGCCACAAAGGGGTAGGTTATAATAAATAATGCACCCCAACTGTAAATTATAAGGATATTAGAAGTCACCTTGGAGTTCCGTGCCCCCTGTATAAAAGGTACTCGGCCTGTGCCCTCGTGCTTTTATGTGGTCACGGAACTCCTTGGTGACTTCTAATATCCTTATAATTTACAGTTGGGGCGCATTATCCACTATATATTCTCTACTTGCCATGATTATTATCACAGCCAATACAGTTATCACCTTCCAGCTCTAGTTACGTGTTGAACAGAATGAGCAGTGTCTATAAATCCATTAGTAGTTTAGAAACACCAGTCACTGAAGTTAATTTTAAATGCTGTATTGTTGAACTAAAGGAAAGCAAACTACACTGTTATTTTTTTTGAGCAAGCATTTATATGTAAACATTTTACCAATGTGAGTCTACTTCCAAAAACAATTACAAGATAAATTAAAAATAAGGTTATCTAACAATATTAAGTGTATTCTCTAAATTGGATGCTCTCTCTCTATATATATATCAGCAAACACTGTGGTGCGCACCTCTGCACCAACCCCCCACAAAATTTGGGGTAGTAATATATATATATATATATATATATATAAAATATCTAAGAACAAATAAAAAAAATCTATTTGGCTTTAAGATTTTATTGAAGGGAAAAATACAGAAAATACAGAACAAATGAGCAGATATAACACCAAGTATATCATTCCATGGATCAATACCAAGTACGGTACTGTAACTGGTGCCTGAGGATAGAAAGTGGTGTTTGTCTTGCCACCCTTGAAATGACCTTACACCTCAAACCATTTAAAGACTGATGGAAGAAGATAAGAGAACTATTTTCAACACTGCAAGCCTTTTGACTCTGTGCCCTGTGGTGGATGCACACAGAAATGTTCTTGTCATGGCACTGATGTTTAAGGTGGATAGACAGTTTCTGTAAGAGAAATGGCAAAGAATAAAAAGCAAGCATTATGTTATAGATAATAGTAGGTAACTTCAAAAACTGCCAAAGGTAGAAGTGAACAAAGATGATATAACACATCAGAAAAAATGACAACCTTAAAGTATATTTTTAAAATCGATTTTATAAAATATATCTTCATTTTATGAAGGTTCTTTTCAAGAATCAAAAGGAGATCTCTGAGTCTATTGGTGCCTTGTCAGAGATTTTGAAAGAGAAATATTTGCAGCGGTCACTCTTCCATGAATGCAGAAATAAAACTTGGACAGTTGAGCTGTTCTTTTGCTCTTTTTCCGAGTATCTTGATATTTAGAAAATAGACACAATGGAATTCAGACCAACAGCAGCACTAAATGCAAGTCATAAAATGCTTAAAACACGAAAACAACTATTCATGTGTTTAATTGGTTTGGCCATGGAATGAAGGATGCCTTAGATAAAATAGAAATGTCCATGTTCTTTAACAGATTTCCACTTTATAGTGCTAGTGGATTTCAAACTTTTGATAACTTTTGGTTAAAGAAATGTTTAGAATATTGAGTCCCATGGGATCAGGAAAAATTCATTGGAGCTTCTATAAGTTTAAAGATGATTCAGGTTTTTCAATAAACCTTCAATTGTGAGAGGAACTACTGTGATATGATGTGATAGCACCAAAGAGAAACATATTATTATAATGTATGGCATATATACCTAGGAAAACCTTAGCAATTCTAAAATACCTTTGTGTAATATTTTTATTCTTGAAGGCATTGTCTGTCTGGGTTTTCAATTTAAAGTGTTTTGATGTGGTTAAAGTGTCAGTTTGCCCTAAACTCTTAATTAAAAATGTAGAAAATTTAGTTTCCATAAAACTATATGAACCTTTCAGCAGTTCATAAAGTTTTGAAGTGCATTTTTAAAGAATGTGTACACCCTTTTTTCACTCACCTTACTTCTTTAGCCTAAAGTTTTAATTCCCATTATTTGTTTTTTTTCCTGTCATTTGTAAATAGTAGATTTTATTGTTTTGCTTTATTGTCTGCCCTAATATAGTAAGGAGTCTCACCACACTGAATTTCAGTGAGATCTCATTCCAACTCTCATTCTAGCTGGGTCAGTGTGTCAGGGCTTAATTAAGTAATTAACAAAAATGTGGAGCCAGATTAATCTGTTCTGAAGATTCCATTCACCTTCAGCTAGTGAAGATTTTATTTACTTTTTTTAGGTACATTAGATCAGGTTCACATCTTAATCCTCCTTGTGTGCAGCTGTGTACTATGTTGTCTCTGTAAGGGTAACCATTAAAGAGGTAATATTAAATGGTATACAGGTGGAATACAATCTGAGACTGTAGCAGATTTGAAGCAATTTTTAGGAGATTCAAACAGATTGAAATAAATATCTTGGATACTGTGGCAAATTAAAAGCAATCTTGTGGAGCCTCTGAAAGATTGAGTCGAAACAAATATGAAATCTACATATTAAAAGGCTGTTCAGCAATACCTTACATACATGTAGAAACACTTTAAAAAACACATGCAGCTAGGCAGAATAGATGTTGTTTAATTGCAATCACTTTGCAATCTGTGCAGCCCCACTAAGTACTAGATATGGACTAGAGCTCAAACCCGAGTTTGAATGGACTCGGATTCTCGAACTATCCCGAACCCGAATTTTCGATATCTTCCAGACTTTCGATAATTATCGAATGTTCGAACATTTGAGGCATGCGAATATGTGAGTAGAGATGGTCGAACTATTGAAAGTTCGGTCCGTTTTCAAACTTTCGAACTATTGTAAAAGTTCGAAAGTTCGAAGGTTCGAAAACGGACCCATTAAAAATGGGAAATGGTCTAGGGAGCATGTTCCAATATCCAGGACTTTCGTAAAATCGATTTTACTCTTACACGCGCTACTTTCGAGCTTTCGCGTTCGAACGTTCGAGGTAACATGGACATTTTACTCGCAGATTCGATGCTCGCCTATAGGCTTTAATGGAGACTTTACTCGCAGATTCGATGTTCGCGCCTAGATACCATGTACATTTTACTCGCGGATTTGAACGTTCGAACGTTCGAACATTCGATAAATCATCGAAAGTCCGGGAAATATCGAAAGTCCGCGTCCGAGATAGTTCGAGAAGTCCGGGTCCGTTCGAACTCGAACAGTTCGGCTCGAACTCGGGTTCGAGTTCGAGTTCTATGCCATCCCTATATGTGAGTAAAATGTCTATTATACCTATACACGAGTAAATACCGAATTCTCGAATCCGCGACTAAAATGTCTATTATACCACTAATTAATGGGTCCATTTTCGAACTTTCAAACTTTGCATATAGTTCAAAGTTGGAAAACGGACCGAACTTTCCAAAGTTGCTCCATCTCTACTAAGTACATTTATTAAGTGTGTCCCCAATAAAACAGATGATCTGAAAACCCAGTTGTCCCTATTTCTTATAAGACACAAACATAAATAATCTACATGCAGAAAAGCTGGTTGGTATTTACCAAATCATGATGCAGGCTTTATTGAGTTCCATATAGCCTCACATCATGTCATAATAAACTGCTACAATGCCCTGTAATATGAATATTTCATAAGGGTTTAGGCTTAATCTTTAACAAGATCCACAAGATTACTTTAAATCTGCCAGTCTCTTAGATATTGCATTCAAACTACACAATCTACAAAGAGACATTGTCTCTTTGTTTTGCAAGAGCTCTACAAAAGACAGCATTTGCACATATGGAAAAAAAGTTTTTATGAATGCAGCAGGGTCCCAGGAGCAGCAGCTCAGAAGGAAATCGTCTAGGAAAATTTTAAAGCCAAGGAAATACTGCCAGGATGCAATCATGGCAGATAGGTGGCTAGGCAAATTAAAATTGCTCTCTTGCTGTCATTTCCATTGATCATTAGCAGTAATTTCTACTTCAACCATGCTGTAAAATATTGCCTTTGCCAAACAATGATGCATGGGATTTTACAGTGCCATGGTATTTTACATCAATATGCTCTTAGATTCCTCCTAATCTTATGAACCTGCTCAATGTAAGGTTCTTCCATGTATGTTTTTGTTTGAGAGAATGTAGGATAGAAAGCTGGATTGGGGTAGCCATTTCCATTATGTTTGTTTTATTATTGCATGCAAATCTTAAATTCCTGACTTCTTGCAAAGGTTGCCTATTGAGTAATGGGTAACATCACTGACACTTAACAAACAATAAAAGAAAACATTAAATGCTTTTCCTTGCATTGTGTGACCCATGAATTAAGTAAATTTTGGTGCTTACAGTCAGTCAACTATTGAAATGTAAGACACATACTGTATGATACTGGTATATCTACTATATGCCTGCTTGACATTTGTATGTATGTATGTATGTATAAAGCGCCACTTGGGGATGCAGTGCATTTAGTACAGTGAAATATTATTAAAAAAGACAATTTAGTGACTTATGTGTAACTTAATGAATAGGCATGCTAGGCTTTATACCCTTCAGGTGGCCATAAACACAAGATTTAAATTACAAATATACAGTACTTAGTATAGGTAGCTGGTAATGACATATTAATCCCAAAACTGATGGTAAAAGTAAAAGATTGGTCTTTTTTGTGATATACACATGGCCAATAATCATCAAATCTTTCCCCTGTTAATCAGTGTATTGGGACTTCCTTGTTAGATTGTGGGTAAATGTGAACAGAAACTAACATGAAGTTTTCTTTTAATACTGCATTATATCATTTTTAAAAAAATTGATTTATGTGTCAAGTTTAGGGATTTAATCTGGGAGGTGTTAGATGTAAAATTAACTATTCCTTTAATGTATTGATTGAAGACCGGGGGGTTAAGGAGCTATGCCTTGTCTCCCATTCTTCAATCAATTGACCAGGAGCTAGGGATGGAGGTAAGTATATTTACTTTTCGCACAATCCACCACAGCAACACTGAAAATTCCTGACCGTTTCCTGGTTCAGATCAACTATAGCATGCATTATTGAGCATGCATGCTATAGTTGATTAGAACCAGGAAGTAGTCAGGGACCTGTCAGTGCTGCTGTGGTGGATCGCGTGAAAGGTAAATATATTTACCTTCATCCCTGGCTCCTGAGATATTGATTGAAGATTGGGAGGTAAGGTATAGCTCCCCGGATTTCAATCAATACATTAAAGGAATAGTTCACTTTTAAACTATTCCATTAAGATTTACACAGTCCAAAGGCTCCTGTAAGGGAAAACATTTACTTTCAAGCTAACACCAGTAATAAGCACATTTTACCAAATTTGGCATCACTAAAAAAAAAATATCAACACAAGAAAGTATCTTAGTCAGGAAATAATTATCTGGAGCTGTGTTTTCAGTTTTTGTGCACTTCATTCTGTAAGGCTATTATTTCATTTGATTTTTTTCCTGAAATGCACGGATGACAAAAACAGAAAATGTCTTGTTAGAAAAACCATCTTCTGTTGTGTTAAAATATCCCCCCTAACAGTATGTCAACAATCATTATGCTGCCTTTTTCTTTCAGCTTAGAACAGCCAGGCCTGTGTTAATCTCATTCAGACATCACTACAGTCAGCTCACATAATTACTTTCTGGACAAGTGAAAGGGGGTTTGAGTCCGAAACTCATCAATATCTCATTTTAATCCAAGCTTCAGACATCACGACACTGCATCATTACCCATGACTAATAGTAACACCATCATTGGTAATGCACTGACTTTTATTCGGCTGAAATATCTTCTGTAAAGGTTGGAATATTGAATTTGCAGTTATCTGCCAAAGAAGCAGGGTTTTAGTTAACCATCTATCGAAGGTCTGTGACATTAAAAAGGTATTAATGTGATGTCATTCTCTAGGAGATGTTGGATAATGAATGGATCAGATGCACAAACTAACAGACCTTCTACAATTACATATTTCAGGTCAAAGTATATATTAAGCATCTCAGAAATACTATCACTATTGCATAAAGTCCTGATTGCATTATCTATTTGTTCTTTTTTTTATTATAAAACTTTTTGTCATTATAGGTCAACAAATGTTGACGCCCAAACACTGGCCCTTTCTTACAAGCTTCTTTGCTACCATGTTGCTTTACCGATAGGAACAATTTTGATCACTTTACAGATGGATACAAGTGCAATTGTTCAATTGATACAGAACCCTGACTGAGCCCTGACTGACCCCGATGAACACCCGCAGAAAACTGCCGATAGTTGCGTGTGTGTATGCGTTTGGTGAACGACCCCTACAAAATGCATGCATACGTGTGACTATTGGCCGTTTCGCCCGTTCATCGTGGGTGATAGTCGGGCTCAGGGGTCTAGTCTGGTGAACATCACCAAGTGTGTACAAACCTTAAGTCCAACAGCCTTTTTTTCAAGACAATTTACTATATGTGGTAACTGGGGATCCCAAGTTTATTGTGAGGTGTTGTATTTTGATGTGGGGGTGGGGATACAATTTTTATGCCAATAAATTTGAATTCTGCATTTTGGATGTCAAGTGTAAGAGTGATATATAGGGTTAGGGATGGGATATCCCTCCCGTTTTTGTTTTTTTAATTATGTGTGTGTACAGAGCTGGGCACATCTTATTTCTAATGAAGTTTGGGTGATCTGTGCTTTAGGGGATGTTATATGTACCAGTCTATGTGATCTAGGCATTGTGGCATCTTACATGTACTGTAACTATCTGTGTGATCTGGGCAGGGCATCTTATATGCACCTATCTGTGAGAGCTGAGCATGGAAGCAACTTGGTTAGGTTAGTTAGGTCCCTGCTGAAAGAATTTCTTGACGTGGTTGCAGGGTTACAAATCTTTTGGGGAAAAATGTTTTTTTTCTACAGGAATTATGGTGTGGATAATTGTCTTTTTGAGGAACCGTATAAATACTACCGTAATGTGAAGTTTAAAATGAACAAATATTTAGCTACACCAATTCCTAGAAGCCATGCTCAACCTGGCCGCATAGTGATACATAGGTTTGGCATTCCGAAGTTTGGCTCAGGTGGCAAAAACACTAGAAATGCCCCTGTGCGCAGTGGAGCTCACCCCTTTCCCTAACCCAATCCGGTTCCCTCCAACCCTAAACGTTACCTTTAAAACTTTAAGAAAAAACCCATATATATGTACTTAAGCAGCCTTGTTCCTTCAGCACCCTCTGCTGTCCAGCAGCCCATTCTGTGATTGGTTTAAGAACAGCTGAGCACAGATCTCCTGCATATGAAAGGGGGGTGTCAGGCCTCCAATCTCACAGGGGGGTCCGGGCCCTGCAGTTATGCCTCTGTGGGTAAGTACATTTAGCGTCTGTTTTAAACCTAGTGTTTTAGGGTTGGGGGAGTGCATTACATTATATTAGTTTTTGTGTTTGAGGGTGGACATACCCTTTAATATTTTTCTACTTGGTATATGTTAAAAATTCTCTTTTCCCTTATTTGTCCAAAATTTCACCAGTTTCAATTTGCCAAACATGATTTAAGGTTTGAGCAAAAAAAGGGAACAATGTACAAAATATTTTATTTCCATTCCTAATAAATAGTGTTTTCCCTGAAAATAAAACTATACATCAACAGGTAAAGCTGTAATAGTTTAGTAAACATTTTATATAACTAAATATTCACATGAATATCTGTACAAATGTTTTTGTTGTGCAAGGTCCCATGGATAGAAAGGGATTAATAGGTTTGTGTAATTGAAGGACTGTAGTTTCAACAAAAAGGTTTTGTTGAGACTACAGTTAAATACTTGCTGGGAGTGTCTCTCTAATGAGGCAATATGAGCAAAATGCTCAGGGCGGCACCCATGCCAAATATCAGAGAGGCGGCAGGCAGAGCTCACTTTTTAAAAAAAATTCTCTTTAGAAAAGTGTCAGGAGGAGCAGAAGGAAAACAAACATAGCACCTAGTAATACATAGGGGCGGCATTCAAAAGTTTGGTTCAATTGACAAAAACCTTAGAGACACCCCTGATACTTGCCGTGTCTCTTCCAGTACTCGCACAGCCACCACAAACCTATAACAGAGCTACGTAGCTGCAGCGCCATCTAGTAAATGACCCCACATATGACTTGCTACTATGCTGTGGTACATAGTCCCATGTGACCACACCTTTTGCGTATAAGTATATGGTGTGTGGATGATTTACTTATTTAGAAGCTTATGCTACTTTGTTTGCCACTTTTCGATGGCTGGAGAGTTTTGAATTTTAAGCTTACACCAGCACAAAGAAATATTTTGCATTGTTAATTGATTGATGGGCTGTGGAAAGAGGGGAAATTGGTGGATATTATGCATTGTCCTTACTCATAAGAGCAGGGAAAAAAAGGCTGGTTAGTAAATGTTGTCATGAAGATTGCAGAGTGGATGTATTGATATCTTAACATAGCTGTATATATTTGTAAAAATTCTTTGATTTTCTATTTATAAAATACTTTTACATGTTATCTAAAAATATCATATGTAGAACATCCTTTCATGCGACATGAACCTCAGCAGGAGTTTATCGCTCAGGCTGGAGTTACAGCCAATTGGATCTTCTGCTTCTGTATGCCAGAAACATCAGCAACAACAGACAAATCTTCAAAGGGCTTTGTTATGGCGTTAAAAGACAGTGCCTGTGCTTTGCCGAAAATGGGTTTTTGTGCATGGAAAATGTATTGAAATATATACACAATTGTTTTATATCAAAGTTAAGTTTCTTTTCTATTTCCCTACTGCTAAATACTTTACCTTGATTATTTGAGGAGCACATATGTATTTTAATATACCACTTGGCTGTGCTAAGCTTGAAGTGTTGTTCTAAAAGGCAACGTTGAGTTGCTAAGAGGGTGAGAACCAATAAGCTGCCTTTGTGCTTAATTGGCAATTTAAAGCAAATATTGATGTAATGGCAGTATATTTTATTTCTTCAGTTGCATTTTGAATTCCTGTATGTCTAATATTAAGAAATCATGCCAAATATTATTTATTGATTGTATTTTAAACTCACTAAACAAACCAGCAGCAACTGATTGAGCATAAATAAAAGAAAACTGCTTTGACTGTTGAAGTCTGAGCCTTTTTTCCTTACGGAATAAATGAGTTTTCACATTGACAATCAAACATGTGCAAGTTTCTATAAATGCACATGCACACACAACATGCTTATGTACTTGAAGTTGCAATTTAAGCAGTGCTCCAATAGGCATACATCACAGATTTGTGCATATATTTTACATCATCTCCTACAACATGAGCATCCTTATTTTAGTAAATACAATAAGGGAGATGCTATACCGCTATCACACACTCATAAGTAGCCTGAGATTCCACAATGGAGTAATCAAGATCAGGTGCTGAGTACAGCCATGCATCAGGTTAATAGCTTGATCTGCAACAAGGTAGCTCAAAATGATTCTTGCATTGACTCACTTTTCCAATTGCACCTGTTTATTGCATCTCCCTAAATACAGTATTTTAGATTCAATAAAAGGTTATAAATATTGTTCCAGAGTTCCTCTTATTAGGGGTATGGAGAAAGGTTGAGTTATGCTCTTTAAATAGTATTGAACATTTTAAAACCAGAAATCTGGAAAAAGATAAAACATAGATATGTCAATAAGATAAAACACTGGGGTACCTTGGTAGCACCAAGCTACATTTGTGACATGTCTAACTATACATAATAGAAATGTCCTTAGATACTATTGTGGAAACACTAAATAAATAACACCAGTCACAAAATTTAAACAGAACCTCTGATACATCTCTCATACATATTATTTGTATATTAAGCGTGTTATTTTTTTTAATTGCTTATTATTGATATAATAATTCCCAACCATCACTGTACCATTTTTGTTGTTGTTTATCTGCCCCCTCTTTCTTTCTTGAAAATGCACAAATGTTTGTTTACCGGTATATATATATAGCATTTAATCATATATATATATACCCATTTTAAATGCAAATAAAAGCTATTACAGAAATTACTTCAGTACAACGTTTTTGAATGCTTGGTTCCCTTCTAAAGTAATGGTGGCTATAGACGCTAAGATCATGTATGTATGTTTGGCCCATGATCGTACAATAATGTTTTGTATCAGGCCATTTAAAAAAAATTTGGTGGGCAATTCGATCGTACAATCCGTGAATCATACAATTCAATTCTACATTAGGCTCACTTGCAAAATTTAAGAGATTAATCTAAGGCTGGGTACACACCAGCAGATATTTTCGGCTGAATAACCGATCCATGGCACGTTTGGTCGGTCGTCCGAAAAAATCTGCTGCTGTGGGGCGGCTGGCTGCGACCGACCTCGATCGTCAGTTCATCCAGTTTGGACGAATACACAATCGGACATGTCAGAAAATCAGTTGTTCGCACAAAATGTCGGCCATGGCCACTATTGCCGCAACCGATGGACATTTGACCTGGCCCGAGCACTCGCTAGTCCCTTTTCGTGTACCCAGCCTTAAATATGAATTCTTCGACTACTTTGAAATGAGCAAGTGTCTATAATGGCACATCAAGCACTGAAAAATATCTTCTACTTTTAGAAGCCATTACAGTAAAGATTGTTGGTGAATTTTATCTCAAGGTTCTGGTACGAAGCTGTAGCTCATCTTTTTGATCTGATTGTTTACACGTGATAATGTGATGCGAGTCTAAAAAAAACAAAAAACAGGTTGCTTTGACACAATAGTATGTGTTTGCTTTGTCAGCAAGTAATCTCCTTTGAAGGCAACTGGATAAATGGAATTTTTAGTATAAGGGCAAGATTATTTTACAAGCCTACATCTATATAATATAGTGTACTGACTTTGGTATGAAACAGAAGTATTTTCATTTAAAACCCTCTGCATGTTGTCACCTGTGGATTTGAGAATATCTTCCCATTTATATGAATTGGCATTTTTCATCAGACAATTTTAGAGCTCAGCATCATGTACTGAAATTATAAGGCAGCGAGAGCTTAGAGAACTAGTCTTTTTTGCCACCACTGCATTATGTTTGATACAGAGAGGAACTGTACAAGAGTGCTTCTGACCAACCTGACATTCCTGAATGAAAGCACAGCTGGAAGAGAAACAGAAGAGAGATAATACAAAGCAAAGGCATTTGATGAAAAAGCCTATATAGATTTATAAACTAATGCATCAGAATAAACTGTTACAATATCCTGGCCTTTGAAAAAAAATTCCTTAATCCACATCATCTGAACTATGCAGCTGAAATAAAAGTAGTTTTGATGCTCCATGTGTTTCCAAAGTTAATTTCCACATTGTAAGGACAGATTTTTTTCTGTTTCAGCTTGTCTGTTTCCCTGCAAGGTTAAAAATAGATTACCATGTTTCAAATGTCAAGAATTCCCATATGATAAGGGCAATTAATGTAGGGACATTGCCGTGTTCAGTGAAGTCTTTATAGGCATTATAAACAAAGGATCTGAAAAGAGTAGTTTCCCAATGTCCCCAGAGATGCCCCACAGTAGAGTATATGTAAGAGGAGAGCTGTGTAGCTAAAACATTATGGCATTGTATTCTGTGTAAAGAAATTACAATTTTAGTCATTTAAAAGTTATGACTATGATCTACTGATTGATTAAAATTGATTATGAAAAAGGCCTAGCCCAATTAATGTAATAAATGTAAAAGTTCATATCGTTAAAAAATGGTGCTAATTTTGCCCCAACCAATCAGATGTTAGCTTTCAATTGGTAAATAACATCTAATTGGTTGGAGCACCATTTTTAAAGATAAGAACTTTTATTACATCTCCCTTTATGTCTATACATTTTACACAGCCTATAAACTGTAGTTTGTCCATTGATATCTATTATGCCCTCTTTGCCAACTTCTGGCTTTATTTAACCTGTCCTCTTTTTATTCTTATCTGCTCCTCTGGTTCATCTATTCTGTCTTCTACTCTTTTCAGTCTGTCTCTCCCTTTTCATTTCAATCTATCCCCCATGTCCATTCATTCTGTCCAGAGTCCCCTTGCAGACTGTTCCTGTCAATCTATTCTTATATCCAGTTTTTCTCCCTTGTTATTCCAAAATTCTTTCATTGTCTAGCCAATCTGACCCTTTCTTTTTCCAACTGTCCACCAATTATGCCTTGGTCTCCTTTCAATCTGTCCCCTCACCATCAAATTTTCCAACCTCATCAATCTATTATATCTTCCATCCTATCTGTCCCTTTCATCCTATTTCCCCCTTATTCTTCAAGTCTGCTTCACCAATTCTGGCAACATTTGTCCAAATATATCCCCTAAATCTTCCTCCTTCTCTTTTCTACTTACCCCCATACAATCTGCAGCCTCCTTTGTCCATCTGGTCTTAACCCCATCCAATCTGTTCCTCATCCAATATTTCACATCCCTCTTCTCTCTACTGCTTTTTCTGGCAGAGTTTCACAGCTTCCATTTTTGGCAGGGGTGATTGGAGCAGTTTGAATCTCCCGACCCCCTCTAATTCACAGCTTTTGTCCTGGCGAAAGCAGTAGAGGTAAAATAGAAGCAGGGGTCTGGTGTGAATTTAAGAATAATAATAGATAAAAACAATACAACACTTATAGATTTTATAATGTGGCAATGATAGGGCAAATATTTTTTTAACTTCCAGGTCTGTAAAATCAGTGTGTAATAAGCTCTATTTCCTACAATAAGTATTATTTCAGGATGCTTCAGGAAATCATTCAAATAAAGGGATGCATACATTAATGAAGCATCCCAACACCACCCTGCATCAAAAACCAATGCAGGGCACATACATTAGTTTATAAAGACTTTTAAACACCCTTTGTAAATACTGCAACTCACTTTATAATATATTATTGTTTCATTAAAGTGGCGTACATGTGCACTTTGATGTGTGTATACTGTACAACCACACCGAGAGTGGACTTTGAGAATACACAGTAAATAGTTACCAGTAATTACTTTTCCCAGAAATAATATAGCTTTAAAAAAGGCTTTAAGACAGTTAATGTATGAAGTAATTTAGCAAGTTAAGTAAGACATTGATCTGTGCACAGGAACAGGTGTCAAGCCTGAGATAATTACATAGAATCTGTGGGATTCTTTAATTAACATATGCCCTCTAGGTCCTGCATGTATTCTGTACCTAACATTTATGACCTGAAAAATTGCTTGGATGGCTCTCAATCAGTGGGATTAAATCCTTATTGCTACCTTTGGTCACATATTGATAAACAATTAGTCTTGAACTGACCCAGATAATCTATGTCTGAGAAAAACTGTTGAGTTTTAAATTAATTCAACATAGCTAATGTTAGCACTTGATCATTTTTTAGGTACTCTTTAGCATAATAGAGTTGTAGTTTATAGAATATGCATGCTTGAAGGCCAATTAGGAAACTCCTATGGCCTGCCGTGTACTGTATTAATTTGGCAGCAAAAGAGTTTAAGGAGAACACAACCGTAAAATACATTTTCCCTGATTTATAACACAGAAACTGTTGATAAAAATAAGTAATAATTTGTAATTTCTAAACAAAGATACACAGCAACATTTTTTTAGTACATCAACCCTTTTGTTTACTGCTGGCATAGGTTACAATTAATACTATATTGCAATTTCTTTTCGTCACTACACCTTCCGTCAGCTAAATTATGTTGACCGAAACTGGCCAAAATTTATGAAACAAACATTCACAATTGGAGCAGATAAACTTAAAGGATAAGTATGCTGTAAAAAAAAACTTAATGTTAGTGGGAAGCTGCAGCTTTAAAACTTTATTTGACTAAGTCATTTTTTTTCTATCCCTCCCCCCAAGCCTACCTCTACGCCTTCAAACTTGCTGGATTCATCCTTCTGTATGGTGAACTCTGTAGCTCCGCCCCATGAGATCTCCTGGTGCCCTCATTATCCAAATGTAGTAAATCATACACATCTCATAGTACATTTTGATTCCTGCCTTATTTGGGGGTGTAACAAAGTCCTTGCAAGTTTACTACTATGCTGCTTCAGACATTGCTAGACTCTAATACATCACCACAAACCACAAACAAGTTAGTACTTTTTTTGCAGATGCTGCATTCAGTGCATCACCTGGAAAATGTTCTTCTTGCATGGATGCACAATTTATTTTAGAATGAAAAAAAAGAATATTTGGTACAACTGAACGGAAGAGCAGTCTAGAAGACAATATGGGGAAAAATAATGGAAAACAATAGTACAACAGTACCATAATGCATAGCTTCTAGTATAACACATCACTGGCAGGTACAGCAGCAGAGGGGGCTTCTCTTCTGAAGCTTTGTAAACGGCACTTATGCCTCCAATCATCCTCTTATTATTATAATTTTCTATATTTGCCAACATGCAATACAGACTGATAATATGAATAAACATAATAGAGACTGCCCCGGATAGATTAATGATAGTAAGGGCTCTTGGATATTTCATTCAAAAGAACACAAGAAATTGAATCACAAGATTCATCAAAAAATCAGTTAGAATTGGTTTCATTATGGAAATATAATTTAAAGGTAAAGGACACCCCTCAAATGAAAAATAGCATATAGGTAAATCACCCACCTAACCGCAAAACTGCAATAGTTAGAAATTCGAGAGATGTAAGACTAACTTTAAAAATGCTGTCTGATGTTCTTTTATCTCTCTTATTGCTTTCTGGTTCTTCAGCTGTCAGCTGTCTGTCATGGATGTAACAGATGATGTCACAGCCAATGACTGAATGCTATTCTCCTAGCTGCCTCCTCGGAGATTGTTATTGTAAAAGATAGAAGAATGGAAACATTTTGAGAGTCAGAGGATAGGGGGAGAAGAAAATGTTGCTGCATAACAGGTTAGCCCTACATTGTAATTTTGAGATTTAGGGGGTGCTTTACATATGTATGTTTTTTTTATTAAGCATGCTAAAATGCCCCTTTAGTCCTGAAGTAAAAGACTTGTGCCATTTTGAGATTAGCAGCCAACCGGCCTGTAGCTTTATGTGTTTATATGGGTATGAAACTCATTGAGCATGAGGTGCATTAGTCTCCCTCTTAAAGGACATACTTTAAAATGAACTGTACCTGGGTCATGGAGGTAGGATTGATTATTCCTATCCCACAATATCATTTCATTGAGGAGCTACAGCACTAACAGTTTTCATTTGCCAGGTTAGTTCTGGTGTATTCCTGTATTAAAGATAGCTGAAGCCAGGAGGAAGACTGGCAGAATCAATTTTCTTTGGGCTGGTGCTCCTCACAGAAACAGTATTGGGAGTTAGGAATTACCAGTCCTATATCCCTGTCCCATGCAGTGCCCCCTCTAAGTTGTGCCCCTGTGCGCACGCACACATCTCTGCAGGCCTGTGCACACAAAAATCTTCTGAAATGTGAGTGCTGCAGTATGGAGTGCACAAAATTTACTTTTGCGTGCACACAGAAAATATATTTCTGCGCACACAGCCAATTTGAGCTTAGAGGGAACAAAACCGATAGCGATACCGATAGTGATACCGATATCGAAATAGATATTGAAACCGATATCGAAATGGATATTGAAACCGATATCGAAATGGATATTGAAACCGATATCGAAATCAATATCGGAAGCAATATTGAAACAAATTGTTTTTGATATCGCTTTCGATATTGCTTCCGATATCGAAAACAATTCGGAAACCGACATCGAAAACCATAATCGATATATCAATATTGAAACCGATTTCGATATTCAAAGCGATATAGAAACCGATATAAAAACTTGTTAGGTAATTCCATTTCCTACGCATTTCGCTGTTTAAAAGGATAACTATCCTGTATAAAGTTTATCAATAAAAGCAGTTAAACTGAAAAGTACTTGCCACAGGAATATAGGACTGGTAATTACTAACTTCCAATATTGTTTCTGTGAGGAGCACCAGTCCAAAGAAAACTGATTCTGCCAGTCTTTCTCCTGGCTTCAGCACTATCTTTCAGATTCGATGCTTGCGTATAGGCTGTAATGGAGACTTTACTCGCAGATTCGATGTTCGCGCCTAGATACCATGTACATTTTACTCGCGGATTCGTTCGAACGTTCGATAAATCATCGAAAGTCCGGGAAATATCGAAAGTCCGCGTCCGAGATAGTTCGAGAAGTCCGGGTCCGTTCGAACTCGAACAGTTCGGCTCGAACTCGGGTTCGAGTTCGAGTTCTATGCCATCCCTAATCCAGAGTGTGTAACTATGCAAAGAACCTGCCATCACCACATCCAATAGAAGAAAAATATGGAAGACTAAACTCTTTTTCTTCAAGTTTTAAGGGACGTGCACCTGTCTTCTGGCATGTTCTATTTGTGAACAATACCTCATATAGTTTATTGTATGGTCCATGAATGTATTCATACACAGTAATCATATCCCCATGCAAGTAACTTTACTCTGTAATTGTAATAAACAGTAGTAATCCACACAGGTGGCAAGAGAAAGTTCGGTTACCTCTATCTATGCTTCCATCCTGTTAATAGCATGACATCATCAGTGACTATATATCAAATTGATAGAGGTAACACTCAGACAACAGGCAGTGTAACTGCAACTGGCAAGTTTATTCACTTGTGCAAACAGCTCCTCATGTTTCGAGCCTCACTGGGCCCTTTCTCAAGAAAAGTTAAATAACAAATTTATTGTGCATAAACACACTGCATCAACATGTTTCGGATATATATATTATCTATATATATACGATATATATATATATATATATATATATATATATATATATAATACTCATTAGCTTGCATTTTTTTCTAAAACACACACTAACATACTGATAAAATGGTGCTTGGTACAGAGACTTCCATGGTCAGGAAGTTGGCACTGCAAACAATAACATTGATTTCTGGGCATGTGACAGTGTGCTATTAAAAAAAAATTCAGTCCACCAATGATGGTGAAAATAAATCTGTTTTGCTGTTCTTTAGTAAACATTTGTAATAATTAATTTGCTCTTTGATCACCTTTAGTAAACCAAATAAAATTAAATTCTAGAAAGAAGAGAGTGGATGTGATTTATTTAGATTTTGTGCAAGTGTTTGATATTTTACCTTATAGTATAGTAGTATAGTATTTGAGGTTGAATAAAGACATACGTCCATCCAGTTCAACCCATTTAGCAATATCCTCATTTCCTGCCTAACTGTTGATCCAGAGGAAGGCAAAAAAAAAACCACCAAATTTATGAAGGGGAAGAAATTCCTTCCTGACTCCAGGTGGCAATCGGAAATATCCCTGGATCAACTCTACTTTATGTATCAATACCAGTAACTCGCAACATTCCTTGTTTGCAGAAACTCATCCAGCTTTTTTTTTTGAAACTGACCAATGAATCTGCCATAACAACGTCCACTGGAAGACAGTTCCATGGCTTTACTATTCTCACAGTGGAAAACCCTTTCTGAACTTGAAGCATAAACCTTTTTTCTTCAACTCTTAAAGGATAACTGTATTGCCTCAATGCATTTTTTTAAAAAAACTGCTTTAAAAAGAGTAAAGTTATGCAGCCCTCCCTATACATTTTTTTTTCCTGATTTCGAGCCTCTCTCTGTCTTCAATTAGCCTTCAATTAGCCCTGCTGTGAAGGGGGCATAACAATTCTGTCTGCCTCTAACTGTCACTCAGAGCTAGCATGCAAGAAAACACTCCTGCACCCACCCTTGATTAGCTTGATTATATAGGCTGTATTCTACCAACAGGACAGTTCAAGTTTGTTTGACTGGCAGAAAAGGAGGAGAGAGGTTGTAACAGACATTCCTTCCAGCCAATGACAAGTGATATGTTAATGAAGGCCCTGGGCCGTCTAGGAGGCGGGCTGTTAGCATTCATCTTTGCTGTGTGAAATCTAAGGGAGTGCAGCACAGTTGTAAATGAGAGTAAGTGATTTCAGCTGCTGGAAGTGTGGACATGTAATGGGGGTGATGTTTTTTTTTGGGTATTGTTGTCCTTTAAGGGATGTCCGTGTGCCCTCTGACATGCTCTATTGGTGAACAATGCCCCATTTTATTGTATGGCCGTTAATGTATTTATACACAGTAATCATATCCCCACACAATCGCCTTTTCTCCAGCATACATAATTGTACCTTATCCAGTCTCTCCTCATATTAAAGCTCTACCAATCTCCTTATTAATTTAGTTGCCCTTCTCTAAACCCTTTCCATTTCAAAGATGTCCTTTTTGTACACAGGATTCCAAAATTGCACTGCATATTCCAAATGAGGCCTTATCAATACTTTCTAAAGAGGGAGAATAGAAAGCCTCTCTTTATACAAGACAATACCATGCTGGCTCTGGCTGTTGCCACCTGGCACTGCTTGCTTCCTTTAAGTGTGTTATCCACCAAAACTCCCTTTCCAACAGGGATTCACTTAACACAGAGCCATTTATAGTATAAGCAGCACAAGGATTTTTAAATCCAAAATGCATCACCTTACATTTCTCAAGACATTTGCTCATCCTCTGAAGTTTTTAATGGTTGACAATGTTTTGTGTCGTCAGCAAAAACAGAAACCATGCTGACAATACCCACTTCCAAATCATTAATAAATAGATTAAGTAGAACCGGCCCCAACACAGAACCCTGTGGCACCCCACTTATCACTTTAGTCCATAATGATGAAGCCCCATTAACAACTAACTTCTGCCATCCTATTAATTAACCATTTTATACCATGTACAAATGTGCCTACACAGACCAACAGACCTTAGCTTATACATTTGTCGCCTATGGGGGACTGTATCAAAAGCCTTTGCAAAATCCAGTATACTAATCTACTGCTATGCCAGAGTCTAAATTTCTACTTACTTCCTCATAAAAGCCAAGCAAGTTTGTTTGACAAGATCTATTCCTCCTAAATCCATGCTGGTTACTAATTATAATCTCAGTCCTTGAAACATACTACGACTACCCTTTTTGCATATTGGAATAACATCAGCCTTTTTCCAATCCAGAGGCACACCTCCGGACATGAGGGAATCTGCAAAAATAAGAAACAATGGCCTAGATAAAACTGAACTTAGCTCTCTAAGTACCCAAGGATGTATTTTATCCGGTCCAGGAGATTTATTAATATTAACCTATTAACCTTATTTAGTTCTTTCTGTACCATATCCTCGGTTAACCAAAGTGCACTTAAATCTTTTATACATTATGCTGCTATTCTTACATGATATCTGTACTTGGATCTTCTATAGTGTATACAGAGGGAAAAAAAATAACAAAAAAAAAAGACATTTGCTTTATCGCCATCCTCCAAAACTAACTTATCACCATTCATGCCACATTTTCAGTCCTCATCTTCTTACTTTTTATATACTTTTAAAAATGTCAGGCTTAGGGGCATATTATAAAGGTTCGTTAACTTTTCGCGGCCGTTTTCGGGACATTAACGCAAAATTATAAAGTCCGAAAACGGCCGCGAAAAGTTAACGAAGCGTTAACCTTTCGCGGCGATACTTACCTGTTACCGCCGCTTCTATTTATAAAGCGGCGGTACTGGTTCGCTCGGCTAGTATCGGCTGTTTTACTTCGCACCTTGAAGGTGGCGAAGTCAGCCGATACTAACCTCCCGCGGCGGGGATGGGCAGGCAACCCGCGGCGGGTGGTGCCACCCGCCCCGGGAGACACGACCACCCCACCCCCCCCCCGCGGCGGCAGCGGCAACCACCGCCGCCGCCGCCGCTTCCCGCAGCCCTCCCAACCCGTTCCGTTCGCGGCAATCTCGGAACGGGAGGCTAGGAGGGGCTGCCAGGAAGGGGCCGCAGCAGGTGGTCGCGACCACCCGCCGCGCACCCCTCCCCGGCAACCCTCCAAGCCCCCCGCCCGGCCGCTCCCGGGAGGGGACGGGAGGAGCCGCTGGGGGGTGGAGGCTCCCTCCAGCGGGGCCCTGAGAAGGGCCTTTTGGGGCTTAGGGGTCCCGCAGCTCGAACCGGGACCCCCTCCCCGGCCCTTATAAGGGCCCTTGCGGCACTGACAAGTGCTTTGGCGGGGGTCCCGCAGCTGAAACCGGGACCCCCAGTGCGGCTCTTAAAAGAGCCCTTGGGCGACGTCTTCTTTCTTCCAGTCCCGGCGACACCAGCTCCGCCGAGGCCGCCGACCCCGAGAGGTACCCCTGCAGCCGCCAGGGGTAACCCGGCGGGCGCCGGCGACCTCAACGAGGCCGATGTTGCCGGCGTCTTGATCCGAAGCGCCGTCTCGACTGGCGACACCAACCCCATCAGGTCGCCGATGCCAGGCAGACTCACGCGGCCGCCAGTGAGCCCGCTGGCACCGCCGGCCTCAGCGGAGCCGATGTTGCCAGCCGCTTCTTTCTTCTTTCTTCAGCCATCTATGCGATGGCATCTGAGTTCCACCGCAGAAAGCTCCTCTTTATATAGGTTTGCAGAAATCCATAATCCGTTTCTGATTGGTCAATTTTAATACTTGCTTTACATTAACCAATCAGATTTCTGGAAAGTTCTGAAATCTGATTGGTTAATGTAAAGCAAGTATAAAAATTGACCAATCAGAAACGGAATGGATTTCTGCAAACCTATATAAAGAGGAGCTTTCCGCCGCGGAACTCAGATGCCATGCAAGTAGATGGTGAAGAAAGAAGAAAGAAGCGGCTGGCAACATCGGCTCCGCTGAGGCCGGCGGTGCAGGGCTCACTGGCGGCCCGAGTGAGTCTGCCTGGCATCGGCGACCTGAGTGGGGTTGGTGTCGCCAGCGAAGACGTCGCGTCGGATCAAGACGCCGGCAACATCGGCCTCGTTGAGGTCGCCGGCGCCCGCCGGGGGTACCCCTGGCGGCGCAGGGGTACCTCTCGGGGGTCGGCAGCCTCGGCGGAGTGGTGTCGCCGGGACTGGAAGAAAGAAGACGTCGCCCAAGGGCTCTTTTAAGAGCCGCACTGGGGGTCCCGGTTTTCAGCTGCGGGACCCCCGCCAAAGGCACTTGTCAGTGCCGCAAGGGCCCTTATAAGGGCCGGGGGGGGGGTCCCGGTTCGAGCTGCGGGACCCCCTAAGCCCCAAAAGGCCCTTCTAGGGCCCGCTGGAGGGAGCCTCCACCCCCCAGCGGCTCCTCCCCGGGAGCGGCCGGGGGCGGGGGCTTGGAGGGGTTGCGGGGAGGGGGTGCGGCGCGGGTGGTCGCGACCACCTGCTGCGGCCTTCCCGGCAGCCCCTCCTAGCCTCCCGTTCCGAGATTGCCGCGAACGGGGAACGGGTTGGGAGGGGCGCTGGGAAGTGGCGCGGCGGCGGGTGGTCGCCGCTGCCGCCGCGGGGGGTGTGGGCGGGGTGGGCGTATGCCCCGCCCCTTAGGAGCGGCGTCGGGAAGGAGTTTAAGTCCCTTCGCGGCGATACTATATAGTATCGCCGCGAAGGGGCTTAAAATTACGCCAGCACATCGCGGCCGCGATAGGTATCGCGGGAATAGCGCTCGCCGTTATAAATACGGCGTAGCGCTATTTTCGCGCCGCGATGTGCGGCGGTAATTTTTTGCGCTAAATCGTTCCGTTTATAAATATGCCCCTTAGTGATGCTTTGTTCAGCTATTCTAAGTTCATTATTAATTTTAGCTAGTTTGATTGCTTTCTTACACTGCTTGTTACAGTTTTTATAATCCCTAAAGGCCCTTTCCGTTCCTTCTGACTAAAAGTTTTAAAAATGCCTTTTTCTTCCTTTCCATTTACCTCTTTACATCAGAATTCAGCCACAATGGGTGCAGATTATATTACACTATTTCATGGTCACTGTTCCCTAAGACTCCAGTTACCTTTATATCTATAATGCGCTCCACGATGTTAGATATAGAAGGTTACTGTGGGAACTGGTATTTACCAGTATTTGGCTGAATGATAAATACATTACTAAAGATGTTGTTTTCCTCAGGGGTCTGTCTTAGGTCTGGTGCCTTTTAATCTGCTCATAAATAAGTTAGGCATTGGAAATTTACAGGGCTATGTACCGAGAGCCATTATCGGCTATTTGTGTCTTAAAGTCACGTTAACCAATGTAGCAATGGTTAATGTGACTTCAAGACACAACTCATCCGCTGCAACCAATATACCAAGCCGAAAACCACTCTTTATGATGTAATCTCTAACATCAGCAGTTCGCTGGTGTTAAAGATTTACAAAAGGCAAACTCCATTTGTAATGCACTGAGAGACACAGTGGCTCAGTGCATTGCATATAAGGGGCAACGGAGAGCAAAAGTGGCTCTCGGTACATAGCCCTGATTGTCTCTGAATTTGTGTATGATAATAAATTGTGCCAGACTATAGGATCAGTGCAAGACACCTCTACCTACCTCTAGTAACTAAAATAGACTTAAAGATTGAGCTACAAAATGACAAATTAGATTTCATACTGAGAAATGCAAAGTTATGCATTTGAGCAAAAACAGCATAAACACTAGCTATAGTACTCAGTTTGGGCCCAGGCACCATTTTCTATAATTTAAGTATCCATATAATTCCATGTGTTTTTCCGTGTAACCACATAGTTATCCAGAATCAATGTTCTTTAATTCAGGAGAAGTCTCTGCAAAGTCAACGTAAACATTTTGATACCTGTGAAGTGAATGCTTTATACGGTGCAATAAAACCGTAAACTGATGTCTCTTTTCTTTTAGAAACATAACAGGCCACCTGCTGGCAACATCATCACTTCACAGTAGAGTGCTACATCGGGTTGGGTTCCTGTGGGTTATCCTAATATTTGCGGGTCGGGTTTAGGTAACCCACATTGAGTTTGAATCGGTTGTGGGTGGGGTTCAGGTAAAGTGAACCGCCGATCGGGTTGGGTTGCAGGTATGCAGGTAGAAGAATTCCAGTCTGTAAACAAAACAAAAACTTTTTTTCTGTCTATGAAGAGTCTGTAATGACTGGAACTAAGAATACATTTTTATCAATCCAACACAATGTGCAGTGTGTATAGCACCTTACACTAATATGGCAGATAAAGGGCAAATATATCTAGCTGCAAAAGCTCCCAGCCTCTTACTGTGTTTTTGGCAGGGTAAATATTGAGTTATAAACAGCTCTAATGTCCTTAGAATGTTATACAGGATGCCGTTGTGGATAGGAATACAGACTGCTATGTTCACCTTTAACTCTTGTAGTGCCTGGGTAGGTTTTGCAGAGATTACTGGGTAAAAAAGCAGTTAATGCTGGAGTGACTGGAAAGGCAGAGGTTACATTTCTGACCTTGGTTTTACTAGCAGAGGTGAGAGCCAGCAAAGTAACAATTTCCCATAGAACAAAGTAACAAACTTCTATCTGCACCTGCACCTATGCATGAGACCAGAGTAAGTGTCTGTATGGGAACAGATGACGTGATTTTATTGGTCTTTGTAAATCATTCTTGCGATAATGATCTATGGGATGTGGATGATTCTAGTGATGATAATAACAATTTGCACTTGATTAGGTTTAGCTAGAACTACAGCAGGTATGTGGACCTCCAGATAATTGCCATTTAAAACTCCAAAGCTAAAAATGTGTAGATATTTCAATGCAGATCCACCTGCTCCTTACCCATAAGCCTCTGTTATGGTACCTGCTCGTTGTAACTTTTATTGTCTCATACAATGCAAGTTTAGGCAGTGGGTGGAGATTGAAATGTATAGAAAATCATGGATAGGTAACCAGTAGATCTTCTGATGTTTGAAAACTATAACTCTCAGCATTCCTTGGATATAGAGTAAATGCTGGGAGTTGTAGTTTTTAAACCATCTGGATAACTACTCGTTACCTATCCCTTTTACAAGAAAACAGTTGCAGAGAGTTGCCCATGGGTAGGTAGAAGTTGGAGAAGTAGAGGCCTATGGGTAGGTAGAAGTTGGAGACAGTAGAGGCCCATGGGTTGGTAGAAGTTGGAGACAGTAGAGGCCTATGGGTAGGTAGTTGGAGACTGTAAGGATATATTATACAGATATAAAGTGGATATAAAGTGTTGATGGGAGAGGGTTCACCCTTCCTGCTCTGTAGTGTACACTGCACTCTATACCAGGGATCTCCTACCTGTTCGTCTACATTTATTTGAAAAAAATAACTTCCAGCATTCCACTACAGCACTAACAATATCAGAAGACATCCAGGGAATGCTGGGACGTGTAGTTTTCAGACAGTTGGATGCCTGCAAGTTGAAGACCACTGCTATATATATATATATATATATATCTATATATATATATATATAATTTTTTTTTTTCCCCTGTAAAAATTTTAGGATGAAAGAATAAAAGCGGGTCAGGTCGGGTCAGGTTTTCAGGTCCTAAACTTGTGGGCTGGGTAGTGGGTATGAAGTAGGTAGAATGGCAGGTAGGGGTCTGGAAAATTAGACCTGTGCAGGATTCTACTTCAGAGACGATACATTAAATTATATCCAAAAGGTTGCAATTTAATTAAACTATTCAACTTGTTATATACATTTGTTACTTAACAAGTATACAGCTGGAACAAAGTCCGACTATTAAGATGGGAACCAGGTCCGGCTCAAAACCCCTCGGTTCAGAGATCTGAATGTTTCGAGGTTCTGAGATCTGTAAATTTTCGAAAATAGCTTGAACATTCAATAAAAATCGAAAATGCGCTCCGAAGTTCCGAATTCAAGTTCTGTTTCCGGATCTTCTGGATTTTCCAGAGATCCAAAACCCCCGAAAGCGGAACGAAACCCAGCAGTTGCGGACACATGGATCGACGGTGGAAATGAGCAGAGGAGAAAGCATATGGTTACCAGAAACCCCCGCCAAGCAAACCCATCGCATCCAGAGACACTGCAGAGAGACCCCGGGGAACAGCACAAGCTTGGATACCGGCTCACAGTCATCGCTTTCACTAGGAAGGCAGCAGAAGCGGATTGTCATATGAAGAGCAGGAGACACCGCTAGCAAGGAACGAGACTGATACATTGGTGGTAAATATATATATATATATATATAAGAGAATTAGACAAATGTGGTAGCACTCCTGGGTCTTAAGTTAAACAGTTTAAATTTATTTAGTGCAACACGCCAACATCAACGCGTTTCGGCCGCCATCTTGGCCGTCATCAGGATGTGATGTCACAACAAGGTAACGTGATTTAAAGTGCCAAAGTGAACCGCCCTCCTTCTACTTACTACCTGAACTCTACCTCCGTGCTGGTGATATAGACTGTTAACGCTAGTCACTGTCCACATGAAAGTGCTGGACTCTTTTATATATAGGTGGGAGTAAGACGGGCTGGAAACCCGTATAACAATATTAAAAAATCTAAAACTACTAAAATTCTGTGAACTATAGATAAATATTAAAAGTGCTAGAAATATGTTTGGGTGTGAACTGATGCTTAATCCTAAAAGTCTATGACTGTGATAAAGTGCATAACCTGTCACAATGTTAAAAATAGATAACCACTTCAATGAGTGGCGTATACGTGCCGTATTCCTATTGGAACTGATATAGAGGGTATCGGGCCAGTACCCTTATCAGAATTTGATATAAGATAGCGGTTTGAGTATTTAAATTGGTTTACCCGTAATATAATAATTTATTCATTAAAGAGCGCCACTCATTGAAGTGGACAGTGACTAGCGTTAACACGAGGAGGAGTCTATATCACCAGCACGGAGGTAGAGTTCAGGTAGTAAGTAGAAGAAATGATCATAAATTACTAATTATTATAGGTAATTTATTATTGCAACGACTTGACATAAACATACTGGTAGTCAATGTAATTTATTATTGCAACGACTTGACATAAACATACTGGTAGTCAATGGACCAATACCTGGGATTGGTTAAACATTGCTATAAAGGGTTAATATTGTAATTCAACAATAGTGATCCTTTACAAACATTGTAAAATTAGGCTTTGCACTTTACTGGTCCTTTAACAAGGACCTTGTGGGCAGTGCAGAACAAAAGTTACTACAAAGCTCTGTGATTGTCCCCAAAGTGCAAACAAACATTCCCTACTTGCACACTCCTGCATTAAGACCATAGCAGGGATGTGGTGGGACAAGGTTTGCCAGATGTCTATCAGCCATCGCCCGACAGGTGGGTGGCCAGGGCGAATGACATCACTGGTGCTCTGGGGTGTAATGGGTAGTAGAGTAGTGGGCAGGATCAACGGATTTCAGCCTGACGCGGGACTCTGATTTTTGTCCTTGAATGTCATCCCAAATTAGAGACACCTTGCAGACCCTGAGTGGGATCAGAAGTGTTTAATAGCTTGGATTCGGTTCCCTGCACATTCTCCTATAGTGGCTGATTAGAATTAGCACTAAAACCATATACATATTTCAAAATCCTGTACTTATCGACTGTGACTGTACACTTGTGTTTGAGTAATAGTCATTGCTACACCACTGATCTTTGCTATTGAATATGCTGTTTTCATATTTCCCTTTACACCGCTGCAGCATGGGGAGACTTTAAAGCCATGTGCGATCTACAGACCAGAGACAACTGAACTGCTGACCTGAAACTTATATCTGTAGGGGAATCACGTAACTAACATAGTTCAGCTAATCCTTAGTGATTTAGTTCACTTGCATTATCACCGTGAACAAAATAAGAAATAAAGGGCAGAGAGGATCTGTATTTGGGCCTTTCTGCCGTAGCCCAAGTTTGCACATATAACATAACATTTGGCAATAAATAGAAGATGCATAGTAATAGGACTAAGCCACACCAGCTCGTTTTAAAAAGTGATCCGATTGGGTGTTAAAAAGCTATTGGTGGCCAGTTGTTCTGGCCACACTAGGTGCACTGCGGTCCGCTTACCGGAGCGCATTTATTCCACATTTCTTTGCGTAATGTGTTCCAATACTTGGCGGAGATTGGCGGATCGAAGCACACTATCATACCGGAACCACACACGGTCTGTTGCAGTGTGGCCTCCGTTTCAGTGTTGTCTATTACTGCACACTTGCAGGGAGATTCACCCAGAGCCACAATCTCTCTGGCCAAATCTCCCATATCGGATTTACCAGAGGCTTGTGTGGCTTTGGATGAATCTCACCCGCACGTAAGTATTTAATGCCATTGTTAAATACTTACGTGCAATCAGCCGCGCAGCCTCTGGTAAATAGGTTTGTGTCAGCTGCGCAAGAGTTTTCTCCGGTCCTTGCACCGCTACCGCAAACAAAGGCTTAAAGTCGTGCTAACCAATGGTAAATCGGATAGCGAGACTTTAAGAGGAAAAAGGAGTGCTGCGGTGACTGGTAAATTCGGCCACTAAAATTTTATACAGAGTATCATGGGGAGAACAATTAAACTAGGAGATTCAGAACCAGGAATATATAACAATGGGAAAGGGAATGTGTACAGGATTACACACTCATGGGACATCCTGTTCGATAGGCTGATGATGCGAAAATTAACGTTCTTAGCTTTAATATCATGAAGATTTAGTATATATAATATGGAATCTATGGTCTCCAGGGCTTATAACCATACCATTTAGGACTAGCAAGGCTCAAACAAAACAATTAATATTTAGTTTCTCACACAGGTTGTACACAGTTACATGCTGTCAGGGGGTGTCATATCCAGAAAAGCAGACCAAATCTTGTGGAATTTGGCAAGAGTCCATCTGCTCTTGTATATCATTTGTAAGAAAGCTAGCAGCATGGGGAGACTTTAAAGCCATGTGCGATCTACAGACCAGAGACAACTGAACTGCTGACCTGAAACTTATATCTGTAGGGGAATCATGTAACTAACATAGTTCAGCTAATCCTTAGTGATTTAGTTCACTTGCATTATCACCGTGAACAAAATAAGAAATAGGGAAATAAGGTATAAAGGGCAGAGAGGATCTGTATTGGGACCTTTCTGCTGTAGCCCATGGGATGGTGTTTTTTGTTTTGTATTTTCTATTAAACTTGTTTTATTTCACAGAGCAAGTTTGCACATATAACATAACATCTGGCAATAAATAGAAGATGCATAGTAATAGGACTAAGCCACACCAGTTCGTTTCAAAAAGCGATCCGATTGGGTGTTAAAAAGCTATTGGTGGCCAGTTGTTCTGGCCACACTAGGTGCACTGCGGTCCGCTTACCGGAGCGCATTTATTCCACATTTCTTTGCGTAATGTGTTCCAATACTTGGCGGAGATTGGCGGATCGAAGCACACTATCATACCGGAACCAAACACGGTCTGTTGCAGTGTGGCCTCCGTTTCGGTGTTGTCTATTACTGCACACTTGCAGGGAGATTCACCCAGAGCCACAATCTCTCTGGGAAAATCTCCCATATTGGATTTACCAGAGGCTTGTGTGGCTTTGGATGAATCTCACCCGCACGTAAGTATTTAATGCCATTGTTAAATACTTACGTGCAATCAGCCGCGCAGCCTCTGGTAAATAGGTTTGTGTCAGCTGCGCAAGAGTTTTCTCCGGTCCTTGCACCGCTACCGCAAACAAAGGCTTAAAGTCGTGCTAACCAATGGTAAATCGGATAGCGAGACTTTAAGAGGAAAAAGGAGTGCTGCGGTGACTGGTAAATTCGGCCACTAAAATTTTATACAGAGTATCATGGGGAGAACAATTAAACTAGGAGATTCAGAACCAGGAATATATAACAATGGGAAAGGGAATGTGTACAGGATTACACACTCATGGGACATCCTGTTCGATAGGCTGATGATGCGAAAATTAACGTTCTTAGCTTTAATATCATGAAGATTTAGTATATATAATATGGAATCTATGGTCTCCAGGGCTTATAACCATACCATTTAGGACTAGCAAGGCTCAAACAAAACAATTAATATTTAGTTTCTCACACAGGTTGTACACAGTTACATGCTGTCAGGGGGTGTCATATCCAGAAAAGCAGACCAAATCTTGTGGAATTTGGCAAGAGTCCATCTGCTCTTGTATATCATTTGTAAGAAAGCTAGGTCTTAAAGGACCACTATACTCCCCTAAACCACTGTCCACCGATGTGTAGTACCCAGGGTGAGGATCTTAACCGCCAGGTCCTCACCACTGGGATCACCTTCTATCCTGTGAAATCCTCCACTCAGTCGGCGACTTCGGTCAATGAGAAGACATGCTTTGTAGAAGCTTAGGTCCTAACCCTCAGTTCTACAGACTGACGAAACTGGGTGGAGGTGAATATAGTTCTCCTTTAAGGGCTAGGTCACACTAATGTGTTTTTCACGTGTTTGTGCACGTGATATTGGTTAGAATGGAAATCGCAGGAATGCAAAAATTCACAAGATTTCCGATGTGCATGCAATTGTGCATCTATTTCAGTTTTGCTATCACCATTTTTTGCGTAATCGCATGCATTTCCATATTGAGCCAGATTAAACGTGTCACATGGTATAGCTGAATTAACCAATCGCTAAGATCCTCATTATAAGGTTATGAAGTTCTATACTATTACATGAAATAGCCCCTTTTAAATCATAATGTGATCCCCATATTGCAATGGAAAATATAAAGGAAAATACAGACACCAATGTTTGAGTTTATATTTTTATTAATTATTTTGTTATAATCCTATCCTAACATTGCCCCCACACCCGGATTCTACCCTTTCCCAAAGTTGATCCAGAGGAAGGCGAAAAACCCAAGAAGGGGAAAAAAATTCCTTCCTGGCTCCATGTGGCAGTCGGATAAATCCCCAACTTGAAACATTGTCATTTATGTTTAAAGGGGAACAAAAGCCCATCTGTCAACTTGCTAGCTAACAGAATCCTGTTCAAGGTGATGCCATATATTTATAGCCTATTGATAGCCCTCATACTATCTGAGGCGCTGGAAGAAAAAAACGGACCCTTCTAATACATCAAAGACCAACAGAGAGATGCATCAGACAGTCCACCAAGGGCAAACTAGGAAGAGGTTTAAGTGGAAATGAAAGGGATTGCCCTGTCCCACATGCACAGGTTAAGTAGACCGTGAATAGCTGATCCAGAGGGATATTGAGGATCTAAATTTTTCTATTTATAATACTTATCATATATATTTGTGTGTTTACCAACACCAGCGTCTGCACTATGAAACCAGCTATGGTTAATGACTAATGGGATAAACGTTTTGTTACCTCAGCTGTGTGTATAGGAGACGCAATCCAGAACAAGAACAAACCCATGTGGTTTTGTCTCCCCCTTGTTGATTGCACCATCCACCCCCTTGTTTTCATAAACCTTGGCGTGTTGAGTGAGAGACAAGCCCATCTTTGGATCAACCCAGCTAAGGAAAAGACGTAAGGTCTTGTTGCGAGATGGTGCTTGAAAGAACACCATTAACCACCGGTGAAGGGTGGGAAGCCCATACATGAGATAAAAATGGTCATCCAATAATGTGGCAGTGTGGTCAGAGAAATGACACCATATCCCTGTCTGCCTTTACAACCCAGCAACACACAGGGCAGGAACTGTTACACCAAAACCCAATACTTTCAGAGAAGATACAACAATATACAGTACTGTGCAGTGCAAGTGAAGAATCTCATTGTATTTAAAAAAGCAGATGCATTAGTTATGCCCAGTACAGAAGAGCTTTCCTTGGGACAGACTTAACTGTGTACATTCTATCTTAAGGAAAAAGGACACACATTGAATATTGTAATGTAACAAATATGCCCAAGAGCAGACTGGTTTAAGGAGGTGTAAAGGAGCAATTTATGGCAAAATAAACAAATCAATCTTGTATGGGGTGTTTAGAACACAATTGTCTGCCATGACAATGCTGATTTGATGCCTTGCAATGGGCGTTTTCATAACACCCTCTAAGCTAAAATGCAATCAACACCTTGCATTCAGGAGCTCCCTAACAACCTGGCTGTTATTATGCTAATTTGGATTTTTCTGCCAACAGGTTCTTGTAAAGTCCTATTCTGTTGTATTTACTTTGATCAACTGGACTTGAAGAGCATTTCGCTAGTCATCCGACCACTTTCTCAATTCAGAATGACTTGTACAAGAATCTGTTGGCAAAAAATATCCTGAATGTCCCAATAAGCATATCACAGCCAGTTTTCAGGAACCTCCTGATGCAATGTTTACTGCAAGGTGCTAAAGGTGTTTTTGAACTGTTCGTGTGAAGGCGTCAAAACAACTTGTACAAGTCATTATAAGGGCAGACTTTTGCTGTTAATAGAGACAGATGTACTTTAAATCATTGTATTTGGTGTTAGCAATGGTTCCTACATAAAAATTGAATTCGTTAGTTATCTTTGCTTCAAAATGGCGTCGTTTGCAAGGAACTTGCTGCTAAGATACTACAGCCCTGAATAATCTATTTTTGGCTTCAGAGAAAGTTTGGTTGTGGTTAAAAGGTTTTAGGGTATGTATGCATGTATAATTTTATTTTAAGCGCCACTTGGGTACGCACACTGTACATGATAAATACAACAGGAGATTCAATAAATGTTCTTATCGTTTAAAATGGTGCTAATTTTGCCCCAACCAATCAGATCTTATTTCACTTTGAAATCTAACATCTGATTGTTGGGCAAAATTAGCACTATTTAACAATAAGACTTTTTGAATAACCCTGAAAGTATTTTAAAGAGTAATGTACAAAAGAGAGAACCACAACTGTGTCTCCTGACATATAAGTTATAGAATTGTGTTTACTACTAGTGCACGAGCTTACTCAGTGCCAACAGGTTTTGAATCCTGTATTTACAGTAAGGTTAAAAGTTTTAAACATCAAAGAAGGAAGACACTTATTTCCATAAAATGCACCAAAGACAGTATGAAATTCTGTGGGCAGCAGAAGATGGGAGAGTATTTTTTCTAATACATACATTTTTTTTGGGACGTGTAGAAAATCCCTTTTATGAAGAAGAAAGGGGGAACTGCTACCATGAGTCCTGTGGCCACCAACAACGAAACATCCTGGGAAAATCCATTGTGAGGTGATTCTCATTTAATGGGCTTACTCACAATTCTACTACCCAAGGGCACTTCCATGAATAAAGAATGAGATCATAACGTACAATTTCTCCCAACATCCAGACACATAGGAAGATGATCTGTGTTTTACCAGCACATGGACTAGAGCCCAGACACTTCCCCTGGTTTTATTTTCATTAAGGACTTGCGTCAATTCATAAATCTTGGTCAATGCCAATCAATAACAAGGATGTGTCACCAGTCAGGATATTGCCCAGTAGCTATATCCGTATAGGCAGGGGATTAACTGAAGATATAAGGAAGAAGGGTTAAAAACTGTAAATATTCTTTTGTATAAATTTATGTATTTACAATAAAATCCTTTCAAACGTATAACATTTTTATAATCTTTCTCTGTTATTCTATAGAAATTGTTATAATAATCATAATTTTGTAACGTACAAAAAACTTTTATCTGTCCAAGATTGTATAAACTGTGGTAACTGGTGGTGTTTTATAAGTATCTCCACTCCCACTGGGTGGGAAACCATTGGAACATATTGTATTCTACGTAGAGCTAACATGGAAATATAATTTAGCCAGAAGTCTCTGCTCCTTATTTCTGGGTATATACCAACCGAGTGTCATATAGTTATGGGCTTAAACTCCCATGGTTCCCTAAATAATAAGATAAAATATAGTGTACTATCAGGGTATACATCACTAGCAGGTACTGTAACCTGTATCCTGATAGCTTTATATGTTGGTGAAGAAATTTTTATATTTAAACAGATTTATTCTATACTATAGTGAAAGTTTAACTGTTGGTATAGGCCAGAAGTGACCTTAAACCACTCTATTTTAAGCTCTCAATCATCACTGTCCACAGACAACCGACAACTTTACAGACAACTTTAGAGTCTTATAACAGCACATGGCGGACTTTATTTCAAGCATTAAGGACCTCATGGTCCCTGAGGCTCTTTTTTGTTCCATGTACGTAGAATCCCTGTATTCTCACACACAGATGGGCTGTTTGTGGTGGTATTTACTTCCTATCGATGCAGAATATCAAAATTGGGTTATACAGAGTTTGTCATGGAGCTACTTAGGTTTTATATCCTATACCACAATTATTTTTTATTCGATAGGAAGTTCTACCTGGAAGGTAAGGGTACTGCCATGGGCACCAAGTGCGCCCTCTCATATGCCAACCTGTTTCTAGGTTGGTGGGAGAGGGAGGTGGCACTTGTGATCCCATGGCCTAATACAACAGCATAGATTGTGGCTTCGGTATATAGTACAAAGTTTTCTTCATATGGAGTGGCCCTTGAGATTTGCTTCATACATACATTGGGGCCCTTATATAATAATATAATATCTTTCTGACACACAACATTTCGACTGTAGGCTGTGATTTTCTGGATGTAAAGTTAACATCAATGAGGACCACCTTGAGACACAGCCACAAACTCACTTCTACATTTAAAAAGTGCACTCCAGGGCCTATATGAGGCATTCCTCGTGGACAATTCATAAGGGTACACGTAATTGCACCAATATGTCTGCGGCCAATGACCTTGCCACAAGATTTAAGGAAAGGCGCTATACTACCTCCCTTATCAAATCCATTAAGCAGAGATGAAAGACTTATCACGGATTATCTCTTACAACCTAAGGTAGAGATTGATCTCTACAATGAGGTTCATTACTATGTTTTAATAACCATGGTCTGATATTAAGAAAGTGTTGTCTGACAAGATTGGAATCCTTAGAGTGACCCCCTCTCTCTACATTAGTCCGCTGGACCTATGTTGACAGCAAGTTTAATAGAATATAATCTGATAGACTGTGTAAAGTCACTTCGAACAAACAACTGTAAAATTAAATAGAGGAGTATCTTTGATGAGCACATATGCATGTGGTAATTGTAAATTTTCATGAAAAATGAGCCCACCTTCAATGACAGTGAGGGTAGAAATCAGTTTACAATTAAAAAATATTTCAACTGTAAAAGTCGCTTTGTAATATACTTACTTACCTGCACTTGCCCTTTGCCTATATATGGGCAGAGCCACAAAAAGCTCAAAGAAAGGTTAAGCTCACACCTCTCTAACATTCGTAACGCTGAAAAGATAGGCCCCTCTCTACATTGGATTAAAGGATTTCTCTATTAATAGGTATACTACCTTTAATTTTCAGTATTGGAAACTTATGGTTGTTGCTGTCCTACCCCTTGTGGCCCAGGACCTAACAGATTGGAAGACACATTTTATACCATCTATTTTGTAAACCCAACTAAGTGGGGGACACAGCTTAGACAATATAATTGTCTAAGCAGTAGAGACTACAGTGTAGACCAGGGGTGTCCCTAGGGTTTTTGGCACCTGAAAAACTTTTGAATGGCGCCTATAGGCAGTGCGTAGCGTTCCACCACAATGGCATGGTGGGCATGTCTTTGCATTTGGGTGTGGCTTCTTCTTTGCTGGGTGGTGGCAAAACTTGATTATTTTATATTTGAATACACATTTATAAAGTTTCAAATTGTTTAACAATAAAAACATGACAGTACAATACATTAGAAATCCCTCCATAACTTTATGTAGAATAAAATAGTTGGCCAATCATTTGTAAGCCTCGCCACCACCTCAAGCTACATTCTTGCTTAAATATCCAACGTGTCTGGATGGTGCAAACATTACCATTGATAAGGACAGAAGGGTGTCAAAGAACCTTAACCGTAGCGTTTCAGCACAGCCATGCTCCAGGCTGGCGTCATGGTCATGGTTCTCTTTTAAATCTTACTCTTTACAGTGTCAGACACTCCCACATAGGGTAACCCTGTGATAGTTATACATCACCAGAGTAAAAAAGGTCCGTGCACACCAGAGGGCCCGGGGAGGTCACTGCAGACCAGGGGCTGGAGACCAAAGGGCCCTTCAGAACAGGGGGGCTCTGTAAAACAGATCTATTATTTATCTATCTCTGTCTATCTAACTGTCTCTATCTATCTGTCTATCTATAGATCTTCTATTTCTCTGCTATCTCTTATCTATCTATCTTCTATCTCTCATCTATCTATCTATCTATCTATCTATCTATCTCGCTATCTATCTATCTATCTTATCTCTGCTATCTATCAATCTCTGCTATCTATCTACTATCAATCTACTATCTAATACTATGTAATTAATAAATGCCTTCCTGATAAAATAATATTATTATTGCACCCAGACCATATATTATGCTTTAAATTATCCTTTCCCTCATAATTTAAAGCTGCAGCTTTAGAGTCCTTATGTTATAATAATAGGGTCATATTGTTATTTCCATAATGTAGTATTATCTGCTATCATACAGTATATGCATTGTAAACATATCACAGAAGATGTACATTGCCAGGAGGTATCAGTAGAGGAGCACACTACTGTAGTGAAACTTCTTTTTAGTGGCAAAACGCATACTTTTTTTTGGGACACTAGGCCCCTTCCTCAGTATATTGCCAGGAGGCAGGAAAATATTTACCATGCCAAAAGCCTCTGGACAGAAGCAGCTTGCCCCATGGTTGAGAAGGACTTGCACAGTGAGTTTGGGCCTCTTTTCCTTGTGAAACTCAGCACTTTGCAGGACACAGCTTTAGTGGCAGACACCTTTAGTTCTGCAGCATTTACAACAACTCCGCAGCAGCAGAAGTTTCCACAAGCTTGAGCTCAGCTCTCCTGCCTCAGCATGGTGCAAGGGGCTAACATCTTGCTGGTCTGGAATCTCTGGGTCACACCGGCCTTTAGTAGGAAATGGCAAACTTCCAAAAGTGCCCTTCAGTTTCTCTTTGCTCCATTTGCAGCACTCAGTGCAGTCTCACACACTCACTCACTCACACTTTCATACAACACTCACACACACACACTCTCACACCACTCACACACCCACATTCTCTCACACACACTCACTCTCTCTCAAACACACACACACTCTAATACACACACACACACACTCACTCTCACACACACACTCACTCACTCACACACACTCGCTCACACATACACTCACTCACACACACACACTCACTATCACGAACACACACACAAAAACTCTCTCACAGTGTCAGTCAGGTCCGGACAAGCTCCCATGATGGCTTCCTGCAGTCTGCAACTCCCCCGTTGACAGTCGCAGTTTTCCTTCCTTCCTTCATGTAAGTTTTGTTGCTCTGACTGTCTGATGATAATCCCTTTACCTTCGCTGGCGCTGGGGGCAGAAGAGGAATGTACGCTGTAGCAGTGGATTTGTCTCCCTGCTGATTGGCTGATGATAGACCGGTTGGCTCTGGACCTAATTACGCGAGACGTGACTAGCCATCAGACTGATTTGTCCCATTTATTTCTAGTTGCATAACTGACATCACTTACGCGTCCGTGCGCAACCGGTCTTCAGCCAATCACGGGGAGACAAATCCACTGCTACAGCACTTCCTCTTTATCTTCTGCCAGCCTCCCGAGTAAAGCAAATGCAATTAACAGCGCACGCAGCGCAACACACAGGGTTTTTTTTTACAGTTTGCCGCCTTTTAAAATACCCAGATGCGTGCGACATGAGCAATCTTTTCAGATTGCTTCATGGTAGGGCGGCGCTGCATAGACAATACATTTTAGATTACCCCATTTGTGTTTGGTGATATACCTGTTTCTATTATGCAAAAAGGGTGTTGCTTCTTTGTCAGATCATATGGGGCCCTAGGCAGAGCCATCATTTAGGGACCTTTTTTTGCTACATACTGTATATTGTATATACTTAAAACTGTTACTACTACTTCTTCTAAAGCTGGGCCTCCAGAAGTTTCCCGGGCCTAGGCAGGTGCCTAGGATTGCCTTGTGATAATCCTGCTCTGCTTCTTGGTGCTTTGGAAATATTTTTTCATCTTAGCAAATGGAACATAGATTTTCTAATTTGGCTTGTGCGTATAGCTCTTTCTTGTGGTAGGTATGGTTAAAAATTGACAGCAGTTTTCTGTCTGAGTGTACGCAAGAAAAAGTGGTGTCCGCATGTTATTTTTTTCTCTGCGGATTGGTAGCTATTTATAATACCTGGTGGAATTCCAATAAAAAAAACTGCTTGTATATGGTTTTAACTTTTATACATTTTAGGTATGCCCATTTTGTTAATTTTAGTATGCCCTTTTGTTAAAGAAACGGTCCACATCATCAACCCCTCCACAAAAAACCCCATCCCCCAAATCAACAAAGTACTGAGTGGGCGTGTATCCATGATACATACCACTAAGTACACTAAACTAGACAAGGATACACCCAAATACACATTTCTCACTAGATGCAGACACCAGTTGTAACCCCTGGATAGTCTGCCTGTCCATCCAAGCTTCCCTTGAATGTGCTCAGAGATTAAAATGTTAAATTAATTTATGTTTTATTCTATGATTTGCATTGATTGTCTCATAATACATGTTACTTTTTAGCTTGTGACGGTTCTCATTCATCCAGGTCATGGTATATCTTTGTTTTCAATTAGATCAACTTGACTTGAAGTTTAGTTCTGAAGACGTTTCACTAGTCATCCGACTGGCTTTCTCATTCAGAATGACTTGTACAAGAACCTGTGGCAATAATGTCCCTGGAAAATCCCAATTAGCATATCACACACAGCAGTGTTAAGGGCGTGATTGGATAGTGCTAAGAGGTGTTATAGGAACACCCGAGTAAGGTGTCAAACAGCATTGTACATGGCAGACAGTTGGTTGCAGAAGAAACTACGGTGTCCTATGTGACATCTCTCTTCACCTGTATACCCCCAAGGAGGCTGTTGACATGGTGAGAAAACGGCTAGGCCAAGACAGCACTCTTACCAGCAGAACTGATCTCAACCCAGACAGGTGGTGTTCCTTACTGGACTTGTGCCTGAATACCACCTATTTCAAATACAGGGATAAGTTCTATAAGCAAAAACACGGATGTGCTAAGGATCTCCATTTTCACCATTGTGGCCAACCTTTACATGGAGGAGGTAGAAAAACAGGCGCTTAATACCTTTAAGGGCAAGCACCCAGCCACTGGTTCAGAAATGTGGATGACACCTTGTTAAAATACAGCAGAAGGAAGTAACAAAGTCACAGAACAAATTTACACAGGGATAGGACAAAACACAACTGGCTTTCTTGGACTGCTGGTAGAAGTTAAGGAAAATGGTAAACTGGAAGTAGAGTTTTACAGAAAACCACACACATAGATCAGTATTTGATGTTTGACTCCCCACCACCCTTTAGATCACAAGCTTGGTGTCATCAGAACCCTGCAACACAGAGCTGAGAACATCCCCACTAGCATTGAGACGAAGGCTAAAGAAATGAACATCTCAAGGAACCCTTAAACTTGTGGATATCCAGACTGGGCCTTTGTCAAAAGAAGTAGAAGGAAAGAAAGAACAGAATACCAACAGTGAAGGGGAAAACACAACAGGAGAAAGAACATGGTCATCCATATGTAGCAGGGGTCTCCGAAAATTAGGAAAATTTTCAAAAAACACCGTCCCTTGTCTGCTTTAAACCGCACACACACTGAGGCAGCAATTGGTACATCCGAAAGACCCAATACCGAAACACAAGATAAGCGACATCCTATACGCAGTGCAGTGCAGTGGAGAATGCTCAGATTTGTATGTGGGGGAGACCAAACAGCAACTGCATCAACATATTGCCCAGCACAGAAGAGCCAATTCCTCAACTTAAAGGGCATCTATAGTGGGAAAATGTACTTTTTTTTCTTTCTTTCCAGTGTTCTATAATTCCACTCCCCACAACCCCCAGAGTGGCTTCACTTTTTTAATTCCCTCTCTGTCCTGAGATACACCATTTAGAAGAATACGTGATTGCATTCCTCTACTTCTACTTGGACTGTCATCAATCCCTGTACGCAGAGATAGATTAAGATTAATATGGGGCCCTAGGCAGGCCATCATTTAGTGGCCCCTTTTTTGCTACTTATTGTATAGACTGTAATCCTTTTTACTGCTTCTTGAACTGGGCCCCCAGAAGTTTCCTGGGCCCTAGGCAGTCGCCTAGGGTTGCCTTGTGGATCTCCTGCTCTGCTGTGACGTGATCCCCCCTTCCGCTCTGTAATAACATAGAGATAAGAGCATTAGCAGGGGAGAGGTAGCTTTAATGGTAGATATAAGGCTGCACTTGACCCTCCTTCTTAATAGCTTTCATTGATTGATGATGGGTCACAAAATGAGAGATTGTAAACTGTACTGTTTCTCCTTCTTCTTCGTGTCTTCAGGACGCTTGCTTTCTATGGCCACTGTGCGGGGTGTGTTTTTCAGGATGTTGAACTTTTAACTCCTACTGCACATGATAAGCTTGTCGGTTACCGAGTTGAGACATGGAGGAGGTAAACAGAGGGGAGGGGGAAGGGGGATGCTGCACACAGATCTGACACCGTGGTTAACAGTCACTGACAGAGATAGGATTAAGGGCAGCACAGAGTACATGAATTAAACTTTGCAAAGGGGTAATGTGTTTTTTTCACTATAGATGCCTTTAAGGAGTCCATTTATATGAAAATAAAGAACCAAGCCTAAATAGAGGTGGGGGGTTCTTACACCAACTGTCTGCCATGAACAATGCGTTTTGACACCTTACTCTGGGCATTCCTATAACACCTCTAGCCACTATCCAATCACACCCTTAACACTTGGCTGTGATATGCTAATTGGGATTTTCCAGGGTATATAATTGCCACAGATCTTGTAGAAGTCATTCTGAATTGAGAAGCCAGTCGGATGACTAGCAAAACGTCTTCAGAACTAGCATATCAGGAGGAGAAGGTAGCTTTGATGGTAGATATAAGCACTTGACCCCCTTCTTAATGCTTTCACTGATTGATGGGTCAGACTGTTCTCCTTCTTCCTGTCTTCGGACAGCTTGCTTTCTATTGGTCACTGTGCGTGAGTGTGTTTTTCAGGATGTTAACTTTTAACTCCTACTGCACATGATAAGCTTGTCGGTTAGCCGAGTTGAGACATGGAGGAGGTAACAGAGGGAGGGGGAAGTGGGGGAGTGCTGCACACAGATCTGACACCATGGTTAAACAGTCACTAACAGAGATGGATTAAGGCAGCACAGAGTACATGAATTAATTTTTTGCAAAGGGAAATTCATTTTTTTCACTATAGATGCCCTTTAAGGATAAGGGACATACCTTTGAAGATTTTAATGTTAACATATTGGCAAAGGAACGTGACTGGTTTCAAGAGAGGTGTTAAGGATCCTTTATGTGAAAATAAAGAAACCAAGCCTAAATAGAAGTGGGGGGGTTTCGACACCAACTGTCTGGCCATGTACAATGCTTTTTGACACCTTCTCTGGACATTTCTATACACCTCTTAGCCATCCAATCACGCCATTAACACTTGGCTGTGATATGCTAATTGGGATTTTCCAGGGTACATAATTGCCAACAATTCTTGTAACAAGTCATTCTCTGAATTGAGAAAGCCATCGGATGACTAGCGAAACGTCTTCAAGAACTAAACTTCAAGTCCAGTTGATCTAATTGAAAACAACAGAGATGTTACTACTTTTGTTTAACATAATACCGATTAAATGTCTCTGATAAATATCCCTTTCTACGTGTGTTACTTTGTGGCTCTGGCTAGTCCTGATCAGGTCTTACCCTATGGCTAACATTTTGGTTTTTTCGTTTTTGCCACCATCATGTTTCTCTTTGAGAAGGAATAAAGCCACAGATAACCAACTTTTACTTATATAAATACAGGAGACACTATCAGGGAGATGTAATAAAAGTTCTTATTGTTAAAAATGGTGCTATTTTTTTAACAATAAGAACTTTTATTACATCTCATGGTTCACTGTCCCTGCATTCAGCTACATAATACCTGGCTCTTCTTCCGTGGTCTGTCTAGCTTATTCTCTGCACACTTTCAGGGAGATTCAATAAAGTTCTTATCGTTAAAAAAGGGTGCTAATTTTGCCCCAACCAATCAGAGTTTAGCTTTCAGATGTTAAATAATAATATGATTGGTTTGGGCAAAATTACGCACCTTTTTGTAACCTAAGAGCTTTTATTGAATAACCTGTTTGTGTTCCTAGAATGCCCTCTCCTCTTATCTATCTCCCTCTCTCTCTCTATGTTCTATCTCCTCATCTTTGTAACCCTTTTTTGGGGAGTTACAGTAGATCCCATGCCTCCGCAAATGGAGATATGCGGGGTTGGATAAAGCATGCCTCCACCCAGGGCTATAAACCAGAATTTGGTGGGCAATGGACTCCCTGGGGTCTTGCAATAGCAGTGATCTCTATTCCAATTAGTAGCAAGGAATACACCACACAGTATTTCTGTAATTTATATATAAATATATATATATATAATATTATATAAACATATTTATACAAGATAAACAATCTGCAGTAACTGTTAATAGAGCGATAATAGATAACATAACTATAACCATACATAACATTTGAAAGGATGTGCATTGAGTCCCTTACACACAATGTCCATATAGCATTAATATAAATGTGTGTGCACACTACAAGCGATAACAGCTATTTAATTGTACCAATGTGGAGTTTGTGTCACAACACAATGCTGGGCACCCTGGGGGGTGTATCAAGGAAAAGGTCCAACCAACTCCCTTTGATGCAGATTTAGCAAATGGATCCTGGCAAAGCAGGAGAGGCAGTATGGCAGCTTCACATCCACACTGGCATAGGCTGTAACAGAACGGCTTCTTAATTCCTAAATCCAAGTTACAGTTTTCACTGGGGCTGCTGGGTAATCCACAGTCCAGTCCAGTAACAAACTGGCCACTGTGTCAGGGCTGAAGTCCTATATGCCACTACATGGGGTAACTACCCTGGATCCAACACAGGATCCTGCTGCTCTGAACCCATCTAAGTCCTGCTTCCTCCCATAGATAGAAACAAAATCCTCCTTAGGTTTTTGGAGTCAAAAAGGTAACAACACGGGGTGACAGGTCAGCAACGTTCTAGTCCAATCATAAATGTTTACATTTGTCTCCGTGAGGAAGCAGCCACCATTTTGTGGTAGTCATAGCTTATTTAAAGAGACAGCACATTGGTGCAGCTGAAGTAAAAAAGAGGTGAAATTCACTTACATACACTATCATCTCTATCTCTCTCTATTTATCTATCTATCTATCTATCTATCCAGTTTCTCTCCCTGTCTGCTTCATCTCTTCATCTTTATTACCAGGCGGCCTTTTAAAGTGTATTGATCTGAGTCTGAATTTACTTTTGTTGTACACCTGTATGTGTCCAGGGACAGGCACTGTGACTAGAAATATAATCTATATATATATATATATATAGTATATATATTTAATATATCTATATAATCAAAAATCTATATTCCATCTCCCCCTATATAGCTAATGCCTGGAGCACTGTGTACACGTTCCAATAGTTTGTCGAGATTGACTGGTCATAACGTTGTGATTGGCCATGATTAAAAATTTCAGCCAATTGTGTGCCCAATAAAGTCTGGCGCTTATTTCTATCATCAATGATGTGTTATTGACATAGTTCATCTGTCTGTGATGTGGTTTAGAAGTGTCCCATGTGTTCTCCACACAACAATCTGTTGTATCCTGGCTTCGGTGCAGCTTGATTTACCAATACAACCGATTGCATGAATGGGGGACTGAGCCGGTCCTGGTCGCCCCCTACCCACACGATAGGATAGCCTCACGGTACTACATTTGGTCAGCTGAAATATTGCAGGGTTTGTACCCAGCCTAGAGTGTGCCTGATTTCTTCTCCCACTATTTTGTCTTCTTCTGCTTATATGTAACAGGTGATAGCTATTCCATTAAATTCAAACTTCACCGCCAAATGATATCAGGATATGTAAGAGCTCGGATATAAAATCTTGACAATAAAAAAATGTTTTTCTATTCAGTTTTAATTTTCCCAAAACTGCACAAATGTTGATATTTTGCCTTTTTTTCCCCCTTTAATTGTTTTTATTAAAGGTTTTTACATAAAAGCACAGTGTACAATGATTGCATTTTTCTTTTCATCATTAGAATATGTAAATTTGTGTTTTTACTTGTGATGATGTCACACTAGCTAACAGTGGCTTGTAGCGATGATGTCACAGTGACTCATCCAGGGGGTAATAAGGAGCTGCTCTCTCTCACCTCACACATCACATTTTTCAGAGATGATCAGCGTCGCAGACTCCAGAAAGAGCTCTGTCCAAAGTGCCTGGTAAGTGCATGGACCACATGCCATTGTGTCCCCAGGCTCTGTATATGTTTCCCCTTCAGTAAGTATCAATTCTATATATTGGTTATTACTGATTTAATGGAATCTCCCAAATTAATGATTATTTTTTTATTAACCCTATGTGTCTCCCTTCTTTTCTTCCTTATAATTAAAGGAGATGCCCGAACTCGATAAATATTTCAGGAGCGCGTGGCATTGGAGAGAAAAAAGATGGTAGGGTTAAATGTCTCTACTCCCCTTCCCTCTGATAAATATTGGTACATCCCAACTGTCACCTCTACTGCCTGAATTTATGGTTTTATTCTCCTTCCTGGCTCTATAAATAGACCATAGAGATCCCAATCCCATAACTCCCCTGCTCGTGGCCCCTCCCCTATGGTTTAAACTCCTGTCTCCATTGGGACCATTAAAGGGAAAGTTCGGTGGAAAATATCTTTATTTTTAAAATTCTTAGTTTAGATTACACATACCTAGTTATTCTACATTTCTCCTCCATTTTTTAAAAAATCAGTTGAATTTATCCCACTTGCTGTTCCCTGCTGTTGACACTAATGAGCTGATATTTCTAGTTCTGTAACAGTCCTTCTCCTACCCAGAATACACACTACCTTGGAATGTTCCTAACAGTATTCCTACTGATTGGCTGTTTGGATGGTCAAACATGCTCAGATCCTCACTGAGCCAACTGAACAACCCAGGCGATGGGTCAAGGGCAAGACCATAACGGTCTCTATTAGGGGTCCTGCGACAGCAGTGATTTTGAAGCATTTAGTTATACACAGACAAAATGTTGAATGGGCGGTTAAGGTCTTAGGATGGAAATACTGCTCTTTATGTATTCACACTGAACTTGCCCTTTAACAGTTCTGTCTTTATTTATACCATAAGAGCGAGAGGAAAGAAGGCTACGTGGGATCGCAACTTTTCAAAAGGTTTTAAATATGATATAATGACGGATCCACTGTTTGAGGAGCGTTTTCAATATTAGTCTCCAGACTGCCTAAATCAAGTGGAGAAGGTAAGTAGTTTTTATTGGATGGCTGGTGGGAGGGAGGAGCATCGGAGCAGGTGGGCGGGGTAGGTTCAGCAGCTTCATGGTCGTCACCTAGTAGTTATTCTGATAGAGAACTTCAATTCAATTCTAAATATTTTATTATTGAAATAATAAATTGTACTGTGTTATTTTATTCTGTGTGACTTAGAGACAGCAGTATGGCAGCTCTCAATTCTAGTGCAAATCATAAAAAGTGTAAAAAAAAATATTCACGTAACGTATAATTTTCCTTTTAATTTAATCCGTTTTTGTCTGTTATCAGGCACTGAAATCAAGAAGAGAAGAACTTCTTCCCTTCTTCGATCCTGGTAATTATCCCATCTGTTAATTTCCCTGCCCCTGCTAGTAACACAATGTGGTCACATGACACAGGCAGTAGCATTGTTAGGGAGTGATGGCCCAGGAGAAAATTGCCTCTGGAAGCCACTCTCAATAGAAACTTATTGTAAGGAAACACCGCCAGGAGCAGATTATCAATCTGGGCATAGCAGCCCTGGACACACCTACTGACCTACCCTTCTATTTCCATGAGCAGCCTTAAAAGAACTTCTAAAAGAAAAATAATTTTTACCAATCATCATACCTTACTGGCCTACCCATCCATTAGACAAAGCCAAATGGTAACTATGGTCAAAAATATTTTTGACCACATAATAACCCCCCCCAGGTACACACACCTCTTGACCTACCCTTCCATTCCATGACAGCCATACTTATATTGGGTTTAAAACCTAAAGCACAACCATTCCTTTCCAAAATGTAGACATTTTAAAGCCAAATTCAAAATGTATAAAACTTTTCCTTTCTAGTTATTATATTACTATCACTTTCTAACCCTCTTTATTGTCTCTTTCCTCTTAGCTTTCTGTGAATGATCAGAGAACTAAAGGAGGAATTAGCAAAAAGACCTCCCGCCCTACCAAGCAACAAATAAAAAAAATGGTGTTTGGTAGGGTTGTTAAGGGCGGTAAGAGGCAAGTATAAGAGATTTTTTATTGGGGATTTTACATTCCAAGCTGACCCAGGATTAATCCGACTGCCACATGGAGTCAGGAAGGAATTTTCCCCCTGTTTTGGAGCAAATTGGCTTTGGCTGCGAATGGTTTTTTTGCCTTCTCTGGTCATCTCTGGAATTGGGTAGAATTTGGGGGTTTGGGTTGTTTAAGAGGAAGATTGTCTAAATATCTCTGTTGTTTGATCCTGGGTAAGGACCTAAATGGCTACATCTTCACCTCTGGCAGTACAGCAGGTAGCTTGTACATTTACTTTCTAGCTGCTTGTGCCCACTCTGCTGCGGACCGATGTGGTTCTGCCCCCTTCACTAGGTGGACCCAGCCACCAATGGGGAAGGGGCAGTACCAGAGACAAGTGGTGACAGCAGCAGCTAGGAGGTAAGTATCCAACCATCTGCCCTACTGCCAGGAGTGAGCCAAAAGGAGAGGATAAATATTTCGGCTTTTGTTCCCCTTTAAACTAAATAACACTTGTTTCAAGTTGATCCAGGGATTTATCCGACTGCCACATCGGAGTCAGGAAGGAATTTTTCCCAGTTTTGAGCAAATTGGCTTTGGCTTCAAATGTTTTTTATTGCCTTCCTCTGGATCATCCTGGAATTGGGAAGAATTTGGGGGTTTGGGTTGTTTAAGAGGAAGGATTGTCTAAATATCTCATTGGTTATATCCTGGTAAGACATAAATGGCTACATCTTCACCCTCTGGCAGTACAGCAGGTAGCTTGGACACTACTTTCTAGCTGCTTGTGCCACTCTTTTGGCAGACCGGTGTGTTCTGCCCCCTTCACTAGGTGGACCCGGCCACCTATGGGGAGGGTCAGTAACAGAGACAAGTGGTGACAGCAGCTAGGAGGTAAGTATCCAACACTCTGCCCTACTGCAGGAGTGAGCCAAAGGAGAGGATAAATATTTTCCCCAACTTGAAACATTGTCATTTATGTTTAAAGGGGAACAAAAGCCAAAATATTTATCCTCTCCTTTTGGCTCACTCCTGGCAGTAGGGCAGATACCAACCCGCGCGCGAACCCCCTCCCCGGCAACCCCTCCAAGCCCTCCAAGCCCCCCGCCCGGCCGCTCCCGGGGAGGGGACGGAGGGGCGCTGGGGGGGGTGGAGGCTCCCTCCAGGCGGGGCCCTGAGAAGGGCCTTTTGGGCTTTAGGGGGTCCCAGCTCGAACCGGGACCCCCCCTCCCGGCCATTATAGGGACCTTGCGGCACTTACAAGTGCCCTTGCGCTTGACAAGAGCATTTTGGGGCTTAAGGGGTCCCGAGCTCGAAACCGGGACCCCCTTCCCCGGCCCTATAAGGGCCCTTGCGGCACTGACAAGTGCCCTTGCGGCTCTTATAAGAGCCCTTTGGGGCTTAGGGGTCCCGCCAGCTCGAAACAGGACCCCCTCCCCGGCCCTTGTAAGGGCCCTTGCGGCCACTTACAAGTGCCCTTGCGGCACTAATAAGTGCCTTTGGCGGGGGTCCCGCAGCTCGAACCGGGACCCCCAGTGCGGCTTTAAAAAGGCCTTGGGCGACGTCTTCGGGGTGGGCGAACCAACCCCACTCAGGTCGCCGATGCCAGGCAGGACTCACTGCGGCCGCCAGTGAGCCCGCTAGCACCGCCGGCCTCAGCGGAGCCGATGTTGCCAGCCGCTTCTTTCCTCTTTCTTCAGCCATCTACTGCGTGGGCATCTGAGTTCCGCGGCGGAAAGCTCTCTTATATAGGTTGCAGAAATCCATATCCGTTTCTGATTGGTCAATTTTTAATACTTGCTTTACATTAACCAATCAGATTTCAGAACTTTCAGAAATCTGATTGGTTAATGTAAAGCAAGTATTAAAAAATTGACCAATCAGAAACGGATTATGGATTTCTGCAAACCTATATAAAGAGGAGCTTTCCGCGCGGAACTCAGATGCCTCGCAGTAGAGGCTGAAGAAAGAAGCGGCTGGCAACATCGGCTCCGCTGAGGCCGGCGGTGCCAGCGGGCTCACTGGCGGCCGCAGTGAGTCTGCCTGGCATCGGCAGACTGAGTGGGGTTGGTGTCGCCAGCCCGAAGACGTCGCGTCGGATCAAGACGCCGGCAACATCGGCCTCGTTGAGGTCGCCGGCGCCCGCGGGGGTTACCCCTGGCGCGGCCCGCAGGGGTACCTCTCGGGGGTCGGCGGCTCGGCGGAGCTGGTGTCGCCGGGACTGGAAGAAAGAGCCGCACTGGGGGTCCCGGTTTCAGATGCGGGGAACCCCGCCAAAGGCATCTGTCAGGTGCAGCAAGGGCCCTTGAAGGGCCGGGGAGGGGGGTCCCGGTTCGAGCTGCGGGACCCCTAAGGGCCACTTCTCAGGGCCCCGCTGGAGGGAGCCTCCACCCCCCCCAGCGGCTCCCTCCGTCCCTCCCCGGGAGAGCGGCCGGGGCGGGGGGCTTGGGAGGGGTTGCCGGGGGGAGGGGGTGAGGGCGGAGTGGTCGGACCACCTGCTGCGGCCCCTTCCCGGCAGCCCCTCCTAGCCTTCCGTTCCTGAGATTGCCGCGACACGGGGAACGGGCTGGGAGGGGCTGCTGGGAAAGCGGCGGCGGCGGCGGTGGCGACCGCCTGCCGCCGCGGGGGGTGTGGGGGGGGGTAGGAGCAGCGTCGGGAAGGGATTTTAAGTCCCTTCGCGGCGATACTATACAGTATCGCCGCGAAGGGGCTTAAAATTACCGCAGCACATCGCGGCCGCGATAGGTATCGCGGAATAGCGTTGGCCGTTATAAATACGGCGATAGCGCTATTTTCGCGGCCGCGATGTGCGGCGGTAGTTTTTTTGCGCTAACATCGTTCCTTTATAAATATGCCCCATAGTGTCCCCAAAATTCATAAGTCTCTTACACATCCCCCAGGTAGGCCCATTGTGGCATCCAGAGGGTCACTCTTCAAGCCCATAGCCCAGTACGTGGACTCATTTTTACAACCTATAGTAACTCAGATGACATCATACATACGTGACAGCCAGCATCTTTACAGATGCTAAAGAACTTTGATTACACTTTGGAAGGGACCATCTTGGTCACATCGATGTTCAGAATTTATACACAGTTATTCCACAGTAGAAGGGTTGAAGCGTTGTCGACAAGCATTATTAAACACGATCACCACCCCACACCCATTGAATATTGATGGATCTTATTGCTGTTCATTTGAAGTCATAATTACTTCAGATTTGGCAAAAATATTATAAACACAAATACAGGAGTACGGCATGGGCTCTAATATAGGGCTCATCATCGCCACAAGCATATCATGGAACATTCGAATCAAAAACAATGTACCCCTTTATGGGAAAACAAATTGTTCTATAGAGATTATTGACGATTTGTTCATAATATGGAAAGGCACACAGGAAGAGTGTGATATATTTCTATCCCATATCAACGCATTGGATAGCCCTATCAAATTTACTATGAAAAAACCACCCCAATAGTATTGAGTATCTTGATTTAAAAATCTTTAAACAAGGGGACAAGTTTGGGAGTCGCTATACAATAAGCCACAAAAGACAGAAGAACTCTATACTGGAGCTAATAGTTTCCACCCGACGGCACACAAAAGGAGGGCTTATATTACTCCAGATGCTCCGAGTCATACGGAAACATACTGACCCTAAGATAATGGAGAGCCACTGGAAGAAATGTCAACTAAATTCCTACAAAGAGGGTATGGGAAAGAAACTATTAAGAAACAACTCCAGCGAGCAATAAATCCAGAAAGCGTTTTAAACCTAAGGACCCCCTATTAAACAATCAAAACCATATCTTATGCAACATACAACACACTCCGGGGAAAGTCAAAGAAATAATTAAAAAGCATTGGGAAATAGTCAGCAATGATCCCACTTACCATTCACGAGAACAATCCCCGATTCCTGTTTAAAAGAGGAAAGAACCTAAGGGACTCCTAGTCAAAACGGACATAAAATTAGATCATGATGAGATAATTTAAAAACAAATGGCTCACCAAAAGAAAAAATGGATGTTATAATGCCCCGACTGTCTAGCCTGTAGGCTATGATCAGCGGTAAAGATTTCCCACATACCACAAAGGGCAAGAGAATTCCCATTAAAGGACGATATCATGTTTGAGTACATATGTCATTTATCTTATCCAATGCCCGTTGTAGTAAATGCTATATAGGCAAAACAACCATCACCATCAGAGAAAATTGGCAAATCCACCGTTTATGGCCATAAGAAAAGCGATAACTTAACAAAAACAGAGGGGGGAATGAAACAATTTGGCGAAACAATCAGTAGCCAAACACTTCAGAGAAAAGGGACACCCTTGGCAACACTTAAGATGGATGATCATAGACCACGAACACCTGAGATTGAAGGCATAGGACCGAATAAAAGCATTATTAACAACGGGAAGCTCGGTGGATCCGAAGATGGCTACATTGGCCCCCAAGGGATCAAGAACATGGTCTTTAACCTGTTTTCTATAATAGAGTTTAGTAGGATAGAGTTTTTTATATAAGAAGATGCCTCAGATAGTTGATTTCCTTTAACAGAGCAATTTCCTTCAGGACACCTACACAATAGGGCGTGAATAGAACAGTACCGTATCCAGTAGAGAGCCCGTAGGGGAGATTGGCATTATTATAATTTTTGACATATATCTTAGTCCTTTACTTATAAACCCCATCACTTATACAGTTTTTTCAGATTCTAGAAAGGAGGGGATTTGTACCTATTGGATAGTTCGAGATCTCCCTATCTTACCATCTTCACCATGAATTTTCCGGCTACGTGCCGTATTCCTATTGGAACGATATAGAGGGTATCGGGCCACAGTACCCTTATCAGAAATTGATATAAGATAGCGGTTGAGTATTTAAATTGTTTACCCGTAATAAATAATTTATTCATTAAAGAGCACCAATATTGAAGTGGTTATCTATTTTTAACATTGTGACAGGTTATGCACTTTATCACAGTCATAGACTTTTAGGATTAAGCATAATTCACACCCAAACAATTTCTAGCACTTTAATATTTATCTATAGTTCACAGAATTTTAGTAGTTTTTTAATGATTGTTATACGGGTTTCCAGCCCGTCTACTCCCACCTATATATAAAAGAGTCCAGCACTTTCATGTGGGACAGTGACTAGCGTTAACACGAGGAGGAGTCTATATCACCAGCACGGAGGTTAGAGTTCAGGTAGTAAGTAGAAGGAGGGCGGTTCACTTTGGCACTTTAAATCACGTTACCTTGTTGTGATATCACATCTGATGACGGCCAAGATGGCGGCCGAAAGCGTGTGATGTTGGCGTGTTGCCAACTAAATAAATTTAAATGTTAACTTAAGACCCGGAGGTGCTACCACATTGTCTAATTCCATTGTATAACCCACGAAGGCACCCGGGCATCCCACAGCAAGAGGCGAGGAGTGCTACCTTCTCTGCACAACATTATATATATGATATATATATATATATATATTATAATATATATACAGTAACTTTCTTATCCACCACACAAACTGCATAGGGGGACACTATTTGACTTTTATGAGAAAATTGAAACTTGTGTTTTGCTAAACTGCAAGAGTTTCCCTACCTCATCCCTTTAACAATAAATCCTCTTTTAAAGCTGGATACACTAATGCCAGATTTGCAGATCCTGTCTGTGATTTTTCAAAGATCTGGATACACACAGTCCCGAGCATTCTCCCTATGCACATCAAAGGGAGAACACTCGGGATTGTGTGTTTCCCTCGGCCGCGGCTGACTTCTCTATAGGGAGTCTGACGCGGGTGAGGGAAATTTTCCCGAACGACCGCAAGGCCAACCCGAATGTTCAGTGGCCTCACGCTTGTTCGGTAAAGCTAGGTACATGCAGAACCGATAAAGCTCCGATACCGTTGTAAAGGGGCTTTATTGGTACTGTGTGTACCTAGCTTTATACTCACTTTATCTTCGAAAATATCGTAATGGGTGATATCAAAAGACTAGATTGGTTTAAAAAGATAAGAACAAGATGTATAAAAAATAAATTTAGGCATTAAAGGAATTAAAGGGGCTGTATTTAGTGCAAAACCCCCCAAAACCTGGACTTTGTGTTTCCAATCATTAATTCTGCTCCCAGCAAGAGATTTTATACTTACAAGCGCCTTAATCCACCGCCACGGCTCTGCACTTCTGGATAAGGCAGTCAGTGTCGGCCGTGACAGTGGCATCATAGTCAATCACTGACTGCCATTCCCGAAGCAGTTTACGATCTCAGAATATTAAGTGAGAATTATGTTCTGGGAGCCTTTTTAGGGTGTTTGTATTATTGGGCCTTCTAGGGTGCCTGTCTTGGTTCTACATCACATAATCTCTTTAAAGGAGAGTGAGCATTAACTAGTAAGATTTCTGTGCTGTGTATGTGTTTTGGGAGCCTTTTTTTTGGGGGGGGGGGGGTCCAGGGTTGTGCCTTCTAGGACATGTGGTATGAGCATTGCAGCTGCTCATTAGTAAAGTAACCTGGGGTAAATTTTCCAGAATCCATATCAAAACGAGGAGACACAGATAAATGCTTTTATATCAGGTGCTTGTCCAGAGAAAGAGTCTACCTTGACAGGGTGGCAGGCTACAAAATCTTTTGGCTAACAATCTTTTATACTAAGATGGCATTTGTAATGGTATTGTAACAGTTGAACTAAACTGTATAGCACGAGCTATATAAAATAGGTTATTTTGATCCACAAAAACCTGAAAGGAGCAATATGGGTGTGGTAACACAAGTGTTTGAGAAAGGATGTAATCTCGTTTACTAGTAATTTACATTATTGCTAATTGACTATCTGAGGAACTGTTTAAATATCTATGTGATTGGAATTTGCGCGCCACCTGGAAATGATCAAGGGCAGCGTTTTCAAAGTTTAGCTCAGGCCAGCAAAAACACCTAGAGGTAGCCCTGGAGGTAACCTTACCCTTAGAAAAACATCCTTAGACCTCTCAGCTTCTAATGATTGCAGTTTTGGGGTTGTGGGTGATTACAATATGCAGTTTTCATTTGAGAGGTGTGAACTTACCCTTGAAAAACATCCTTAGATCCAGCCATGTACAAAAAGTTTAACATCATCTCCAGAGCTGGTTATGGGAAACCCCTAGCTAAGGGAGCATTAACAGAATCTGCTCTAGAAGACATAGTTACGTTCTAGCTTTGGGTATTATAAGAAATGATCATAAATAACTAATTATTATAGGTATTATTATTGCAACGACTTGACATAAACATACTGGGTAGTCAATGGACCAATACCTGGGATTGGTTAAACATTGCTTATAAAGGGTGATATTGTAATTCAACAATAGTGATCCTTTACAAACATTGTAAAATTAGGCTTTGCACTTTACTGGTCCTTTAACAAGGACCTTGTGGGCAGTGCAGAACAAAAGTTACTACAAAGCTCTGTTATTTGTCCACCTGCCATCTGATTAGAATTAGCACCAAAACCATATACATATTTCAAATCCTGTATACTTCGATGTGACTGTAACTTGTGTTGAGTAATAGTCATTCGCTACACCACTTATCTTTGTATTGAAATATGCCGTTTTCATATTTCCCTTACACCGCGCAGATGGGGAGACTTTAAAGCCATGTGCGATCTACAGACCAGAGAGAGACAATGAAACTGCTGACCTGAAACTTATATTGTAGGGGAATCACGTAACTAAATAGTTCAAGTAATCCTAGTGATTAGTTCACTTGCATATCACCGTGAACAAATAAGAAATAGGGAAATAAGGTATAAAGGGCAGAGAGGATCTGTATGGGACCTTTCTGCTGTAGCCCATGGGATGGTTGTTTTTTGTTTTGTATTTTTATTAAACTTGTTTTTATTCACGAGCAAGTTTGCACATATAACATAACATCTGGCAATAAATAGAAGATGCATAGTAATAGGACTAAGCCACACCAGTTCGTTTCAAAAAGCGATCCGATTGGGTGTTAAAAAGCTATTGGTGGCCGTTGTTCTGGCCACACAGTGCATGCGGTCCGCTACCGGAGCGCATTTATTCCACATTTCTTGTGTATGTGTTCCAATACTTGGCGGAGATTGGCGGATCGAAGCACACTATCATACGGAACCAAAACACGGTCTGTTGCGTGTGGCCTCGTTTCGGTGTTGTCTATACTGCACACTTGCAGGGAGATTACCCAGAGCCACAATCTCTCTGGGAAAATCTCCATATGGATTTACCAGAGGCGTTGTGTGGCTTTGAGGAATCTCCACCGCACGTAAGTATTAATTGCCATTGTTAAATACTTACGTGCAATCAGCCGCGCAGCCTCTGGTAAAATGGTTTGTGTACAGCTGCGCAAGAGTTTCTCCGGTCCTTGCACCGCTACGCCAAACAAAGGCTTAAAGTGTGCTAACCAAGGTAAATCGGATAGCGAGACTTTAAGAGGAAAAAGAGTGCTGCGGTGACTGGTAAATTGGCCACTAAAATTTTATACAGAGTATCATGGGGAGAACAATTAAACTAGGAGATTCAGAACCAGGAAATATAACAATGGAAAGGAATGTGTACAGGATTACACACTCATGGGACATCTGTTCGATAGGCTGATGATGCGAAAATTAACGTTCTTAGCTTAATATACATGAAGATTTATATATATAATATGGAATCTATGGTCTCCAGGGCTTATAACCATACCATTAGGACTAGCAAGGCTCAAACAAAACAATTAAATTTAGTTTCTCACACAGGTTGTACACGTTACATGCTGTCAGGGGGTGTTCATATCCAGAAAAAGCAGACCAATCTGTGGAATTTGGCAAGAGTCCATCTGCTCTTGTATATCATTTGTAAGAAAGCTAGGTCTTAAAGGACAACTTACTCCCCTAAACCACTGTCCACCGATGTGTGTAGTACCCAGGGTGAGGATCTTAACCGCCAGGTCCTCACCACTGGGATCACCTTCTATCCTGTGAAATCCTCCACTCAGTCGGCGACTTCGGTCAATGAGAAGACTGCTTTGTAGAAAGCTTAGGTCCTAACCTCAGTTCTACAGGTGACGAAATGGTGGGGTGAATATAGTTCTCCTTTAAGGCTAGGTCACACATGTGTTTTTCACGTGTTGGCACGGATATGTTAGAATGAAATCGCAGGAATGCAAAAATCAAGATTTCCGATGTGGTGCAATTGGCATTATTTCAGTTTTGCTATCACCATTTTTTGCGTAATCGCATGCATTTCCATATTGAGCCAGATTAAACGTGTCACATGGTATAGCTGATAAACAATCGTGCAAGATCCTCATTATAAGGTTATGAGTTCTATACTATACATGAAATAGCCCCCCTTTAAATCATAAGTGATCCCCATATTGCAATGGAAAATATAAAGGAAAATAAGACAACAATGTTTGAGTTTATATTTTTATTAATTATTTTGTGTTATATCTATCCTAACATTGCCCCACACCCGGATTCTACCCTTCCCAAAGTTGATCCAGAGGAAGGGAAAAACCCAAGAGGGGAAAAAAATTCCTTCCTGGCTCCATGTGGCAGTCGGATAAATCCCCAACTTGAAACATTGTCATTTATGTTTAAAGGGGAACAAAAGCCAAAATATTTATCCTCTCCTTTTGGCTCACTCCTGGCAGTAGGGCAGATTGTTTGGATACTTACCTCCTAGCTGCTGTCACCACTTGTCTCTGTTACTGACCCCTCCCCATAGGTGGCCGGGTCCACCTAGTGAAGGGGGCAGAACCACACCGGTCTGCAAAAGAGTGGCACAAGCAGCTAGAAAGTAAGTGTCCAAGCTACCTGCTGTACTGCCAGAGGTGAAGATGTAGCCATTTATGTCTTACCCAGGATATAACCAATGAGATATTTAGACAATCCTTCCTCTTTAAACAACCCAAACCCCCAAATTCTTCCCAATTCCAGAGATGATCCAGAGGAAGGCAATAAAAAACATTTGAAGCCAAAGCCAATTTGCTCCAAAACTGGGGAAAAATTCCTTCCTGACTCCGTGTGGCAGTCGGATAAATCCCTGGATCAACTTGAAACAAGGTTATTTATGTTTAAAGGGGAACAAAAGCCGAAATATTTATCCTCTCCTTTTGGCTCACTCCTGGCAGTAGGGCAGATGGTTTGGATACTTACCTCCTAGCTGCTGTGTCACCACTTGTCTCTGGTACTGCCCCTTCCCCATTGGTTGGCTGGGTCCACCTAGTGAAGGGGGCAGAACCACATCGGTCCGCAGCAGAGTGGCACAAGCAGCTAGAAAGTAAATGTACAAGCTACCTGCTGTACTGCCAGAGGTGAAGATGTAGCCATTTAGGTCCTTACCCAGGATACAACCACAGAGATATTTAGACAATCCTTCCTCTTTAAACAACCCAAACCCCCAAATTCTACCCAATTCCAGAGATGATCCAGAGGAAGGCAAAAAAAAACCCATTCGCAGCCAAAGCCAATTTGCTCCAAAACAGGGGGAAAATTCCTTCCTGACTCCATGTGGCAGTCGGATTAATCCCTGGGTCAGCTTGGAATGTAAAATCCCCAATAAAAAATCTCTTTATACTTGCCTCTTACCCCGCCCTTTAACAACCCTACCAACACCATTTTTTTTAATTTGTTGCTTGGTAGGGCGGGAGGTCTTTTTGCTAATTTCCTCCTTTTTAGTCTCTGGCATCTCACAGAAAGCTAAGAGGAAAGAGACAATAAAGAGGGTTAGAAAGTGATAGTAATATAATAACTAGAAAGGAAAAGTTTTTTACATTTTGAATTTGGCTTAAAATGTCTACATTTTGGAAAGGAATGTGTCTGTGCTGTAGGTTTTAAACCCAATAATAAGTATGGCTGTCATGGGAATGGAAGGGTAGGTCAGTAGGTGTGTGTACCTGGGGGGGGTTATTATTGGTCAAAATTATTTTTTGACCATAGTTACCCTTTGGCTTTGTCATTAATGGATGGGTAGGCCAGTAGGTATGATGATTGGTAAAAATTATTTTTCTTTTAGTAAAGTTTTCTTTTAAGTATGGCTGCCATGGAAATAGAAGGGTAGGTCAGTAGGTGTGTCCAGGGCTGCTATGCCCAGATTGATAATACTGCTCATGGCGCGGTGTTTCCTTACAATAAGTTTCTATTGAGAGTGGCTTCCAGAGGCAATTTTCTCCTGGGCCACTCACTCCCCCTAACAATGCTACTGCCTGTGTCATGTGACCACATTGTGTTACTAGCAGGGGCAGGGAAATTAACAGATGGGATACTTACCAGGATCGAAGACAGGGAAGAAGTTCTTCTCTTTCTTGATTTTCAGTGCCTGATAACAGACAAAAACGGATTAAATTAAAAGGAAAATCATACCGTTACGTGAATGTTTTTTTTTACACTTTTTATGATTTGTCACTAGAATTGAGAGCTGCCATACTGCTGTCTCTAAGACACACAGATATAAAAAATAAACAAGGTACAATTTTATTATTTCAATAATAAAATATTTAGAATCTGAATTGAAGTTCTCTATCAGAATAACTACTAGGTGACGACCATGAAGCTGCCTGAACCTACCCCGCCCACCTGCTCCCATGCTCCTCCCTCCCACCAGCCATCCAATAAAACTACTTACCTTCTCCACTTGGCTATAAATAAAGACAGAACTGTTAAAGGGCAAGTTCAGTGTGAATACATAAAGAGCAGTATTTTTCCATCCTAATGCCTGTAAACCAACCGCTCCCCACTATCGACATTTTGTCTGTGTATAACTAAATGCTTCCAAATCACTGCTGTCTGCAGGACCCCTAATAGAGACCGTTATGGTCTTGCACTTGACCCATCGCCTGGGTTGATTCAGTTGCTCAGTAGAGATCTGAGCATGTTTGACCCATCCAACAGCCAATCAGTAGGAATTACTGTTAGGAACATTCCAAGGTAGTGTGTATTCTGGGTAGGAGAAGGACTGTTACAGAACTAGAAATATCAGCTCATTAGTGTCAACAGCAGGGAACAGCAAGTGGGATAAATTCAACTGATTTTTTAAAATGGAGGAGAAAATGTAGAATAACTAGGTATGTGTAATCTAAACTAAGAATTTTAAAAATAAAGATATTTTCCACCGAACTTTCCCTTTAATGGTCCCAATGGAGACAGGAGTTTAAACCATAGGGGAGGGGCCACGAGCAGGGGAGTTATGGGATTGGGATCTCTATGGTCTATTTATAGAGCCAGGAAGGAGAATCAAACCATAAAGTTCAGGCAGTAGAGGTGACAGTTGGGATGTACCAATATTATCAGAGGGAAAGGGGGAGTAGAGACATTTAACCCTTACCATCTTTTTTCTTCTCCATGCCACGCAGCTCCTGAAATATTTATCGAGTTCGGCATCCTCTTTAATTATAGGAAAAGAAGGGGAAAATATGGGTTATAAAAAATAATCATTAATTTGGGAGATTCCATTAAATAAGTAATAACCTAATATGAGATTGATACTTACTGAAGGGGAAACCATTACAGAGCCTGGGGACACAATGGCCATGTGGTCCATGACATTACCAGGCACTTTGGACAGAGCTCTTCTGGAGTCGGCGACGCTGATCCATCTCTGAAAAAATGTGATGTGTGAGTGTGAGAGAGCAGCAGCTCCATTACCCCCTGGATAGTCACTGTGACATCATCGCTACAAGCACCGTTAGCTAGTGTGACATCATCACAAGTAAAACACAAATTTACATATTCTAATGATGAAAAAGAAAAATGCAATCATTGTACACTGTGCTTTTATGTAAAAACCTTTAATAAAAACAATTAAAAGGGGAAAAAAAGGCAAAATATCAACATTTGTGCAGATTTTGGGAAAAGTAAAACTGAAATAGAAAAACATTTTTTTTATTAGTCCAAGATTTTATATCCGAGCTCTACATATCCCTGATATCATTTGTGCGGTGAAGTTTGAATTTAATGGAATAGCTATCACCTGTTAACATATAAGCAGAAGACAAAAGTAGTGGAAGAAATCAGGCACACTCTAGGCTGGGTACAAACCATGCAATATTTTCAGCTGACCAACTGATAGTACCGTGTATAGGCTTATCCTATCGTGTGGGTAGGGGGCGACCAGGACCCGGCTCAGTCCCCCATTCATGCAATCGGTTGTATTGGTAAATCAAGCTGCACCGAAGCCAGGATACAACAGATTGTTGTGTGGAGAACACATGGGACACTTCTAAACCACATCACAGACAGATGAACTATGTCAATAACACATCATTGATGATAGAAATAAGCGCCAGACTTTTATTGGGCACACAATTGGCTGAAATTTTTAATCCATGGCCAATCAAACGTTCATGACCAGTCAATCTCGACAAACTATTGGAACGTGTACACAGTGCTCCAGGCATTAGCTATATAGGGTGAGATGGAATATAGATTTTTTATATATATATATATATATATATATATAATATATATTATATATATATATATATTATTCTAGTCACAGTGCCTGTCCCTGGACACATACAGGTGTACAACAAATGTAAATTCAGACTCGATCCACACACTTTAAAAGGTCGCCTGGTATAAAGATGAAGAGATGAAGCAGACAGGAGAGAACCTGGATAGATAGATAGATAGACAGATAAATAGAGGAGATAGAGATGATAGTGTATGTAAGTGAATTTCACCTCTTTTTTTTACTTCAGCTGCACCAATGTAGCTGTCTCTTTAAATAAGCTATGACTACCAACAAAATGGTGGCTGCTCTCCTCACGGAGACACATGATAACCATTTATGATTGGACTAGAACGTTGCTGACCTGTCACCCCTGTTTGTTACCTTTTTGACTCCAAAAACCTAAGGAGGATTTTGTTTTCTATCTAAGGGAGGAAGAAGGACTTAGATGGGTTCAGAGCACAGGATCCTGTGTTGGATCCAGGGTAGTTACCCCATGTAGTGGCATATAGGACTTCAGCCCTGACACAGTGGCCAGTTTGTTTACTGGACTGGAACTGTGGATTACCCAGCAGCCCCAGTGAAACTGTAACTTGGATTTCAGGAATCTAAGAAGCCTTTCTGTTACAGCCTATGCCCAGTGTGGATGTGAAGCTGCCATACTGCTCTCTCCTGCTTTGCCAGGATCCATTTGCTAAATCTGCATCAAAGGGAGTTGGTTGGACCTTTTCCTTGATACACCCCCCAGGGTGCCCAGCATTGTGTTGTGACACTTAAACTCCACATTGGTACAATTAAATAGCTTGTTCATCGCTTGTAGTGTGCACACACATTATATTAATGCTATATGGCATTGTGTTAAGGGACTCACTGCACATCCTTCAAAGTTATGTATGTTTATGTTATGTTATCTATTATCGCTCTTATTAACAGTTACTGCAGATTGTTTATCTGTTAAATATGTTTTATATATATATATATATATATATTTATATATAAATTACAGAAATACTGTGTGGTGTATTCCTTGCTACTAATTGGGAATAGAGATCACTGCTATTGCAAGACCCCAGGGAGTCATATGCCCACCAAATTCTGGTTTATAGCCCTGGGTGGAGGCACTTGCTTTATCCAAACCCCGCATATCTCCCATTTTGCGGAGGCATGGGATCTACTGTTAACTCCCCCAAAAAAGGGTTACAATAGATAGAGAGAGATAGATAAATAGAGAGAGAGAGAGGGAGATAGATAGAGGGAGAGGCATTCTAGGAACACAAACAGGTTTATTCAATAAAAGCTCTTATGGTTACAAATGGTGCTAATTTTGCCCAAACCAATCATATATTATTTAAAATCTGAAAGCTAACATCTGATTGGTTGGGGCAAAATTAGCACCCTTTTTTAACGATAAGAACTTTTATTGAATCTCCCTGAAAGTGTGCAGAGAATAAGCTAGGACAGACCACGGAAGAAGAGCCAGGTATTATGTAGCTGAATGCAGGGACAGTGAACCATGAGATGTAATAAAAGTTCTTATTGTTAAAAAAATAGCACCATTTTTAACAATAAGAACTTTTATTACATCTCCCTGATAGTGTCTCCTGTATTTATATAAGTAAAAGTTGGTTATCTGTGGCCTTTATTCCTTCTCAGAAGAAACATGATGGTGGCAAAAAGAAAAAACCAAAATGTTAGCCATATGGTAAGACCTGATCAGGACTTACCCAGAACCACAAAGTAACACACCGTAGAAAGGGATATTTATCAGAGACATTTAAATCGGGATTATTGTTAAACAAAAAGTAACATCTCTGTTGTTTTCAATTAGATCAACTGGACTTGAAGTTTAGTTCTTGAAGACGTTTCGCTAGTCATCCGACTGGCTTTCTCAATTCAGAATGACTTGTACAAGAATCTGTGGCAATTATGTACCCTGGAAAATCCCAATTAGCATATCACAGCCAAGTGTTAATGGCGTGATTGGATAGTGGCTAAGAGGTGTTATAGGAATGTCCAGAGTAAGGTGTCAAAACAGCATTGTACATGGCAGACAGTTGGTGTCGAACCCCCCCACCTCTATTTAGGCTTGGTTTCTTTATTTTCACATAAATGGACTCCTTAACATCTCTCTTGAACCAGTCACGTTCCTTTGCCAATATGTTAACATTAAAATCTTCAAAGGTATGTCCATTATCCTTAAAGGGCATCTATAGTGAAAAAAATGAATTGCCCCTTTGCAAAATTAAATTCATGTACTCTGTGCTGCCTTAATCCTATCTCTGTTAGTGACTGTTTAACCATGGTGTCAGATCTGTGTGCAGCACTCCCCCACTTCCCCCTCCCCTCTGTTACCTCCTCCATGTCTCAACTCCGGCTAACCGACAAGCTTATCATGTGCAGTAGGAGTTAAAAGTTCAACATCCTGAAAAACACACTCACGCACAGTGACCAATAGAAAGCAAGCTGTCCTGAAGACAGGAAGAAGGAGAACAGTCTGACCCATCATCAATCAGTGAAAGCTATTAAGAAGGGGGGTCAAGTGCTTATATCTACCATCAAAGCTACCTCTCTCCTCCTGCTAATGCTAGTTCTTGAAGACGTTTTGCTAGTCATCCGACTGGCTTTCTCAATTCAGAATGACTTCTACAAGAATCTGTGGCAATTATATACCCTGGAAAATCCCAATTAGCATATCACAGCCAAGTGTTAAGGGTGTGATTGGATAGTGGCTAAGAGGTGTTATAGGAATGCCCAGAGTAAGGTGTCAAAACAGCATTGTTCATGGCAGACAGTTGGTGTAGAACCCCCCACCTCTATTTAGGCTTGGTTTCTTTATTTTCATATAAATGGACTCCTTAAAGGGCATCTATAGTGAAAAAAACACATTACCCCTTTGCAAAGTTAAATTCATGTACTCTGTGCTGCCTTAATCCTATCTCTGTCAGTGACTGTTTAACCACGGTGTCAGATCTGTGTGCAGCACTCCCCCTTCCCCCTCCCCTCTGTTACCTCCTCCATGTCTCAACTCCGGCTAACCGACAAGCTTATCATGTGCAGTAGGAGTTAAAAGTTCAACATCCTGAAAAACACACCCACGCACAGTGGCCAATAGAAAGCAAGCTGTCCTGAAGACACGGAAGAAGAAGGAGAACAGTACAGTTTACAATCTCTCATTTTGTGACCCATCATCAATCAATGAAAGCTATTAAGAAGGAGGGTCAAGTGCAGCCTTATATCTACCATTAAAGCTACCTCTCTCCCCCTGCTAATGCTCTTATCTCTATGTTTATTACAGAGCAGGAAGGGGGGATCACGTCACAGCAGAGCAGGATTATCCACAAGGCAACCCTAGGCGACTGCCTAGGGCCCAGGAAACTTCTGGGGGCCCAGCTTCAGAAGCAGTAAAAAGATTACAGTCTATACAATATATGTAGCAAAAAAGGGGGCCCTAAATGATGGCCCTGCCTAGGGCCCCATATAATCTTAATCTATCTCTGCGTCACAGGGATTTGATTGACAGTCCAAGTAGAAGTAGAGGAATGCAATCACGTATTCTTCTAACTGGTGTATCTCAGGACAGAGAGGGAATCTGAAAAAAGTGAAGCCACTCTGGGGGTTGTGGGGAATTATAGAACACATGGAAAGAAAGAATAAAAAGTACATTTTCCCACTATAGATGCCCTTTAAGTTGAGGAATTGGCTCTTCTGTGCTGGGCCATATGTTGATGCAGTTGCTGTTTGGTCTCCCCCACATACAAATCTGAGCATTCTCCACTGCACTGCACTGCGTATATGATGTCGCTTATCTTGTGTTTCGGTATTGGGTCTTTCGGATGTACCAATTGCTGCCTCAGTGTGTTGTTCGGTTTAAAGCAGACAGGGATACGGTGTTTTTTGAAAATTCTTCCTAATTTCTCGGAGACCCCTGCTACATATGGGATGACCATGTTCTTTCTCCTGTCTTGTTTTTCCCCTTCACTGTTGGTATTCGTGTTCTTTTCTTTCCTTCTACTTCTTTTGACAAAGGCCCAGTCTGGATATCCACAAGTTTTAAGGGTTCCTCTGAGATGTTTCATTTCTTTAGCCTTCGTCTCAATGCTAGTGGGGATGTTCTCAGCTCTGTGTTGCAGGGTTCTGATGACACCAAGCTTGTGATCTAAAGGGTGGTGGGAGTCAAACATCAAATACTGATCTATGTGTGTTGGTTTTCTGTAAACCTCTACTTCCAGTTTACCATTTTCCTTAACTTCTACCAAGCAGTCCAAGAAAGCCAGTTTGTTGTTTTGTTCCTCTTCCCTTGTAAATTTGTTCTGTGACTTTGTACTTCCTTCTGCTGTATTTTAACCCAGGTGTCATCCACATTTCTGAACCAGTGGCTGGGTGCTATGCCCTTAAAGGTATTAAGCGCCTGTTTTTCTACCTCCTCCATGTAAAGGTTGGCCACAATGGGTGAAACTGGAGATCCCTTAGCACATCCGTGTTTTTGCTTATAGAACTTATCCCTGTATTTGAAATAGGTGGTATTCAGGCACAAGTCCAGTAAGGAACACACCTGTTCTGGGTTGAGATCAGTTCTGCTGGTAAGAGTGCTGTCTTGGCCTAGCCGTTTTCTCACCATGTCAACAGCCTCCTTGGTGGGTATACAGGTGAAGAGAGATGTCACATCATAGGACACCGTAGTTTCTTCTGCAACCAACTGTCTGCCATGTACAATGCTGTTTTGACACCTTACTCTGGGTGTTCCTATAACACCTCTTAGCCACTATCCAATCACGCCCTTAACACTTGGCTGTGATATGCTAATTGGGATTTTCCAGGGTACATTATTGCCACAGGTTCTTGTACAAGTCATTCTGAATTGAGAAAGCCAGTCGGATGACTAGTGAAACGTCTTCAAGAACTAAACTTCAAGTCAAGTTGATCTAATTGAAAACAACAGATATACCATGACCTGGATGAATGAGAACCGTCACAAGCATAAAAAGTAACATGTATTATGAGACAATCAATGCAAATCATAGAATAAAACATAAATTAATTTAACATTTTAATCTCTGAGCACATTCAAGGGAAGCTTGGATGGACAGGCAGACTATCCAGGGGTTACAACTGGTGTCTGCATCTAGTGAGAACATGTGTATTTGGTTGTATCCTTGTCTAGTTTAGTGTACTTAGTGGTATGTATCATTGGATACACGCCCCTCAGTACTTTGTTGATTTGGGGGATGGGGTTTTTTGTGGAGGGGTTGAAATTGATGGACCGTTTTCTTTAACAAAATGGGCATACCTAAAATTAACAAAATGGGCATACCTAAAATGTATAAAAGTTAAAACCATATACAAGCAGTTTTTTTTATTGGAATTCCACCTGGTATTATAAATAGCTACCAATCCGCAGAGAAAAAATATACATGCAGACACACTTTTTCTTGCGTACACTCAGACAGAAACTGCTGTCAATTTTTATACCATACCTACCAGCAAAGAAAGAGCTATACTGCACAAGCCAAATTAGAAAATCTATGTTCCATTTGCTAAGATGAAAAATATTTCCAAAGCACAAGAAGCAGAGCAGGATTATCCACAAGGCAATCCTAGGCACCTGCCTAGGGCCCGGGAAACTTCTGGAGGCCCAGCTTCAGAAGAAGTAACAGTTTTATAGTCTATACAATATACAGTATGTAGCAAAAAAAGGGTCCCTAAATGATGGCTCTGCCTAGGGCCCCATATGATCTGACAAGAAGCAACACCCTTTTTGCATAATAGAAACAGGTATATCACCAAACACAAATGGGGTAATTCTAAAATGTATTGTCTATGCAGCGCCGCCCCTACCATGAAGCAATCTGAAAAGATTGCTCATGTCGCACGCATCTGGGTATTTTTAAAAGGCGGCAATCTGTAAAAAAAAAACCTTTTGTGTTGCGCTGCGTGCGCTGTTAATTGCATTTGCTTTACTCGGCAGGCTGGCAGAAGATAAAGAGGAAGTGCTGTAGCAGTGGATTTGTCTCCCCGCTGATTGGCTGATAGACCGGTTGCGCACCGGACGCGTAAGTGATGTCAGTTATGCAACTAGAAATAAATGGGACAAATCAGTCTGATTGGCTAGTCACGTCTCGCGTAACTTACGCGTCCAGAGCTCAACCGGTCTATCATCAGCCAATCAGCAGGGAGACAAATCCACTGCTACAGCGCTACTTCCTCTTCTGCCCGCCAGCGCCAGCGAAGTAAAGGGATTATCATCAGACAGTCAGAGCAACAACTTACATGAAGGAAGGAAGGAAAACTGCGACTGTCACCTGTGGGGAGTTGCAGACTGCAGGAAGCCATCATGGGAGCTTGTCCGGATCCCTGACTGACACTGTGAGAGAGTTTTTGTGTGTGTGTGCGTGATAGTGAGTGTGTGTGTGAGTGAGTGTATGTGTGAGCGAGTGTGTGTGAGTGAGTGAGTGTGTGTGTGAGAGTTAGTGTGTGTGTGTATTAGAGTGTGTGTGTGTTTGAGAGAGAGTGAGTGTGTGTGAGAGAATGTGGGTGTGAGTGTGTGTGAGAGTGTGTGTGTGTGAGTGTGTGTATGAAAGTGTGAGTGAGTGAGTGTGTGAGACTGCACTGAGTGCTGCATATGGAGCAAAAGAAGGAACTGAAGGGGCACTTTTGGAAGTTTGCCATTTCCTACTAAAGGCCGGTGCTGACCCAGAGATTCCAGACCAGCAAGATGTTAGCCCCTTGCACCATGCCTGCAGGCAGGAGAGCTGAGCTCAAGCTTGTGGAACTTCTGCTTGCTGCTGGAGTTGTTGTAAATGCTGCAGACTATAATGGTGTCCTGCCACTAAGCTGTGTCCTGCAAAGTGCTGAGTTTCACAAGGAAAAGAGGCCCAAACTCACTGTGCAAGTCCTTCTCAACCATGGGGCAAGCTGCTTCTGTCCAGAGGCTTTTGGCAAGGTAAATATCTTCTCCTGCCTCCTGGCAATATACCTGAGGAAGGGGCCTAGTGTCCCAAAACGTATGCTGTTTTTGCACTAAATAAAGAAGTTTTCACTACAGTAGTGTGCTCCTCTACTGATACCTCCTGGCAATGCTACATCTTCTGTGATATGTTTACAATGCATATAACTTGTATGATAGCAGATAATACTACATTATGGAAATAACAATATGACCCTATTATTATAACATAAGGGACTCTAAAGCTGCAGCTTTAAATTATGAGGGAAATGGATAATGTATTTAAAGAACATAATATATGGTCTGGGTGTCAATAATAATATTTATTTATCAGGAAGGCATTTATTAATACATAGTATTAGATATGTAGATTGATAGATAGATAGATAGCAGAGATTGATAGATAGCAGAGATAGATAGATAGATAGCAGAGATAGATAGATAGATAGATAGATAGATAGATAGATAAGAGATAGCAGAGAAATAGCAGAGATCTATAGATAGAGACAGATAGATAGAGACAGTTAGATAGACAGAGATAGATAAATAATAGATCTGTTTTACAGAGCCCCCCTGTTCTGAAGGGCCCCTTTGGTCTCCAGCCCCCCTGGTCTGCAGTGACCTCCCCAGGGCCCCTCTGGTGTGCACGGACCTTTTTTTACTCTGGTGATGTATCACTATCACAGGGTTACCCTATGTTGGGAGTGTCTGACACTGTAAAGTAGAAGATTAAAAGAGAACCATGACCATGACGCCAGCCTGGAGCATGGCTGAAACGCTACGGTTAAGGTTCTGACACCTTCTGTCCTTATCAATGGTAATGTTTGCACCATCCAGACACGTTGGATATTTAAGCAAGAATGTAGCTTGAGGTGGTGGCAGGCTTACAAATGATTTGGCCAACATATTTTATTCTACATAAAGTATGGTAGGGATTTCTAATGTATTGTACTGTCATGTTTTTATGTGTTATAACAATTGAAACTTTATAAATGTGTATTCAAATATAAAATAATCAAGTTTTGCCACACCCAGCAAAGAAGCCACACCCAAATGCAAAGACATGCCCACCATGCCATTGTGGTGGAACGCTACGCACTGCCTATAGGCGCCATTCAAAAGTTTTTCAGGTGCCAAAAACCCTAGGGACACCCCTGGTCTACACTGTAGTCTCTACTGCTTAGACAATTATATTGTCTAAGCTGTGTCCCCCACCTTAGTCTTGGGTTTATACAAATAGATGGTAAAATGTGTCTTCCAATCTGTTAGGTCCTGGGCCACAAGGGGTAGGAGCAACAACCATAAGTTTCCAATACTGAAAATTAAAGGTAGTAATACCTATAATAGAGAAATCCTTTCATATCCAATGTAGAGAGGGGCCTATCTTTTTCAGCGTTACGAATGTTAGAGAGGTGTGAGCTTAACCTTTCTTTGAGCTTTTGTGTGCTCTTGCCCATATATAGGCAAGGGCAAGTGCAGGTAAGTAAGTATATTACAAAGCTACTTTTACAGTTGAAATATTTTTTAATTGTAAACTGATTTCTACCCTCACTGTCATTGAAGGTGGGCTCATTTTTCATGAAAATTTACAATTACCACATGCATATGTGCTCATCAAAGATACTCCTCTATTTAATTTTACAGTTGTTTGTTCGAAGTGACTTCTACACAGTCTATCAGATATATTTCTATTTCACCTTGCTGTCAACATAGGTCCAGCCGGGACTAATGTAGATAGAAGGGGGTCACTCTTAAGGATTTCCAATCTGTCAGACAACACTTTCTTAATATCAGACCATTGGTTATTAAACATAGTAATGAACCTCATTGTAGAGTTCACATCTCTTACCTTAGGTTGTAAGAGATAATCCTGTGATAAGTCTTTCATCTCCTGCTTAATGGATTTGATAAGGGAGTTAGTATAGCGCCTTTCCTTAAATCTTTGGGCAAGGTCATTGGCCGCAGACATATTGGTGCAATTACGTTGTACCCTTATGAATTGTCCACGAGGAATGCCTCATATCAGGGCCCTGGGATGTGCACTTTTAAAATGTAGAAGTGAGTTTGTGGCTGTGTCTCAAGGTGGTCCTCATTGATGTTAACTCTTACATCCAGAAAATCACAGCCTACAGTCGAAATGTTGTGTGTCAGAAAGATATTATAATTATTCATATTAAGGGCCCCAATGTATGTATGAAGCAAATCTCAAGGGCCACTCCATATGAAGAAAACTTTGTCTATATACCGAAGCCACAATCTATATGCCTGTTGTATTAGGCCATGGGATCACCAAGTGCCACCTCCCTCTCCCACCAACCTAGAAACAGGTTGGCATATGAGAGGGCGCACTTGGTGCCCATGGCAGTACCCTTTACCTTCCAGGTAGAACTTCCTATCGAATAAAAAATAATTGTGGTATAGGATAAACCTAAGTAGCTCCATGACAAACTCTGTATAACCCAATTTCCTGATATTCTGCATCGATAGGAAGTAACATACCACAAACAGCCCATCTGTGTGTTAGAATACAGGGATTCTACGTCACATGTAACAATAAAAGAGCCCTCAGGGACCATGAGGTCCTTAATGCTTGAAATAAAGTCCGCCATGTCGCTGATATAAGACTCTAAAGTTGTCTGTAAAGTTGTCGGTGTCTGTGACAGTGATGATTGAGAGCTATAAATAGAGTGGTTTAAGGTCACTTCCTGTCCTATTACCAACAGTTAAACTTTCACTATAGTATAGAATAAATCTGTTTAAATATAACAATTTCTTCACCAACATATAAAGCTCTCAGGATACAGGTTACAGTACCTGCTAGTGATGTATACCCTGATAGTACACTATATTATTATCTTTATTATTTAGGGAACCATGGGAGTTTAAGCCCATAACATATTGACACTCGGTTTTATATACCCAGAAATAAGGAGCAGAGACTTCTGGCTAATTTATATTTCCATGTCAGCTCTACGTAGAATACAATATGTTCCAATGGTTTCCCACCCAGTGGGAGTGAGATACTTATAAAACACCACCAGTTACCACAGTTCTATATACAATCTTGGACAGATAAAAGTTTTTGTACGTTACAAAATTTACTGATTATTATTAACATATTTTTATAGAATAACAGAGAAAGATTATAAAAATGTTATACGTTTGAAAGGATTTTATTTGTAAATACATAAAATTTATACAAAAAGTGAATATTTACAGTTTTAACCCTTCTTCCTTATATCTTCTAGTTACTCCCCCTGCCATACTGGATATCAGCTACTGGGCAATATCCTGACTGATGGTGACACATCCTTGTTATTGATTGGCATTGACCAAGATTTATGAATTGACTGCAAGTCCTTAATGAAAATAAAACCAGGGGAGTGTCTGGGCTCTAGTCCATTGTGCTGGTAAATACACAGATCATCTTCCTATGTGTCTGGATTGTTGGGAGAAATTGTACGTTATGATCTCATTCTTTATTCATGGAAGTGCCCTTGGGTAGAATTGTGAGTAAGCCCATTTAAATGAGAATCACCCTCACACATGGATTTTCCCAGGATGTTTCGTTGTTGGTGTGCCACAGGACTCATGGTAGCAGTTCCCCCTTTCTTCTTCATAAAAGGGATTTTCTACACGTCCCAAAAAAAATGTATGTATTAGAAAAAACTACTCTCCCATCTTCTGCTGCCCACAGAATTTCATACTGTCTTTGGTGCATTTTATGGAAATAAGTGTCTTCCTTCTTTGATGTTTAAAACTTTTAACCTTACTGTAAATACAGGATTCAAACCTGTTGGCACTGAGTAAGCTCTGCACTAGTAGTAACACAATTCTATAACTTATATGTCAGGAGACACAGTTGTGGTTCTCTCTTTTGTACATACTCATTTAAAATACTTTCAGGGTTATTCAAAAAAGTTCTTATTGTTTAAAATAGTGCTAATTTTGCCCCAACCAATCAGATGTTAGCTTTCAAATGTGAAATAAGATCTGATTGGTTGGGGCAAAATTAGCACCATTTTAAACGATAAGAACATTTATTGAATCTCCCTGTCTGTATTTTATCATGTACAGTGCTGCGTACCCAAGTGGCGCTTTATAAATAAAATTATACATGCATACATACCCTAAAACCTTTTTAACCACAACCAAACTTTTTACCTTGAAGCCAAAAATAGATTATTCAGGTGCAGTAGTATTCTTAGCAGCAAGTGATAACTGAATTCAATTCTTTATAGGTAACCATTGCTAACACAAAAATACAATGATTTAAAGTACATCTGTCTCTCTTAACAGCAATAAGTCTGCCCTTATAATGACTTGTACAATGTTGTTTTGACGCCTTACACTGAACAGTTTCAAAAACACCTTTTAGCACCTTGCAGTCAATACATTGCATTCAGGAGGTCCCTGAAACCTGGCTGTTATATGCTTATTGGGACATTCCAGGATATTTATTGCCAACAGATTCTTGTACAAGTCATTCTGAATTGAGAAAGCTGGTCGGATGACTAGCGAAATGTCTTCAAGTCCAGTTGATCAAAGTAAATACAACAGATAGACTTGTACAAGAACCTGTTGGCAGTAAATCCAAATTAGCATATAACAGCCAGGTGTTAGGGAGCTCCTGAATGCAAGGTGTTGATTGCATTTTAGCTTAGAGGTGTTATGAAAACTGCCCATTGCAAGGCATCAAATCAGCATTGTACATGGCAGACAATTGGTGTTTAACCCCCCCATACAAGATTGATTTGTTTATTTTGCCATAAATTGCCTCCTTTACACCTCCTTTAAACCAGTCCTGCTCTTTGGCATATTTGTTTACATTACAATATTCAAATGTGTGTCCTTTTTCCTTAAGATGAATGTACACAGTTAAGTCCTGTCCCAAGGAATTAGCTCTTCTGTACTGGGCCATACCTTAATGCATCTGCTCTTTTATAAATACAAATCTGAGTATTCTTCACTGCACTGCACATACTGTATGATGTTGTTCTTCTCTTGATAAGTATTGGGTCTTTTGGATGTAACAGTTCCTGCCCTAGTGTGTTGCTGGGTTTAAAGCAGACAGGGATATGGTGTCATTTCTCTGACACCCCTGCCACATATTGGATGACCATTTTTTCTCATGTATTGCTTCCCACCTTCACTGGTGGTAATGGTGTTCTTTCAAGCACCGTCTCGCACCAAGACCTATACGTCTTTCCTTTAGCTTGGGTTGATCCAAAGATTGGCTTGAACAGGGGGGGACTTGGTGCATCAACAAGGGGGAGACAGAACACATGGGTTTAGTTCTTAGTTCTGGATTGAGTTCTCCATTACACACTGCTGAGGTAACATAACTGTTTTATCCATTAATGTCATTACCCATAGCTGGATTCTCATAGGTGCATACGCTGTGTTGGTAAACACAAATATATATGATATATATATATATATATATAATACATATTTAGATCCATCTTCCCTCTGTGATCAGCTCATTCAAGGCTCTACTTTACCCTGTGCAGTGTGGACAGGGCTAAGTCCCTTCCTCCACTTAACCTCTTCCTATGTTTCCCTTGGACCTCTCTATGCATCTCTCTGTTGGTTCTGATGTATTAAGATGGTCCGTTTTTTTCTTACCAGGCCCTCAGATAGTAATGAGGGCTATCAATGATAATAATATTGCCATCACTTGAACAGGATTCTGTAGCTCAGCAAGTTGACAGATGGTGGTACATAGTGAACAAGTATTAAAGAGAGACAAAACAAACCTTTTGTATGCAGCACAGTCTTAGAACCAGGGAATATACAACCAAGTAAAAAATCCTTTAATTCTATATAAACGATGGGGACAGTTCCTATTAGATCAATCGGGTCCGCTGATGTCTCCTCATCCTGCTGAAGGGTTCCCTCTAAAAGTTCATTAATGGAAGATTAAATGATTATCTCTTCATAATTGTCCTCAGCTATCTCCATCAGGTCTGGTGGAAGTTGGATGTTCTGATCTTCAATAATGTCTGGAACACCAGAATTGTCCGGTGCCACCTTCTTCACGTCCAATGAAATATGCACGTCCTCGTGTTCAATAGGAGGAGTGTCTGGGACACTGGCAATTTCCTCAGCCACCTCCTCTACGTCCAGTAGAATATGGCTGTACTCATGTTCAATAGGAGGAGTGTCTGGGACATTGGAAATGTCCTCAGCCACCTCTTCTATGTCCAGTAGAATATGGATGTCCTTATGTTCAAAAGGAGGAGTGTTTGGGACATTGGACATTTCCTCAGCCGCCTCCTCTACATCCAGAGGAATATGGCTGTCCACATGTTTAATAGGAGAAGTGTCTGGGACACTGGAAACATCCTCAGCCACCTCCTCTACATCCAGTGGAATATGGATGGAATATGTGTCCTCAAGTTCAATAGTAGAATGGTCCAGTTCTTGTACAGATGGAATTGAAGCAGCGTCATAGGATAAAGCACAACAAATTGATTACAATAGATGCAATTCTAACCCTCCTTTATTATCTATGTTATATGGTATATAAATGGGAATATTTTAGTTTTACTTTGACCGACTCTGATCAAATTCACATATAAATAGTGAACAGGAGCTGCTATATTAGATACTTTTGCCTAGGCAACTAGAGAATCCTGATAAATCAGAGCACCATTTATTTCTGAACACTAGAGGTTCTATTTAATGCTTAGTAAGGATTCACTCACTAGGCGTCTACCAATTAGTAAGACTAATCTGGGGCCATATTTCTTCACCTGCTGTATCAGAAATTTCTAATACTGCCGGTTATCGTAAATGTAGATTTACATTCGTGATCATAAATTTATGATCGTGCTAACGGTCATTAAAGGTACGGTATCGCAAAAAAGCAATACCACGCCTTTATAAAAATGTTCCCAGGTTTTAATTATATCACTCATAATCTGTGTGTGCGTAAGTGCATACAATCTAGAAGACATCCAGCAAATATACACTACAGACCTGATCTCCCCTTGCTCTGTATAGAGAGAATTAGTGGAAGCCACATATGCAGCAATAGGTATTAGCTCCCCATACATAAGGAAAGGGAGATGATAGGGATTGGAGCTATTTAATCATAACTGACTAATCTATGGCCAAAAATAAAGGGTCAATGATTTTAATCAAATCTTGTCAAATTTTGTTAGATCTAACAGGATCTGTTTATAATTGGACAGCACAAGTGGATGAAATCATGGGTTTGAATCCTCCCTTGGACACATCTCCAAGAAGTTTATGTTCCCCCTGTGTGCAAATTTCCTCCTGGCACTTCAGTCTTCCTACAATCATTAGACCCACTGATAGGTTGCATGTGTGAGATACAGTGATTAGATTGTAAGATCTCCAGGTCAGTAATGTTATAATGGTGGTAAAACAAAAAATACTGTCCAGGATATTACATTAAACCCCATCCATACTGCTCCCCCATGGTCGGTAATGTTATGCTGGCAGGTAAAATCTAAAATACTGTCCAGGAAAGTACACTAGGCCCCCTCCATATTGCTCCCCCATGGTCGTCCAGGAAAGTACACTAGGCCCCCTCCATATTGCTCCCCCATGGTCAGTAATGTTAAGATGGGGGTAAAATCTAAAATACTGTCCAGGAAAGTACACTAGGCCCCCTCCATATTGCTCCCCCATGGTCCTCTCCCCTCCCAATAGCAATTCGTGAGATCCTCCTCAAGCTGTTATTGTTGGTTACCTTGAATATATTTTGGTAACCCTCGTAATATCGTGGTGGATAACCCTCGAGATAGCAAAACCAATGCGGAAACCCGACAAACTGCCCATCATGGGGAAAGTTTAGTGTTTAATTAAAACAAGTTTTTGGGCGATATGTGCTGTTTCCTGAGACCATTTCCCCGTGTCAGAGCCATTACAGTAAGTTACCATTGCTATTTTAACTGTGATTTAATTAGAACTTTTCCAACCTCTTTTCCCTCATTGACTTGAATGGGTTTCGTTATTCGAACTATAGAACTTTAGAACTTTACTAAAATCCTATGGTTCGAAACAGCTCAAACTTTAGCAAGTTGTCCTCTCTCCTCCCTTATTCAGTTTTTATTTCCTTATGAATTTACTGATTCATCAACTTTGTTTTAAATAGAGATGGGCACCATTGCAAATTGCTGTTCCCTTCGCAGATTTGTGATTTTCAGAAAAATCCTGAAAATCTCTGAGCGGACCCATTGAATCAATAGGAGGGAAAAATGTGAAAAGTTCCCCCCTAATTTTAAGGTATAAATCCAATGGTAACTTACTTTAAATGGCTCAGGGACCTGGAGAACACTTATCAGTCTCATTAAAATAGCCTATTCCTGTAGTAATTTTTTAAAAACTTTTTCTATTCAACGCCTTGAACCCCAGAATTCTCATTTTCCATTATGTGAGCTTATGTGAGGTACCCCCTGGAGTAAAGGGTATGATTCAGTCTCAATAGGGAGACAGACACCTGCAGCAGCGCCAGAAAAGGCTAATTATCGTGCAAAACATATACAGGCTTACTCAATAAAAGTCTTATCTTTGAAAATGGTTGTATACATTTTGCCAATCGAATCAATGTTAGCTTTCAATGTTTAAAAATTTCTGATTGGCTGGAGTAAAATTTAGATCATTTTAGAGAACTGTTCTTGAATACCCCAATGTGTCCAGACCCCTGTCCCCAATGGTGTGTGTCTGGACTTTAAGAGGCAGAGGCCTATGGAAGGCAAGTATCTTTTATATACTGTATAACTTCTTTCTTTCAGTCTTGATTATTACAATTATTACTGTATGAAGCATAAATATTTTGTTTTTCCAAATCCATTAATTTGGCTTAAAAGGGCACTATAAGTGAAAAAAAACAAATTGCCCCCTTTGCAAATGTTAAATTCATGTACCTGTGCTTGCCTTAATCCTATCTCTGTCGTGACTCTGTTTAACAACCATGGTGTCAGATCTCCCCTCTGTACCTCCTCCATGTCTTAAACAAACTCTGGCTAACCCACCACCTTATCATGTGCAGTAGGAGTTAAAGGATCAACAATCCCTGAAAAACAAACACCCACCCACAGTGGCCAATAGAAAGGCAGCTGTCTTGGAGACACGAAGAGGAATGAGAACAGTAACGATCTCTCTCTTCAATCAGTGAAAGCTATTACGCGGGGGGTCAATAGCGCCCGTACATCTACCATCAAAGTCTACCTCTCTCCCCCCTGCTAATGCTCTATCTCGTATTGTTTTTTACAGAGGCAGGGGGGGGGATCAGTCACCGGGATTTGATTGGACCTTCCAAGTAGGAGTAGAGTAATACAATCACGTATCCTTCTACATGGTGTATCTCAGGACAGAGAGGGAATCTGTAACAGTATGCTCGTAGCTTGAAAAAAAAAAAGTCGAATTCTTTTACAAAATCGCGCTAAGTCAATATCCGGGGATCATTAAAATCTGCTTCGGAAACCAGATTTGGGTGATCTCTAATTTTTTAATATCCTTAAATTCCTTATCTCTCAACTTCTATTAGTAATTCCATTAAAACCTTAAAGAACAGTAATTGTAGGATTTATGACATTTCTCTATAAACAACATATTATCTTTTGTGGTTTTTTTTGCTTAATGACTGTTCTAGCTCATCCTATCCCACACATAACTCTATTCTCACTTAATAGTTATAATTCAAATCTATTATAAAAAAACACCATTTCTTTTATCCTACTGCCAAGATGTCCTCCCAATTTCATTTTGGTTTATCCAATTCAAGGAACAATTCTTTTCAAAATTACTGTATATATTCTTGTGAAGTTCTCATTCATCCAGGTCATGGTATATCTGTTGTATTCATAGGATCAACTGGCTTGAATGTAGTTCTTGAAGACGTTTCGCTAGTCATCCACTGGCTTTCCTCAATGCCTGACGGCTTTCCCCTCAAAAATTAAACATCTCAGAGGAGGCCCTTAAAACTTGTGGATTCCAGACTGGGCTTTGTCAAAGAGTAGAAGGAAAGAAACAGAACCCAAATATCACATTGAAGGGAGAAACAAGACGGAGGAAGAACATGGTCATCCCCATTATTAGCAGGGGTCTCCGAGAATTAAGAAGAATTTTCCAAAAAACATCGTACCCTCCCTGTCTGCTTTAAACCAACAAACACACTGAGCAGCAATTGTTACATTCCGAAAGACCCATACCTAAACACAAGAAAACGACATCATATATGCAGTGCATTGTGCAGTAGATGCTCTGATTTGTCATGTGGGGGAGACCAGACACAACTGCATCAACGTATTTGGCCCCAGCAGAGAGCCAATTTCTCTCGGTGTCAGGACCAGCCGTGTATCTGCATCTTAAGGAGAGCACAACCTTTGAAGATTGTAATGTTAATATACTGGCGAAGGAACGTGCTGGTTCAAGAGAGGTGTTAAGGAGGCCATTTATGTGAAAATAAAGAACACCAAGCCTAATATGAGGGTGGGGGGGGTTCGACAGCCAACTGTCTGCACATGTCACAATGCTGTTTTAACCTTACTCTGGGCGTTCCTATAACAAACCTCTCTAGCCCACTACCACAATCACACCCTTAACACCTGGCTGTGAATGCTAATATGGGATTTTCCAGGGTACATAATTGGCACAGATTCTTGTACAAGTCATTTGAATTGAAAAAAGCCAGTTCGGATGACTAGCGAAACGGTCTTCAAGAACTACATTTTCAAGTCCAGTTGATCTAATTGAATACAACAGAATATTGTATATTATATATTATCTTGTATTATTATATATTTAATCGCCATCTCTATTATAACTCCCTTTAAACACTCTGACAAGGGCAGGGGCAATTTCTATGTAGGCAAGATCACTTATTAGATTGTTATGTATACCAGAAATTAGCAATGAACTGGTGAAGAACATATCTAAGCATCTAATTAATTTTGTGAAAGTGTTCAAGAGGTATTATTACAATCAATTTAACAAAAGACACTACTGGGTAAAACAATCCTATTCCTTACCCCAGTACTATACCACAACCCAAGGTACATAAGAATCCGTTCAACCTCTTGGTTGAAAACATTGATGTAGGAGCCTTTAAACCTCAATTCCCCACCGATTAATTCCCCAAAATTAAAGGAAAGTAATACTGTAAAATCCAAGTTAATTTAGGTGGAAGCTGCACTTAAAAAACCCATTGTCATTGGGTTTTTTTTTTTTGTTTGTTGGGTTGTTTTTGCTATGCCCTCCAGAGCCTACCTTTTCAGCTTGCACTTGCTGACATCTTGATTTTGCTTCGGTGAATGTTCAAACTCCACCACTCCTAGATCTGCAGCTTCTCTTGCTTTCAGCCTCAAAGGTAAGGACGACCCATCGTCTGTGACGGAGCTAAACATTCACCTAAGCCCAATTATGTCAAGTGGAATGAATGATTCTGTCTAAATTAGATTTTTGTGGTGTCTCCTTGATTCTCATTCTATAAATTGCTTATTTCCATTTTTGATAAACAACTCATAGGACCGCAATGGTTCCACATGGCACCCCCATCATATGTGAATGTCTTCATGCTTGGGATCTTCAGGACAAGATTATTGTGCCTGGTAAAGGTACCACAGATTATGGGTTTGCTATGGGGAGGGGTGTTGATATGAACTCATATATGTTTTCAGCAACTTCTAATTTTATAACATCAAACAAACACAAATGAATTCTAGCCCTGATTAAATAGCCTATAAGATTTAGGTTTAATCAAAGAGTTATTTACCAACACCTACTGATCTTAACCATCATCATACAACAGCTTTCAACCCCTTGCCTGTTCTCAGTTTAAGAGGGTGGAGCCTATTGTTTGGCATTCTAGACAGAGCAGGTTTTCATATATGTACCAAAAATTTCAGTACTATTGGTATCAGAGGTGATTTTGACATGCAAAATTAAAGTACAATCCACAACAGAAACTTAAGGAAAAATAATCCCCAAGATTCCTTTTGTAACACAATTTAATGAGAATAATTCTGAGATAAATTAATGCATTAGGCAATACAGTATTTGTAAAGGGATGCTTATGCCTGCAGTACCAGAAATTACTGCCCTCAGAGATTACATATAAGCAACTTGCACCCCAAAACTGCTTCTTGTTTAGGCTGAGTGTAGCTTACCTAAAATGTTTATAGTAATACACGGAGACCCTTGTGGCAAGACCCTATACTACAGAACAATAAATTGATATACAAAAAATTAAAAACCAGTTTATCCTTCTTTCTCACAATACAGGGTAGACCCACTCTCTACACTCCCACATGGGGCTGGAGTATTGGAAAAGGCTAAACTTATCCCTGAACAGAGAGAAAGTGAGCCACAGGGTATTTGTGGGGTACGAAGAAGACCCATATTACATACAGGCCAATTGTAGTGGTTGACTTGGACACGCTCCATTGTTTAAAAATGGGGTAGTTTTTCAGTCTTTTTAGTATTGTTTATAAGAAATGTCAGGAGCCAATTTTTCTCACCACTTTAGTTGGTGAAATGAAAAGCCACATGACACCCACCCCACCACTCCCACCCCCCACACACATTTTTTTTTTGTGCTATTAATAAATGTACTTACAGAGCACAACCGCACCCCTATTAATCCAAAAAAATAAATTCTTCTTTTTCGACTGCTAACTCTCATATAATACTTTTGTACTTTTGTACTCGAAATATTTAATTACAAAATCGATTAGAAAATCGAAAATTAGATTGAAAATTGAAAAAATTCATAGGTTTCTGTGGAACTATACAGTATTTTTTTTCTAAAATAAATTTAATTGTATACATGAAAGAATAACACTGTTAAAGAGCTAAAGACGTGTAGGTGTTGGTGTTTATTATAAAAGAGTTACAATACACACTGGACAACATTTTTTGCTGTCAGGGCCCTCATGCTTTGGCCTCCTTTAAATATCTCTGGCCATGTCTCTATGTGCACATGCATTGGGTACCATTGTAGTCAGTGTCGAAGTGTGTAAGGACTGATATTCATTAGGTTTTTTTTCTCATCCTGGTTTGGGAAGATTTAAAAATTTCCAACTTACCTTACTATCTCTTTCCTCCCTTTAAAGCCCTTTCCTTGTCCTTTTTTCATGTCATTGTGAAAAAAAAAAAACACAATTTATAGGAAAAAGTCTCACCCCCACTGGAAAATTATATTTACACCTCCTGTGTTGGATTAGATATTTCAAAAATTGTGGACCAGGATTGTAATATGTTTGTAGCAGTTAATACATCTATGCAAAACCAAAGGGATAGGAGAGGTAAGGTATGAAGGCATCTGTTTTCTGAAGATTATAGGGTGTCAGATTAAAATGAACCTACGAGCAGGTCCATACACTTAACATTCTTCAGATATTGAGAAAAACATTGCACAGAACTGTGCTAAGATCAGTTTCACTTTATTATCCTCTCAGTGAAACTCTGCACTCAGTTGTTTATGTAAGTGTACTGTATCCTGAAACAAAGTAAGCAAATATCTATATATTAATAGTATTAGATAAAGGTGATGGGGTTTATTGTCACTTATAGATTTTTAAGGATTCATGTTATATTTCCTAATATAGAGAGCTCATCAAATTGTAGATTTTCTTTGGTGTTTTTATATGAATTAAGGATGAATGTATAACTTTGAATATATTGATTTAATGAATTTACAAGCTGGCCAGCTTTGCTTTTTTAATAGCTTTCATTCTGTTAATGTCAGGGAGATTCAATAAAAGTTCTTATTGTTAAAAATGGTGCTAATTTTTCCCCAACCAATCAGATCTTATTTAACATTTGAAAGCTAACTCTGATGTGGTTGGGGCAAAATTAGCACCATTTTAACAATAAAACTTTATTGAATACCCCCTTTATTTCTTAGGCATTTAAATGTTAATATTCAGCACAGGAGGTAGAAAATCTGAAGCAAGAATGTCTCCTGCGTTTGAGAGAGATGCTACTTAATGGAGCTCCACTCCCTACTTCACCTCCAGAGGAAGCTTGGGGTTGGTAAGGTTTTTACCACTGCAGTCTCTGTCACTAAAGACCAATATCATTTGTGTTCCTGTTTGTTTATACTACAGTTTGGGACCTCCTTGGACTGTCACTTTATAGTACTAAGAGATATACAGATTACTATTGACTAGAATGGTAGAGACATTTATGAAATGAGGATTTTATATTTCTTTTGTTTTTTACTGTATAGTTATTGTAATTGGATTTGTCATTTTGTTGATGTCATGAGGCATTCCCTCTTCCAATAAGGATCAATCATGTTATAAAACATCATTATTTTGTTTGGCTATTTATGTGTTACTACATCCCTCTTTCTTTTATAATGGGTAGAGATGGACTAGAACTCGAACCCAAATTCAAGCCGAACTATTAGAATTCGAACGGACTCGGACTTCTCGAACTATCCCGACCCGATTTTCGATATTTTTCCGGACTTTAGATAATTATCGAATGTTTGAACCTTCGAGGCAAGCGAATATGCGAGTAAAATGTCTATTATACCAATACCGAGTAAAATCAAATTCTCGAATCCGCAAGTAAATGTCTATTATACCTATACGCGATAAATACAGAATTCTCGAATCCTTGAGTAAAATGTCTATTATACCAATACGCGATAAAAACAAATTCTCGAATCGCAAGTAAAATGTCTATATACCTATCGCGAGTAAATACAGAATTCTCATCTGAGTAAATGTCTATTATCCCAATACACTAGTAAATATCGAAACCGAGAGTAAAATGTCTATTATACCTATACGCTAGTATATCAAACCCGAGAGTAAAATGTCTATTATACCTATATGCTAGAAAATTTCAAATATCGAATCCGCGTAAAATGTCTATTATACCATACTTGAGTAAGTATCAATTCTCAAATCCACAGTAAATGTCTATTATACCAATACACGAGTAAATACAGAATTCTCGAATCCGCAAGTAATGTCTATTATACCGATACTGAGTAAGTATCAATCTCAATCCACAGTAAATGTCTATTAACCTATACACAGTAAATACGAATTCTCGAATCGCAAGTAAACTGTCTATATACCATATGCGAGTAAACATCGAATCTGCGAGTAAAATGTCCATTATACCTATAGGTGAGTAAATATCGAAATCTCAAATCTGCGAGTAAATGTCTATTATACCTATCGCGAGTAAATATCAAATTAACGAATATGCAAGTAAAATGTCTATTATACCTATTCGCGAGTAATATCAAATGAACAATATGCAAGTAAATGTCTATTATACCTATACGCGAGTAATATCGAATTCTCGAATCAGGGAGTAAAATTCTATATACCTATACGCCGAGTAAATAACAAATTCTCGAATCCACAAGTAAAATGTCTTTATACCAATACGCGGTAAACATCGAATCCGCAGTAAAATGTCTATTACCCAATACGTTGAGTAAATATCAAATTCTTGAATCCGGAGTAAATGTTATTTACCAATACGCGAGTAATATCGAATTATCGAATCTCCGAGTCGTTCATGGGATAATTATCGAATGTTCGAACGTGAGAGCTCAAATGTAGCGCGCGTGAGAGTAAATCGAGTTTCAAAAGTCCTGGATATTCCACATGTTCCCCAGACCATTTCCCAGGTCCCACAGCCATTGACATTAAGTTGCATTGATATTTAATTGTATTTCATTTCAAACTTTTGAACTATTTAACTCCCATTGACTTAATGGGTCGTTTTCGAATTTCTATTAGTTCGAAAGTTCAAAAACGGACCAAGCTTCGAAAGTTCGGCCATCTCTAATAATGTGTTGTGAACTGCCCTCTGCAAGCACAGGCAGCTCTGGGATATAGCATGTTGATTTGGATTTTCAGGTAATTTTTATCCCATTTATCAGGATGGCTCTGTTTTTGGATTACTTGAATGTATATTATTATTATTATAATTCACCCCCATGGTGGGTCACAATGGGACCCGACAGTACGATTATTTCCTTATAATCGGCGTGCTACTACGTAGTAGCGCGCCGATTATAAGTTGGCTTCCCTAACCTCCCCTGTTTTCTCTCCCCTTCCATAAGCTTTCCCTTGGCAGACACTTAGTTCATCGTCCCTGTGCCACTGTGGATGGCGCGTCGCCTCCTCCTGCACAGTGCTGAACTATCGCGCGAGTTTCTGCCAAATCCTTGCGCAATAGATCAGACCTGTACAGGACGTAACACGGACAAGGGACCCGCGCCATCCACAGTGGTGCAGGATATGCTAAACTTAGTGGCAGCCAATGGAACTGAAGGTAGAGGTGAAGGGGGGAGAAAACAGGTGGGGGAATTGAGGAGGGGGGAAGGAAAGGAATAAATGACAGTGGATAATTCCTAATCCCCCCCCCATCCCTGCACAGAGGCCAGATTGATTGAGGGATGGATTATAATAAATAATGCACCCCCTACTGTAATTATTTGGATATTGAGTCACCTCGGATTCCGCCCCTGTATAAGGCACTCGGCCTGCGGCCTCGTGCTTTTTATATGGCCAGAACTCCTTGGTGACTTCTAATATCCTTATAATTACAGTAGGGGGTGCATTATTCCCTATATTATTATTATTATTAATATATTGGACTTCGCTTTCGATTTATAAATAAAAACCCACAAACTCACATTGTGTATGGCTGAATTTGTTTTGAAGTTGGTGAAACCTTTAAGTTTCACATAAACCAACCTGTTTACTAATATTGTTACATAGCCACACAGACGCATAAACTTCATTCACAAACATAGTAAACAATGCGAAAGCAAGAACGTTCCATGCTGTTATTTTATTATGGAGATCACAATACATTTTCTTTAATTGCTGTTTTAAGATGATGACAAATTACATTATTTTTCTTGATCTCGTTTCCCTCTCCTATTCTCCTTAAAGAAGAATGAAACCTGAAACAAGTTTGAGTAAGAAGGTACTGGCCTCAGCAACCTTCTCATTATTAAAGACTCCACTTAGATGCCCTTCCTTTTCCTCTATGAACTCACTTTAGGTTCTGTTTGTTCCATATTGATTTCAACCCCCACTTCTTAACCCCTATTGTGCGCAAACGTATTAAATCAAAATATTAAATTTAAAAATTCTAAATATTAAATAATATTAGAATAATAATAATAAAATAATAATAATAATAATTTTGCACATTCCTAGTATAAGTGTTGTAGTGTGGAGGTCTCTATCTCTCCCTGACAGCTGCGGTGACTGTACTTTCTTAAAGGGCATGTCCACCCTTTTAAAAATGTTTTTAGATGTGGTAGGGCACCTTCCCCCAGCCCCAACCGCATCATTAGATTTCCAGAAAGAGCCTCTTTCCCCCGCCGCACAATCCCTGCCCTCTGCTTGCACCGAACTGGCGGCAGCCAATCACGACGCGCTGCCGCAGTTCAGAACGCCGGGGAAAGAGGTAAGGTAGTAACTATCAGGGGAGTCTCTGTAAAATTTAATAATGCGGTTGGGTTGGGGGAAGGCAACCTACTACTGGGAAAGGGTTTTAACGGTAGGGGGAGGGCTTGCCAAAACGGGAGGGAGAGGGTGTGGAGGGGGGAGGCCTGCAGTACGCAGGACAAAATTCTCCCGGAGAGACAGGAGCAGAGTCCTATATGGACTCTGCTATCCTCCTGGTGGCCAGTTTTTTCAGACTTTGGGGGGGGGGGGGGGGAATCCAGGAGAACCATTTGGAACTGGGATGTAAGGTAAGATTTTATTACACTACGAGTGGGGCCAGTAGTGGGGGGTTATAGTTTTGGGGTGGACATGCCCTTTAAAGGGAAAGTGTACATCCTAAGGGGAATAATGGATACAGGGAGAGTGTCTCTTATTTCTGCCTGTTATGCACAGCAGAATATGTATTAACATTCCCTTTTAAGAACAAAGAACACAGTTTCACTACCCCCATCCACCGTAAAAATACGTTTTTGTATACCATTTAAGGGTACAAAATAGGTACTTTACAGTGTTGAAATGTGCATTGCACTGAGCTGTGCTGGGATCAGATTATTGTATTTTCCTCACCTGCGTAGTGTACCTAATAATGGTGTTACGATGGCGTACTGTTGAAGGGGGTCCATACATGCTCTAGAAAACTGATCCAGCAGGAGTGCTACCTGAGGAATATTTTTGCATAAACAAGCCACCCTCTTTCTGTTCTCCTCCTCCAGCCTGGATTGCCAGATCATTTAAACTCATCACAACATATTTACTTAATATAATTAGCAGGGCAGCACTGTTTGCAAATCAGTAGGTGGGCAGAGGTGGACAACTTTGCTGTATGTTCTCGTCAATCACAAATACTATACTGCCGGATTACATATCAATCAATAAGCAGAGGGTTAGAATGGTTGCTCGAGTTGCAGAATTGGTTGTAAGGATCTGTACATCATTACTTTAAGTACAAATAGGGCAGATGCAATAAGAGATTTAAAAGTTTGCCCATGCTATATAATTGCCGCAACCAAAAAAAAAAAGACTTGCGGATTACTGCAGAAAATAGTTCATGCACCTTTTATTGGATTATCCCCATTGTATCATATTCTAAAGGCTGTGTGTGTGTTTATCAACAGTGAAAATAGGTGGACAAAATCTCCATTAGAGGAAACTTTTATATTAATGAAATGATCAAACTGATTGGTCCTCTGCCAATATATGGCTATGTGTATGGCTGGCCGTAGCAAACCTGGTATAGATAGATGGATAGATAGAAAAGTTGGCTAAGAGATACCATGCTGTTTGCCTTAGACAATGCTAAAATTATCAGTTTACTACATTTTGCAATACCGCCATCGTAATGAACCAAAGTTTTTGTCCGTCTGTAATTGGTTGGACTTTCGTAGTATGTAGTATAGGGTTTAGCTAATTTTGCACACAGGCCTTGTTTATTGTATTGTTGTATTAATGGTTAAAAATTGCCATATTGTTTAATTTTTTATAAAATACAGTATTAGGACATTGATCTGTTAGTGGATATTGGATGGAATTGCATTGCTACATATTGATGGGACTGCCATATTCCTTAGAATTTGATTTTGTAAATTCACCCCAAATTGTATAAAGTCAGGCTAATTTGCATGTGCAGTGGGTTAGTGAAACCATATTGGATTTATTCTGCTTTTTTCCTATATTGTACACATTATGGCTTATACATTTAACCCTCATTTGTTTAACTATATTTTAAACTTCTCACTCTGCTGTGACATCATTTTAATGACATCATCAATATGCCAATTGGTAGGCACAGAAATGTATCCAATGTCACAAAACTTTTTCACTTTTGATCTTGACTTCGAAGTGAGTGCAGCTTCTTCCCCTATGCTGATTAATAGTAAAAAAAAAACAATAATTACACATTACAATGCGTCATGTGACTAAGGGAACCAATAACTATTAACTATACAGGGGGATCTTGTTTTATGATTGGTCAACTTTTTATGTGTTTAAAAACTTTTCATTTATATTGAGACAAATCCCCTGGCAAATATATTTTCTGTATATTTCTATAAATATATATCAGCAGGGCTGCCATAGTGTTCTTAGTTTTGGGCTCATTTGCATGTTTGTGAAATTGTATGCATACACATTGGCCAGAGTAGGATAGTGTTTCCTTTAGATATACTGTAATAGTATATTGTTATAGCATATTGTGTGTATTATGCATTGGTAGGAGCTGTGACAGGGCTTACTATTCCGTATAAGGGTATAGGTTATTATGTGCTTAAAATATTTATTCTTTGTGTAGGTATATGCTCTGTGTAACTGTATGTGTACACTATGGCAGGATCTGCCATAGTGCTTCTTCGCATGGTATATTAGACTATACCTCATCCTGTGTGTAGCACATTCCTTGTATGTGTAACTGTATGTATACAGTTGTGGTATCTAGCAGTCAGATCTATAGTTATGCCACTATTTGGGACTGCACAAATGGATAGCAGTGTATTAGTCTTGGATGCTGTACAGTCACTCACCAGTGGCTACAAACAGCCAGAAAGGCCAGATTCGGCCTGGAGGCCTTAAGATCGACACATGTGGTATAGAACATTCCTAGTGTTCCCCATGCATAAATAAAATATAATTCTCTTTAATGCCACCAATGAAACCATGAACTGTTACCTTGTGTTGTGTAACATTTAATACCCCCATATTTCACTGCTGATTGGTATATCTCCTACACTGTGTGGTTTGTTATGGAATACCAACATGTTCAGTAGTGCTGGGATGAGGGGTAATATAAACCGGTTGCAGTAATATACAGTATTGATAGAGACCATTTGAACTGACAATCTATTATTATACTATCTTACAATATAGTTTGAAAGAGAAAAAACCCTTTCGATTTATAGAGATCAACAGATAGAGAGAACATCATTTATAGAGAGAACACCTATTATAGAGAGAATTTTAAAGGCTATGTCCACCCAAAAATTTTTTTTTATATAAGGTCCCCCCTGGGCTCCCACCCCAACCGCTATAATTTTTTTTTAGAAACCCCCCAAACTCTACTTACCTCCCCTCGATCCTCCGCCGCGCTCCCCCCCTCTGCTTTGCAGGAAATGCAAGCAGATGGGCGGGACCGCAGCCGCGTCTGTGATTGGCTGAGCGGCAGCCAATCACAGACGCGGCTGCCGGCAGCTCACTTCTTCGCCGGAGAAAGAGGAGAGGTAAGTAAGAGTTTGGGAGCTTTCTAAAAATAAAAATACCCGTGGGGCTGGGGGACATGGGGGAGCAGGATATTAAATGGGTTTTATGCTAGGGGGAGGGATAGTAGAACGGGAGGGAGAGGGAGGAGAGGAGGGAGGAGGGAGGGGGAGGGGGGGGGAGAAGGGCTGCAGTACGCATGGCAAAAATCTACCTGAGGCCAGCTGCAGCAGTGTCCTATATGGACTCTGCTAGCCTCCTGGTAGTCATTTTTTGGGACTTTGGGGGGGGACTACAGGAGAACCCTATGGAGCTGGGATGTGAGGTAAGGATTAAACTACACTAACTGGTGGGGTGGGCCGTAGTTGGGGGATTATAGTTTTGGGGGTGGACATGCCCTTTAAGAGAGGAGAGAGAGAGAGCATCTATATAAATATAGACAGGACCGATTGAGATTTACCCAGGATGAATCGGTTTTTTTTCCTGGTGTAGAGGGGTAGTATTCAGCAAAGTTGTTATAAGCTAAATACTAATGGTAAAGTCGTTTATAAGTTATTGATGGTTTGTCATTGATGATGATCCAACCAGTATCGTAACTAGGAATCACTGGCCACGCCTGCAACAATATGTTGGATCTCCTATCCATGCTTTCTCTACAATGGTTTTCTGGGAGGAGGCTATATCTGTCATAAGAAAAATAAGAAGATAAGGCCCCCTTGGCTCCCGGGCCCCCCTGGGTTGCTCCCCCCTCCTCCTCAGTAGTTGCGCCTCTGGATCTAACCTGCCAGATCAAAACACCACCCAATTGATTGTCCTAGACTAGATGATTTTCATCCATAACATAAAGTTTTCTTTAGGAAACAAAGACTTAAACACACCAGTTAGTACCTAATTATCTGAATGATAATGTTTTTACTTCTGGATGATTTTTCTTTCTCTAGAACAAGAAGAATGTTCCATTGGTGGAGCTTTATAAGGTAAGAAGTAAAGATTGGGATGTTTGTAACCCACATGGTATAAGGGTCTTTAAATAGGAGGGGTGGAGGGTGGGTATTTTTTTTGGTGCCATAGTTTAACACCCCAGTTATGGATACTCCTCCTACGCCCTTTTTTTACCATCACTTGCTTATTGGTTCTCTGTTTTTGCCATCCATCCCCATGAGACCTCCATATTTTCTATGGTAGGGGGCCTTTGTGATATAATAACTTTATATTAGACAGAATGGGGTGTATTATCCTCATATTTTCAATGTAACCATAACATATATTATGTTATTTTCAGCCCCCAGGAGTGCAGTTGGGAGAACTTATGGGGAAAGGGGCCTCAGGAAAAGTTTACAAGGTGAGTTATCTAACCAAATACACCCAGATCCTAATGAAAGAACCTGCTCATATTGGGGGTTATTAAATCACCTGCAATCTGCACCTTCCCCTTTAAGGAGTTTGAATCCACAGACTATTGACACTTGACATCAGGATCCCATTAACAGTCGGTAATCCCATTGTAATTAAATTGTGTATTATAAGTTTATTGGGAATGAAGTTAAAATCCTAATTTCCCTCTTACTTGTGTTCCAGGGATTTCATCAGAAGAAAAGGCAGCTGTGAATGTCGTTGACCTCGGGTAATGTATCTTTCTTCGTCATTTCATTTTATGGTTTTAGTCTTTAAGTGGGTTCTGTTGTTTGTGGTTTTGTAGAACCACTGGACAGTGGGAAGTAATTATTATATTACAGATAGTAACATGTATATGGTGGGGGTGCAGGAAAGGTCTTGGGGTAAAGATATACTAAAATATGTTAGAAGCTCTAATCTATTTATTCCACATAAGTGTAATTGTTATTAATATTATTTATTATCTCTTATTTAGCCAGAGAATGAGATGACCTAGCAAGGAAATTAAGTACCTGAATAGTTTGGTTCCCATGAGAATATCTCCAAGCTTACGGGGCTTACTGCTACCCGGGGAGACTGAAGACCACCCAGCTAAGATCATGGTATATACCTTTCTATATAATGAAAAGGCCTAAAGAACATCAGTGATGGGATCAGTACCCAACACCCAGTTCCCTGTGCCATCTATAATTCCTTTATAAAGGTTTCCAAGTAAAACTTTAAGGGCGCAGTGTGTATCTAAAGATATACTGTAGTCCTAATTAAATTAAATCAGTAAGAATATAATTGACTGTTAAGATACTGTATAGTAGTCAATACGTATCATAAATGGTTACATGTGGCTTTCTAAGGTGCTTTATTCAACATAGTGCAAAAATAGAAATATAGGCCTTTATCAAGCTGAGATACACACACAAATATTATATAATGTGAAGAAATAAAGCCGTTCCTGTTCATAGGAATTTTAAAAAGTTCATATTTCTTGAATTTTGAAAAATGTACAGTTTCTCTTAATTGGTCTTTGCTTTTCTCAGATGGCGATGGAGTTTCTGTGGTGGTGGCTCAGTGTGTGACATGATACAGAGCACCAGATCCAAGTCTCTTAAAAAGACTTGGATCGCTTATATACTAAAAGACTCTGAAGGTAAGTCCAGCTCCTAACCATCTACTATAGTAACAACTTGATATATTATCTATTATTACAATAACCTATATTTCTTGTGAAGGTTCTCATTCACCCAGGTCATGGTATACTGTTTGTATTCAATTAGATCAACTGGACTTGAAATGTAGTTCTTGAAGAAGTTTCGCTAGTCATCCGACTGGCTTTCTCAATTCAGAATGACTGTACAAGAATCTGTGGCAATTATGTACCCTGGAAAATCCCAATTAGCATATCACAGCCAGGTGTTAAGGGTGTGATAGATAGTGGCTAAGAGGTGTTATAGGAACGCCCAGAGTAAGGTGTTAAACAGCATTGTACATGGCAGACAGTTGGTGTCGAACCCCCCACCTCTATTTAGGCTTGGTTTCTTTATTTTCACATAAATGGCCTCCTTAACACCTCTCTTGAACCAGTCACGTTCCTTCGCCAGTATGTTAACATTACAATCTTCAAAGGTATGTCCTTTATCCTTAAGATGCAGATACACGGCTGAGTCCTGACCCAGGAATTGGCTCTTCTGTGCTGGGCCATACGTTGATGCAGTTGCTGTTTGGTCTCCCCCACATACAAATCAGAGCATTCTTCACTGCACTGCACTGCATATATGATGTCGCTTTTCTTGTGTTTTGGGGTTTGGTCTTGGATGTACCAATTGCTGCCTCAGTGTGTTGTTCGTTTAAAGCAGACAGGGATACGATGTTTTTTGAAAATTCTTCTTAATTTCTCGGAACCCCTGCTACATATGGGATGACCATGTTTCTCTCCTCCTCTTGCTTTTCCCCTTCACTGTTGGTATTCATGTTCTTTCTTTCCTTCTCTTACTACTTCTTTTGACAAAGGCCCAGTCTGGATTCCACAAGTTTTAAGGGCTCCTTGAGATGTTTCATTTCTTTAGCCTTCGCCTCTCTGCTAGTGGGGATGTTGTCAGCTCTGGTTGCAGGGTTCTGATGACACCAACTCGTGATCTAAAGGGTGGTGGGATCAAACATCTGTGTGTGTTGGTTTTCTGTAAACCTCTACTTCCAGTTTACCATTTTCCTAAAACTTCTACCAAGCAGTCCAAGAAAGCCAGTTTTTGTTTTTTGTACCTCTTCCCTTGTGAATTAATGTTTTGGTCCACCCATTAATGTGTTCTGTGAAAGCTTGTACTTCCTTCTGGTGGATTTTAACCCAGGTGTCATCAACATATCTGAACCAGTGGCTGAACCATATTTCCTTCTAGTCTTCTGAGTGAGGGTAGAATTTCCATATTTATTTTTATTATTTATTTTATTTATAATCTTTTATATCTTTACAGGCACTTAAACGTATGCATTCAAATAAAGTCCCCACCGTGACATTATGGTTGCTGACAACGGCAGTGTCCGTATCAGTAAGTAGACCGTAGCCTGCAATATGAATTTGTGTAACTAAGCTTTATAGGCTCAGTGAGAAGGGATAATCACCTTTGTCTTAGCATCAAGCCTTTCGATAACTTTGTTCACATGAGCCACTGTCATTTAAAGATACCCAGAAATGTTTATTGCCCATATACTACAAACTTACCTCCCGACTTGATTTTCCAAGAAGCTCCTGGCCCGGTCATTTTGAGATCATAATATCGATCGTTATTACGATCATACACATGACCAGCCTGGAAAATCTGATGCTCCATTCAACATTACAAATGATGCAGTGACAGCATCTCCCATGAATTGCACATTATTTTGTTATAATGGGAAACTATTGATGAGGCTTTTGATATTTTTCATCCCAAGATAGAATCCGACATCTTATATGGTATCAGTTTCATGTACTAATGGGATGATAAAGAAAGAGAGAGGCTTTAGGTAGAGGTGAAGTAAGTGTAGCGACTCTTGTCAATACATTGTACCCTATCTTACTGCATGACTAATGCATAAGTTCCCTGTATTATATGTCAGAAAGAATAGAAATTCTAATAAAGCAAAGGATTCTAGATAATGATGGTATAGCATTCACTAAAGGTTAAAGATTGCAATTATACAGATGTATTTTATTAATATAGATTTTATATAAGCTATGAAGGTGAAGCCAGATGTCACCCTGTCCTAAAGGAATTTAGGTGACATTGAGGGTGGAAAGATAATAGTTGCATTGATAGTAGAGACACTCAGTAACCACATTTTAAGGGCTTTGTGTGGCCTTTATCATCTTTAGATAAAGATATGTGATTTCACATTTTAAATAAACTTCAAATTTCATATTTCCCCGCTCCACAGTTACAATCAATTGACTGGTAAGTCCTATTTCCATTTCATTTCCTTGTTCGGTGTCCTCTGTGTGGTTTAGAAGATATTTCTCTCTAATGTTAAGGGTTAATAACTAACAAGAAAAGATATTTACGGGGAGATTCAATATCAGGAAGGCGTGTAACACCTTACCCGATCCCGCAATACAATACCTGATGTAAACGAGATTACGTCAGGTATTGCATCATGGGATCGGGCTAAGGTAAGTTACACGACTTGAAAGCCTCACTCCAGTCACATTTCGCTAGCACAGCATAAATATACCTATGGAATATAATCAATGAAATAAGCTATTATTCTATTTATTTAGGATAGGAGATATCTAGTTTACACACCTCATAAAAAGGAACCTGCTTTCCATAATAATCAGGGTCACCTCTTGGTTATACTGTATTTTACTATACTACTGAATAGAAATAGGGTGTGTTCTTCTTAACATAATATTAAACTAATTGTTTTACAATTCTTGTGCAATATATGTAATTGGTGTTATAATGTAATGAGAACCATTGACAGATCAGGAGGAGCTTTGTGAAGTGTACCAAATGCTTAAAAGGGGAAGTTCAGTGCGAATACTGAACAATGACAGTATTTTTCCATCCTAATGCCCATTAAGCATTTTGTTTGCCGGACCCCTATAAAGACCATTATGGTCTTGCCCTTGAACCAGTGCCTGGTTGATTCAGTTGCTCATAGAGATCTGAGCACTTTTGACCCATCCACAGCCAATCAGTAGAAATTACTGTTGAACATTCCACGTTATTGAGCATTCTGGGAAGAAGAAGGATCGTACGAACCTGAAATGTCAGCTCACTAATGTCGCAGCAGGTAATAGTAAAGGGTAGAATTAAGCTGATTTTTCAAAATGGAAGAATATCTAGAATAACTAGGTAGGTGTAATATAAACTAAGAATTTCAAAAATATTGATATTTTCCACTGAACTTTCCCTTTAATGATAATTTCCATTCTAAATATAAATGGTATGAATAGCAACTATTATTTTTTACTTTTTCTCATAGAACACACATTTTTACCTCTTTATTTGGTCAATTAAGAAATGGTCTTTGAGAAGGGGTGTGGCGATAGAGCCGCTGTTAGTATCTTCCCTCTTCATCCTGACCTGAATATTTCCTGCACTGTGGATCCTGCTCATATACCCTGACAGGATAAGGCAGGAGAGTCGATACTGACAGAGGCTTTTACCCATTCAACTCTCAAAGAATGTGCCTCCCCATAATATGTATTTAGTGAGAAAAGAATAAAAATGGGTATAGTTGTCCTTACTCCGTATAAAGGAGAAAAATCCAGTTACTATGCAACTGCAGCAATCTAAAGGGCTTCTAATAAACACAATCAATCTAATTCTATTCCAGGTCTTCACATTCCATTCCTTCATTAACGCCTGTTTACAGAAGGACCCATCACAGCGCTGGACTGCTGCAGCTCTATTAAAACATCCCTTCATAAGAATCACCAAAGAGCAACTTCATCAGGGATGAAATTGTCGTACTTAATACCATAAAAAAATCAGTGTGCAAATCAAGGTAGTTATTCTTAATATGTTGTCACCTTCCCAGCATACACTTACCGACCATGGGGGAGCAATATGGATGGGCATAGTGTACTATCCTGGACAGTATTTTAGATTTTACCTGCCAGCATAACATTACCGACCATGGGGAGCAATATGGATGGGGCCTAGTGTACTATCCTGGACGTATTTTAGATTTTACCACCATCTTAACATTACCGACCATGGGGGAGTAATATGGATGGGCCTGTGTACTATCCTGGACAGTATTTTAGATTTTACCTGCCAGCATAACATTACCGACCATGGGGGAGCAATATGGATGGGCCTAGTGTACTATCCTGGACAGTATTTTAGATTTTACCTGCCAGCATAACATTACCGACCATGGGGGAGCAATATGGAGGGGGCCTAGTGTACTATCCTTGACAGTATTTTAGGTTTTACCACCATCTTAACATTACCGACCATGGGGGAGCAATATGGATGGGCCTAGTGTACTATCCTGGACAGTATTTTAGATTTTACCTGCCAGCATAACATTACCGACCATGGGGGAGCAATTTGGATGGGGCCTAGTGTACTATCCTGGACAGTATTTTAGATTTTACCTGCCATTATAATTACCGACCATGGGGGAGCAATATGGATGGGGCCTATTGTACTATCCTGGACAGTATTTTAGATTTTACCACCATCTTAACATTACCGACCATGGGGGAGCAATATGGATGGGGCCTAGTGTACTATCCTGGACAGTATTTTAGATTTTACCTGCCAGCATAACATTACCGACCATGGGGGAGCAATATGGAGGGGGCCTAGTGTACTACCTGGACAGTATTTTAGATTTTACCACCATCTTAACATTACCGACCATGGGGGCAAATGGATGGGCCTAGTGTACTATCCTGGACAGTATTTTAGATTTTACCTGCCAGCATAACATTACCGACCATGGGGGAGCAATATGGATGGGGCCTAGTGTACTATCCTGGACAGTATTAGATTTTACCTGCCAGCATAACATTACCGACCATGGGGGAGCAATATGGAGGGGGCCTAGTGTACTATCCTGGACAGTATTTTAGATTTTACCTGCCAGCATAACATTACCGACCATGGGGGAGCAATATGGAGGGGGCCTAGTGTACTATCCTGGACAGTATTTTAATTTTACAACATCTTAACATTACCGACCATGGGGGAGCAATTGGATGGGGCTAGTGTTCTATCCTGGACAGTATTTTAGATTTTACCTCCAGCATACATTACCGACCATGGGGAGCAATATGGAGGGGGCCTAGTGTACTTTCCTGGACGTATTTTAGATTTTACCCCCATCTTAACATTACTGTCCAGGAAAGTACACTAGGCCCCCTCCATATTGCTCCCCCATGGTCAGTAATGTTAAGATGGGGGTAAAATCTAAAATACTGTCCAGGAAAGTACACTAGGCCCCCTCCATATTGCTCCCCCATGGTCGGTAATGTTATGCTGGCAGGTAAAATCTAAAATACTGTCAGGATAGTACACTAGGCCCCATCCATATTGCTCCCCATGGTCGGTAATGTTATGCTGGCAGTAGGTAAAATCTAAAATACTGTCCAGGATAGTACACTAGGCCCCATCCATTTGCTCCCAGGTCGGTAATGTTAGATGTCGGTAAAATCTAAAATACGGTCCAGGAAAGTACACTAGGCCCCCTCCATATTGCTCCCCCATGGTCGGTAATGTTATGCTGGCAGGTAAAATCTAAAATACTGTCCAGGATAGTACACTAGGCCCCATCCATATTGCTCCCCCATGGTCGGTAATGTTATGCTGGCAGGTAAAATCTAAAATACTGTCCAGGATAGTACACTAGGCCCCATCCGATATTTGCTCCCCCATGGTCGGTAATGTTATGCTGGCATGAAAATCTAAAATACTGTCCAGGATAGTACACTAGGCCCCATCCATATTGCTCCCCCATGGTCGGTAATGTTAGATGTTGGTAAAATCTAAAATACTGTCCAGGATAGTACACTAGGCCCCCTCCATATTGCTCCCCCATGGTCGGTAATGTTATGCTGGCAGGTAAAATCTAAAATAACTGTCCAGGATAGTACACTAGGCCCCATCCATATTGCTCCCCCATGGTCGGTAATGTTAGATGTGGGTAAAATCTAAAATACTGTCCAGGATAGTACACTAGGCCCCCATCCATATTGCTCCCCATGGTCGGTAATGTATAATGGCAGGTAAAATCTAAATACTGTCCAGGATAGTACACTAGGCCCCATCCATATTGCTCCCCCATGGTCGGTAATGTTATGCTGGCAGGTAAAATCTAAAATACTGTCCAGGATAGTACACTAGGCCCCATCCATATGCTCCCCCATGGTCGGTAATGTTAAGATGGTGGTAAAACCTAAATACTGTCAAGATAGTACACTAGGCCCCCTCCATATTGCTCCCCCATGGTCGTAAATGTTTATGCTGGCAGGTAAAATCTAAAATACTGTCCAGGATAGTACACTAGGCCCATCCATATTGCTCCCCCATGGTCGGTAATGTTATGCTGGCAGGTAAAATCTAAAATACTGTCCAGGATAGTACACTAGGCCCCATCCATATTACTCCCCCATGGTCGGTAATGTTAAGATGGTGGTAAAATCTAAAATACTGTCCAGGATAGTACACTAGGCCCCATCCATATTGCTCCCCCATGGTCGGTAATGTTATGCTGGCAGGTAAAATCTAAAATACTGTCCAGGATAGTACACTAGACTAGGTCCCCCATCCAAATTGCTCCCCATGGTCGGTAATGTTATGCTATGCTGGCAGGTAAAATCTAAAATACTGTCCAGGATAGTCACTAGGCCCATCCATATTCGCTCCCCATGGTCGGTAATGTTATATGTGGAAACCTAAAATACTGTCAAGGATAGTACACTAGGCCCCCTCCATATTGCTCCCCCATTCTCGGTAATGTTATGCTGGCAGGTAAAATCTAAAATACTGTCCAGGATAGTACACTAGGCCCACCATATTGCTCCCCCATGGTCGGTAATGTTATGTGGCAGGTAAAATCTAAAATACTGTCCGGATAGTACACTAGGCCCATCCATATCTCCCCCATGGTCGGTAATGTTAAGATGGTTAAAATCAATACTGTCCAGGATAGTACACTAGGCCCCATCCATATTGCTCCCCCATGTCGGTAATGTTATGCTGGCAGGTAAAATCTAAAATACTGTCCAGGATAGTACACTATGCCCATCCATATTGCTCCCCCATGGTCGGTAATGTTATGCTGGGAAGGTGACAAACATATTAAGATAACTTACCTTGATTTGCACACTGATTTTTTTATGGTATTAAGGTACTGCACAATTTCATCCCTGATGAAGTTGCTCTTTGGCTGATTCTTTATGAAGGGATGTTTTAATAGAGCTGCAGCAGTCCAGCGCTGTGATGGGTCCTTCTGTAAACAGGCGTTAATGAAGGAATGGAATTGTGAAGACCTGGAATAGAATTAGAATTGATTGTGTTTATTAAGAAGCCCTTTAGATTGCTGCAGTTGGCATAGTAACTGAGATTTTTTTTCTCCTTTATACTGGAAATGTAAGGACAACTATACCCATTTTTATTCTTTTCTCACTAAAATACATATTATGGGGAGGCACATTCTTTGAGAGTTGAATGGAGTAAAAGCCTCTGTCAGTATCGACTCTCCTGCCTTATCCTGTCAGTGTATATGAGCAGCATCCACAGTGCAGGAAAATATTCAGGTCAGGATGAAGAGGGAAGATACTAACAGTGGCTCTATCGCCACACCCCTTCTCAAAGACCATTTCTTAATTGACCAAATAAAGAGGTAAAAATGTGTGTTCTATGAGAAAAAGTAAAAAATAATAGTTGCTATTCATACCATTTATATTTAGAATGGAAATTATCATTAAAGGGAAAGTTCAGTGGAAAATATCAATATTTTTGAAATTCTTAGTTTATATTACACATACCTAGTTATTCTAGATATTCTCTTCCATTTTGAAAAATCAGCTTAATTTCTACCCTTTACTATTACCTGCTGCTGACATTAGTGAGCTGACATTTCAGGTTCTGTAACGATCCTTCTTCTTCCCAGAATGCTCACTAACGTGGAATGTTCAACAGTAATTTCTACTGATTGGCTGTTGGATGGGTCAAATGTGCTCAGATCTCTACTGAGCAACTGAATCAACCCAGGCACTGGTTCAAGGGCAAGACCATAATGGTCTTTATTAGGGGTCCGGCAAACAAAATGCTTAATGGGCATTAGGATGGAAAAATACTGCTCATTGTTCAGTATTCGCACTGAACTTCCCCTTTTAAGCATTTGGTACACTTCACAAAGCTCCTCCTGATCTGTCAATGGTTCTCATTACATTATAACACCAATTACATATATTGCACAAGAATTTTAAAACAATTAGTTTAATAATTATGTAAAGAAGAACCACACCCTATTTCTATTCAGTTAGTATAGTACAATACAGTATAACCAAGAGGTGACCCTGATTATTATGGAAAGCAGGTTCCATTTTTATGAGGTGTGTAAACTAGATATCTCCTATCCTAAATAAATAGAATAATTTAGCTTATTTCATTGATTATATTCCATAGGTATATTTATGCTGTGCTAGCGAAATGTGACTGTGAGTGAGGCTTTCAAGTCGTGTAACTTACCTTAGCCCGATCCCATGATGCAATACCTGACGTAATCTCGTTTACATCAGGTATTGTATTGCGGGATCGGGCTAAGGTAAGTTACACGCCTTCCTGATATTGAATCTCCCCGTAAATATCTTTTCTTTGTTAGTTATTAACCCTTAACATTAGAGAGAAATATCTTCTAAACCACACAGAGGACACCGAACAAGGAACTGAAATGGAAATAGGACTTACCAGTCAATTGATTGTAACTGTGGAGCTGGGGAAATATGAAATTTGAAGTTTATTTAAAAATGTGAAATCACATATCTTTATCTAAAGATAGATAAAGGCCACACAAAGCCCTTAAAATGTGGTTACTGAGTGTCTCTACTTATCAATGCAACTATTATCTTTCCACCCTCAATGTCACCTAAATTCCTTTAGGACAGGGTGACATCTGGCTTCACCTTCATAGCTTAATATAAAATCTATATTATATAAAAATACATCTGTATAATTGCAATCTTTAACCCTTTAGTGAATGCTATACCATCATTATCTAGAATCCTTTGCTTTATTAGAATTTCTATTCTTTCTGACATATAATACAGGGAACTTATGGCATTAGTCCATGCAGTAAGATAGGGTACAATGTATTGACAAGAGTCGCTACACTTACTTCTACCTCTACCTAAAGCCTCTCTCTTTCTTTATCATCCCATTATGTACATGAAACTGATACCATATAAGATGTCGGATCTATCTTGGGATGAAAAATATCAAAAGCCTCATCAATAGTTTCCCATTATAAACAAAATAATGTGCAATTCATGGGAGATGCTGTCACTGCATCAATTGTAATGTTGAATGGAGCATCAGATTTTCCAGGCTGGATCATGTGTATGATCGTAATAACGATCGATATTATGATCTCAAAATGACCGGGCCAGGAGCTTCTTGGAAAATCAAGTCGGGAGGTAAGTTTGTAGTATATGGGCAATATAACATTTCTGGGTATCTTTAAATGACAGTGGCTCATGTGAACAAAGTTATCTGAAAGGCTTGATGCTAAGACAAAGGTGATTATCCCTTCTCACTGAGCCTATAAAGCTTAGTTACACCAATTCATTATTGCAAGGCTACGGTCTACTTACTGATACGGACACTGCCGTTGTCAGCAACCATAATGTCACGGTGGAGGACTTTATTTGAATGCATACGTTTAAGTGCCTGTAAAAGATAAAAAGATTAATAAATAAAAATAAATAATAAAAATAAATATGGAAATTCTACCCTACACTCATAGAAGACTAGAAGGAAATATGGTTCAACCACTGGTTCAGATATGTTGATGACACCTGGGTTAAAATCCACCAGAAGGAAGTACAAGCTTTCACAGAACACATTAATGCGGTGGACCAAAACATTAAATTCACAAGGGAAGAGGTACAAAACAACAAACTGGCTTTCTTGGAGCTGTGGTAGAAGTTAAGGAAAATGGTAAACTGGAAGTAGAGGTTTACAGAAAACCAACACACACAGATGTTTGACTCCCACCACCCTTTAGATCACGAGCTTGGTGTCATCAGAACCCTGCAACACAGAGCTGACAACATCCCCACTAGCAGAGAGGCGAAGGCTAAAGAAATGAAACATCTCAGAGGAGCCCTTAAAACTTGTGGATATCCAGACTGGGCCTTTGTCAAAAGAAGTAGAAGGAAAGAAAAGAACATGAATACCAACAGTGAAGGGGAAAAGCAAGAGAGGAGGAAGAACATGGTCATCCCATATGTAGCAGGGGTCTCCGAGAAATTAAGAAGAATTTTCAAAAAACATCGTATCCCTGTCTGCTTTAAACCGAACAACACACTGAGGCAGCAATTGGTACATCCGAAAGACCCAATACCAAAACACAAGAAAAGCGACATCATATATGCAGTGCAGTGCAGTGAAGAATGCTCTGATTTGTATGTGGGGGAGACCAAACAGCAACTGCATCAACGTATGGCCCAGCACAGAAGAGCCAATTCCTCGGGTCAGGACTCAGCCGTGTATCTGCATCTTAAGGATAAAGGACATACCTTTGAAGATTGTAATGTTAATATACTGGCGAAGGAACGTGACTGGTTCAAGAGAGGTGTTAAGGAGGCCATTTATGTGAAAATAAAGAAACCAAGCCTAAATAGAGGTGGGGGGGTTCGACACCAACTGTCTGCCATGTACAATGCTGTTTTAACACCTTACTCTGGGCGTTCCTATAACACCTCTTAGCCACTATCTAATCACACCCTTAACACCTGGCTGTGATATGCTAATTGGGATTTTCCAGGGTACATAATTGCCACAGATTCTTGTACAAGTCATTCTGAATTGAGAAAGCCAGTCGGATGACTAGCGAAACTTCTTCAAGAACTACATTTCAAGTCCAGTTGATCTAATTGAATACAACAGATATACCATGACCTGGGTGAATGAGAACCTTCACAAGAAATATAGGTTATTGTAATATATAGATAATATATATCAAGTTGTTACTATAGTAGATGGTTAGGAGCTGGACTAACCTTCAGAGTCTTTTGTAGTATATAAGCGATCCAAGTCTTTTTAAGAGACTTGGATCTGGTGCTCTGTATCATGTCACACACTGAGCCACCACCACAGAACTCCATCGCCATCTGAGAAAAAGCAAAGACCAATTAAAGAGAAACTGTACATTTTTCAAAATTCAAGAAATATGAACTTTTTAAAATTCCTATGAACAGGAACGGCTTTATTTCTTCACATTTATATATATATTTGTGTGTGTATCTCTAGCTTGATAAAGGCCTATATTTCTATTTTTGCACTATGTTGAATAAAGCACCTTAGAAAGCCACATGTAACACTATTTATGATACGTATTGACTACTATACAGTATCTTAACAGTCAATTATATTCTTACTGATTTAATTTAATTAGGACTACAGTATATTCCTTTAAGATACACACTGCGCCCTTAAAGTTTTACTTGGAAACCCTTTATAAAGGAATTATAGATGGCACAGGGAACTGGGTGTTGGGTACTGATCCCATCACTGATGTTCTTTAGGCCTTTTCATTATATAGAAAGGTATTTATTACCATGATCTTAGCTGGGTGGTCTTCAGTCTCCCCGGGTATGCAGTAAGCCCCGTATAGCTTGGAGATATTCTCATGGGAACCAAACTTATTCAGGTACTTAATTTCCCTTGCTAGGTCATCTTCATTCTCTGGCTAAATAAGAGATAATAAATAATATTAATAACAATTACACTTATGTGGAATAAATAGAATTATGAGCTTCTAACATTATTTAGTATTATCTTTACCCCAAGACCATTTCCTGCACCCCCACCATATACATGTTACTATCTGTAATATAATAATTACTTCCCACTGTCCAGTGGTTCCTACAAAACCACAAACACCAGAACCCACTTAAAGACTAAAACCATAACATGAAATGACAGAAGAAAGATACATTACCCAGAGGTCAACGACATTCACAGCTGCCTCTTTCTTCTGATGAAATCCCTGGAACACAAGTAAGAAGGGAAATTAGGATTTTAACTTCATTCACAATAAACTTATAAATACCACATTTAATTACAATGGGATTACAGACTGTTAATTGGGATCCTGATGTCAAGTGTCAATAGTCTGGTGGATTCAAACTCCTTAAAGGGGAAGGTGCAGATTGCAGGTGATTTAATATAACCCCCAATATTGAGCAGGTTCCTTTCATTAGGATCTGGGTGTATTTGGTTAGATAACTCACCTTGTAAACTTTTCCTGAGGCCCCTTTCCCCATAAGTTCTCCCAACTGCATCTCCTGGGGGCTGAAAAATAACATAATATATGTTATGGTTACATTGAAAATATGAGGGATAATACACCCCATTCTGTCTAATATAAAGTTATTATATCACAAAGGCCCCCTACCATAGAAAATATGGAGGTCTATGGGGATGGATGGCAAAAACCAGAGAACCAATAAGCAGTGATGGTAAAAAAAAAGGGCGTAGGAGGAGTATCCATAACTGGGGTGTAAACTATGGCACCAAAAAAAATACCCACCCTCCCACCCTCCTATTTAAAGACCCTTATACCATGTGGGTTACAAACATCCCAATCTTTATTTCTTACCTTATAAAGCTCCACCAATGGAACATTATTCTTGTTCTAGAGAAAAGAAAAATCATCCAGAAGTAAAAACATTATCATTCAGACTTATTAGGTACTAACTGAGTGTGTTTAAGTCTTTAGTTTCCCTAAAGAAAACTTTATGTTACGGATGAAAATCATCTAGTCTATGGACAATCAATTGGGTGGTGTTGTTGATCTGGCAGGTTAGATCCAGAGGCGCAACTACTAGAGGAGGAGGGGGAGCAACCCCAGGGGTTGCAGGCGTGGCCAGTGATTCCTAGTTACGATACTGGTTGGATCATCATCAATGACGACCAATCATATAACTTATAAACGACTTTACCATTAGTATTTAGACTTATAACAACTTTGCTGAATACTTACCCCTCTACACCAGGAAAAAAAACGATTCATCCTGGGTAAATCTCAATCGGTCCTGTCTATATTTATATAGATGCTCTCTCTCTCTCTCTCTCTCTTAAAATTCTCTCTATATATAGGTGTTCTTTCTCTATAAATGATGTTCTCTCTATCTTGTTGATCTCTATAAATCGAAAGGGTTTTTTCTCTTTCAAACTATATTGTAAGATAGTATAATAATAGATTGTCAGTTCAAATGGTCTCTATCAATACTGTATATTACTGCAACCGGTTTACATTTACCCCTCATCCCAGCACTACTGAACATGTTGGTATTCCCATAACAAACCACACAGTGTAGGAGATATACCAATCAGCAGTGAAATATGGGGGTATTAAATGTTACACAACACAAGGCTAACAGTTTCATGGTTTCATTGGTGGCATTAAAGAGAATTATATTTTATTTATGCATGGGGAACACTAGGAATGTTCTATACCACATGTGTCGATCTCAAGGCCTCCAGGCCGAATCTGGCCTTTCTGGCTGTTTGTAGCCACTGGTGAGTGACTGTACAGCATCCAAGACTTAATACACTGCTATCCATTTGTGCAGTCCCAAATAGTGGCATAACTATAGATCTGACTGCTAGATACCACAACTGTATACATACAGTTACACATACAAGGAATGTGCTACACACAGGATGAGGTATAGTCTAATAGTATACCATGCGAAAGAAGCACTATGGCAGATCCTGCCATAGTGTACACATACAGTTACACAGAGCATATACCTACACAAAGAATAAATATTTTAAGCACATAATAACCTATACCCTTATACGGAATAAAGTAAGCCCTGTCACAGCTCCTACCAATGTATAATACACACAATATGCTATACCAATATACTATTACAGTATATCTAAAGGAAACACTATCCTACTCTGGCCAATGTGTATGCATACAATTTCACAAACATGCAAATGAGCCCAAACTAAGAACACTATGGCAGCCCCTGCTGATATATATTTATAGAAATATACAGAAATATATTTGCCAGGGGATTTGTCTCAATATAAATGAAAAGTTTAAACACATAAAAAGTTGACCAATCATAAAACAAGATCTCCCTGTATAGTTAATAGTTATTGGTTCCCTTAGTCACATGACGCATTGTAATGTGTAATTATTGTTTTTTTTTACTATTAATCAGCATAGGGGAAGAAGCTGCACTCACTTCGAAGTCAAGATCAAAAGTGAAAAAGTTTTGTGACATTGGATACATTTCTGTTGCCTACCAATTAGTTGCATATTGATGATGTCATTAAAATGATGTCACAGCAGGAGTGAGAAGTTTAAAATATAGTTAAACAAATGAGGGTTAAATGTATAATGCCATAATGTGTACAATATAGGACTTAACAGAGAGAAAAAAGCAGAATAAATCCAATATGGTTTCACTAACCCACTGCACATGCAAATTAGCCTGACTTTATACAATTTGGGGTGAATTTACAAAATCAAATTCTAAGGAATATGGCAGCTCCCATCAATATGTAGCAATGCAATTCCATCCAATATTCCACTAACAGATCAATGTCCTAATACTGTATTTTATAAAAAATTAACAATATGGCAATTTTTAACCCATTAATACAACAATACAATAAACAAGGCCTGTGTGCAAAATTAGCTAAACCCTTATACTACATACTACGAAAAGTCCAACCAATTACAGACGGACAAAAACTTTGGTTCATTACGATGGCGGTATTGCAAAATGTAGTAAACTGATAATTTTTATGCATTGTCTAAGGCAAACAGCATGGTATCTCTTAGCCAACTTTTCTATCTATCCATCTATCTTATACCAGGTTTGCATACGGCCAGCCATACACATAGCCATATATTTGGCAGATGGACCAATCAGTTTGATCATTTCATTACTATAAAAGTTTCCTCTAATGGATGATTTTGTCCACCTATTTTCACTGTTGATAAACACACACACAGCCTTTAGAATATGATACAATGGGGATAATCCAATAAAAGGTGCATGAACTATTTTTCTGCAGTAATCCGCTAAGTCTTTTTTTTTTTGGTTGCGGCAATTATATAGCATGGGCAAACTTTTAAATCTCTTATTGCAGCTGCCCTATTTGTACTAAAGTAATGATGTACAGATCCTTACAACCAATTCTGCAACTCCGAGCAACCATTCTAACCCTCTGCTTATTGATGTGATATGTAATCCGGCAGTATAGTATTTGGGATTGACTGAGAACATACAGCAAAGTTGTCCACCTTTAGCCCCACCTACTGATTTGCAAACAGTGCTGCCCTGCTAATTATATTAAGTAAATATGTTGCTATGAGTTTAAATGATCTGGCAATCCAGGCTGGAGGGCAGAAAGAGGGTGGCTTGTTTATGCAAAATATTCCTCAGGTAGCACTCCTGCTGCATCAGTTTTCTAGAGCATGTATGGACCCCCTTCCAACAGTACGCCATCGTAACACCATTATTAGGTACACTACTGCAGGTAGAGGATAATACAATAATCCTGATCCCAGCACAGCTCAGTGCAATGCACATTTCAACACTGTAAAGTACCTATTTTGTACCCTTTAAATGGTATACAAACAACGTATTTTTACGGTGGATGGGGGTAGTGAAACTGTGTTCTTGTTCTTAAAAGGGAATGTTACATACATATTCTGCCTGTGCATAAACAGGCAGAAATAAGAGACACTCTCCCTGTATTCCATTATTCCCCTTCTGGAATGTACACTTTCCCCTTTAAAGGGCATGTCCACCCCCAAAACTATAACCCCCCCACTACTGGCCCCACTCTGTAGTGTAATAAAATCCTTACCTTACATCCCAGTTCCAAATGGTTCTCCTGGATTCCCCCCCCCCCCCAAAGTCTGAAAAACTGGCCACCAGGAGGATAGCAGAGTCCATATAGGACTCTGCCTCCTGTCTCTCCGGGAGAATTTTGTCCTGCGTACTGCAGGCCTCCCCCCTCCACAACCCTCTCCCTCCCGTTTTGCAAGCCCTCCCCCTACCGTTAAAACCCTTTCCCCAGTAGTAGGTTGCCTTCCCCCAATCCCAACCGCATTATTAAATTTTACAGAGACTCCCCTGATAGTTACTTACCTTACCTCTTTCCCCCGGCGTTCTGAACTGCCGGCAGCCGCGTCCGTGATTGGCTGCCGCCAGTTCAGTGCAAGCAGAGGGCAGGGATTGTGCGGCGGGGGAAAGAGGCTCTTTCTGGAAAATCTAATGATGCGGTTGGGGCTGGGGGAAGGTGCCCTACCACATCTAAAAACATTTTTAAAAGGGTGGACATGCCCTTTAAGAAAGTACAGTCACCGCAGCTGTCAGGGAGAGATAGAGACCTCCACACTACAACACTTATACTAGGAATGTGCAAATTATTATTATTATTATTATTATTTTATTTATTATTATTCTAATATTATTTAATATTTAGAATTTTTAAATTTAATATTTTTGATTTAATACGTTTGCGCACAATAGGGGTTAAGAAGTGGGGGTTGAAATCAATATGGAACAAACAGAACCTAAAGTGAGTTCATAGAGGAAAAGGAAGGGCATCTAAGTGGAGTCTTTAATAATGAGAAGGTTGCTGAGGCCAGTACCTTCTTACTCAAACTTTGTTTCAGGTTTCATTCTTCTTTAAGGAGAATAGGAGAGGGAAACGAGATCAAAGAAAATAATGTTAATTTGTCATCATCTTAAAACAGCAATTAAAGAAAATGTATTGTGATCTCCATAATAAAATAAGAGCATGGAACGTTCTTGCTTTCGCATATGTTTACTAATGTTTGTGAATGAATGTTTATGCGTCTGTGAGCTATGTAACAATATTAGTAAACAGGTTGGTTTATGTGAAACTTAAAGGTTCTCACCAACTTCAAAACATATTTCAGCCATACACAATGTGAGTTTTGAGGTTTTTATTTATAAATCGAAAGCGAAGTCCAATAATATTAATAATAATAATAATATAGGGAATAATGCACCCCCTACTGTAAATTATAAGGATATTAGAAGTCACCGAGGAGTTCTGTGACCATATAAAAGCACGAGGCCGCAGGCCGAGTGCCTTTTATACAGGGCGCGGAACTCCGAGGTGACCTCTAATATCCAAATAATTTACAGTAGGGGGTGCATTATTTATTATAATCCATCCCCTCAATCAATCTGGCCTCTGTGCAGGGATGGGGGGGGATTAGGAATTATCCACTGTCATTTATTCCTTTCCTTCCCCCCCTCCTCAATTCCCCCACCTGTTTTCTCCCCCCTTCACCTCTACCTTCAGTTCCATTGGCTGCCACTAAGTTTAGCATATCCTGCACCACTGTGGATGGCGCGGCTCCTCTTGTCCGTGTTACGTCCTGTACAGGTCTGATCTATTGCGCAAGGGATTTGGCAGAAACTCGCGCGATAGTTCAGCACTGTGCAGGAGGAGGAGCCGCGCCATCCACAGTGGCACAGGAGACGATGAACTAAGTGTCTGCCAAGGGAAAGCTATACGGAAGGGGAGAGAAAACAGGTGAGGTTAGGGAAGCCAACTTATAATCGGCGCGCTACTACGTAGTAGCACGCCGATTATAAGGAAATAATCGTACTGTCGGGTCCCATTGTGACCCACCATGGGGGTGAATTATAATAATAATAATATACATTCAAGTAATTCCAAAACAAGAGCCATCCTGATAAATGGGATAAAAATTACCTGAAAATCCAAATCAGCATGCTATATCCCAGAGCTGCCCTGTGCTTGCAGAGGGCAGTTCCACAACACTTATTATTAGAGATGGCCGAACTTTCGAAAGCTCGGTCCGTTTTTGAACTTTCGAACTATATAGAATATTCGAAAACGGACCCATTAAAGTCAATGGGAGTTAAATAGTTCAAAAAGTTTAAATGAAATACAATTAAAATATCAATCGCAACTTAATGTCAATGGCTGTGGGACCTGGGAAATGGTCTGGGGAACATGTTGGAATATCCAGGACTTTTGAAAACTCGATTTTACTCTCACGCGCGCTACATTTGAGCTCTCACGTTCGAACATTCGATAATTATCCCATGAACGACTCGGAGATTCGATAATTCGATATTTACTCGCGTATTGGTATAATAAACATTTTACTCCCGGATTCAAGAATTTGATATTTACTCACGTATTGGTATAATAGACATTTTACTTGCGGATTCGATGTTTACCCGCGTATTGGTATAATAGACATTTTACTTGTGGATTCGAGAATTCGTTATTTACTCGCGTATAGGTATAATAGAAATTTTACTCCCTGATTCGAGAATTCGATATTTACTCGCGTATAGGTATAATAGACATTTTACTTGCATATTCGTTAATTTGATATTTACTCGCGAATAGGTATAATAGACATTTTACTCGCAGATTTCGAGATTTCGATATTTACTCACCTATAGGTATAATGGACATTTTACTCGCAGATTCGATGTTTACTCGCATATTGGTATAATAGACAGTTTACTTGCGGATTCGAGAATTCTGTATTTACTCGTGTATAGGTATAATAGACATTTTACTCGTGGATTTGAGAATTTGATACTTACTCAAGTATCGGTATAATAGACATTTTACTTGCGGATTCGATATTTGAAATTTTCTAGCATATAGGTATAATAGACATTTTACTCTCGGGTTTGATATACTAGCGTATAGGTATAATAGACATTTTACTCTCGGATTCGATATTTACTAGTGTATAGGTATAATAGACATTTTACTCAAGGATTCGAGAATTCTGTATTTACTCGCGTATAGGTATAATAGACATTTTACTTGCGGATTCGAGAATTTGTTTTTTACTCGCGTATTGGTATAATAGACATTTCACTCGCAGATTCGATAATTCGATATTTACTCGCGTATTGGTATAATAGATATTTTACTCGCATATTCGCTTGCCTCGAAGGTTCAAACATTCGATAATTATCTAAAGTCCGGAAAATATCGAAAATCCGGGTCCGGGATAGTTCGAGAAGTCCGAGTCCGTTCGAATTCTAATAGTTCGGCTTGAATTTGGGTTCGAGTTCTAGTCCATCTCTACCCATTATAAAAGAAAGAGGGATGTAGTAACACTAAATAGCCAAACAAAATAATGATGTTTTATAACATGATTATGATCCTTATTGGAGAGGGAATGCCTCATGACATCAACAAAATGACAAATGCAATTACAATAACTATACAGTAAAAACAAAAGAAATATAAAATCCTCATTTCATAAATGTCTCTACCATTCTAGTCAATAGTAATCTGTATATCTCTTAGTACATAAAAGTGACAGTCCAAGGTAGGTCCAAACTGTAGTATAACAAACAGGAACACAAATGATATTGGTCTTTAGTGACAGAGACTGCAGTGTAAAACCTTACCAACCCCAAGCTTCCTCTGGAGGTGAAGTAGGGAGTGGAGCTCCATTAAGTAGCATCTCTCTCAAACGCAGGAGACATTCTTGCTTCAGATTTTCTTACCTCCTGTGCTGAATATAAACATTTAAATGCCTTAAGAATATACAGGGTTATTCAATAAAAGTTCTTATTGTTAAAAATGGTGCTAATTTTGCCCCAACCAATCAGATGTTAGCTTTCAAATGTTAAATAAGATCTGATTGGTTGGGGAAAAATTAGCACCATTTTTAACAATAAGAACTTTTATTGAATCTCCCTGACATTAACAGAATGAAAGCTATTAAAAAAAGCAAAGCTGGCCAGCTTGTAAATTCATTAAATCTCAATATATTCAAAGTTATACATTCATCCTTAATTCATATAAAAACCAAAGAAAATCTACAATTTGATAGAGCTCTCTATATATAGGAAATATAACATGAATCCCTTACAAAAATCTATAAGTGCAATATACCCCATCACCTTTATCTAATACTATTACTATATAGATATTTGCCTTACTTTGTTTCAGTATACAGTACACTTACAGAAACAACTGAGTGCAGAGTTTCACTGAGAGGATAATAAAGTGAAACTGATCTTAGCACAGTTCTGTGCAATGTTTTTCTCAATATCTGAAGAATGTTAGTGTGTATGGACCTGCTCGTAGGTTCATTTTAATCTGACACCCCTATAATCTTCAGAAAACAGATGCCTTCTAACCTTACCTCTCCTATCCCTTCTGTGTTTTTGCATAGATGTATTAACTGCTACATACATATTAAATCCTGGCTCCACAATTTTGAAATATCTAATCCAACACATGAGGTAGAATATAATTTTCCAGTGGGGGTGAGACTTTTTCCTATAAATGTTTTTTTTTTTTTCACAATTGACATGAAAAAAGGACAAGGGAAAAGGCTTTAAAGGTAGGAAAGAGATAGTAAGGTAAGTGGGAAAATTTTTAAATCCTTCCCAAACCAGGATGAGAAAAAAAACCCTACTGAATATCAGTCTTACACACTTCGACACTGACTACAATGGTACCCCAATTGCATTGGTGCACATAGAGACATGGCCAGAGACTTTAAAGGAGGCCAAAGCATGAGGGCCCTTACAGCTAAAAATGTTGTCCAGTTTTGTATTGTAACTCTTTTATACTAAACACCAACACCTACGCGTCTTTAGCTCTTTAACAGTGTTATTCTTTCATGTATACAATAAAATTTACTTTTAGAAAAAAAATACTGTATAGTTCCACAGAAACCTACTGAATTTTTTCGATTTTTCAATCTAATTTTCGATTTTCTAATCGATTTTTGTAATTAAATATTTCGAGTACAAAAGTACAAAAGTATTATATGAGATTAGCAGTCGAAAAAGAAGAATTTATTTTTTTGGATTAATAGGTGTGCGTCTTGTGCGTCTGTAAGTACCATTTACTTCAATAGCACAAAAAAATATGTGTGTGGGGGGTGGGGAGTGTGTGGGTGGGTGTCATGTGGCTTTTCATTTCACCCAACTAAAGTGGTGAGAAAAATTGGCTCCTGACATTCTTATAAACAATACTAAAAAGACTGAAAAATCTACCCATTTTTTTAAACAATGTTAGCGTGTCCAAGTCAACCACTACAATTGGCCTGTATGTAATCTGGGTCTTCTTCATACCCCACAAATACCCTGTGGCTCACTTTCTCTCCGTTCAGGGATAAGTTTAGCCTTTTCCAATACTCCAAGCCCCATGTGGAGTGTAGAGTGTGGGGTCTACCCTGTATTGTGAGAAAGAAGGGATAAACTTGTGTTTAATTTTTTGGTATCAATTTATTGTTCTGTAGTATAGGGTCCTTGCCACAAGGTTCTCCGTGTTATATATATAAAACATTTTAGGTAAGCTACACTAGCCTAAACAAGAAGCATTTTTGGGTGCAAGGTGCTTATATGTAATCATTGGGAGGGCAGTAATTTCTGGTACTGAGGCATAAGCATCCCTTTACAAATACTGGTATTGCCTAATGCATTAATTTATCTCAGAATTATTCTCATTAAATTGTGTTACAAAAGGAATCTTGGGAGATTATTTTTCCCTTAAGTTTCTGTCTGTGGATTGTACTTTAACTTTTGCATTGTTCAAAATCAACTCTGGATACCAACAGTTCTTAAATTTTTGGTACATATTATGAAAAACCTGCTTCTGTCTAGAATGCCAAACAATAGGCTCCACCCTCTTAAACTGAGAAATAGGCAAGGGGTGAAAGCTGTGTATGATGATGGTTAAGATCAGTAGGTTTGGTAAATAACTCCTTTGATTAAACCATAAATCTATATAGGCTATTTAATCAGGGCTAGAATTCATTGTGTTTGTTTGATGTTATAAATTTAGCAGTTGCTGAAACATATATTGAGTTCATATCACACCCCTCCCCCATAGCAAAAACCCATAATCAGTGTACCTTTACCAGGCACAATAATCTTGTCTGAAGATCCCAAGCATGAAGACATTCACATATGATGGGGTGCCATTGGAACCCATTGTGGTCCCTCTGAGTTGTTTATCAAACATGAAATAAGAATTTTATAGAATGAGATCAAGGAGACACCACAAAAATCTAATTTAGCCAGAATCATTCATTCCACTTGACATAATTGGGCTTAGGTGAATGTTTAGCTCCGCACAGAACGAATGGGTCTTACCATTTGAGGCTGAAGAAGCAAGAGGAAGCTGCAGATCTAGGAGTGGTGGAGTTTAACATTCACCGAAGCAAAATCAAGATGTCAGCAACTTGCAAGCTGAAAAGGTAGGCTCTGGAGGGGCATAGCAAAAAAACCCCAAACAAACAAAAAAAAAACAATGACAACGGTTTTTTTAAGCTGCAGCTTCCACCTAAACTTAACTTGATTTTACAGTATACTTATCCTTTAATTTGGGGAATTAATCGGTGGGGAATTGAGGTTTAAAGGCTCCCTACATCAAATGTTCAACCAAGAGGTTGAACAGGATTCTTATGTACCTTGGGTTGGGTGTATAGTACTGGGGTAATAGGATGTTTTACCAGTAGTGTCTTTTTTAATTCAGATGTAATAATACCTCTCTGAACACTTTCACAAATTTAATTAGATGCTTAGATATGTTCTTCACCAGTTCATTGGCTAATTTCTGGTATACATAACAATCTAATAATTGATCTTGCCTACATAGAATTGCCCTGCCCTTGTCAGACTGTTTAAAGGGATTTATAATAGAGATGGCGATTAAATATATAATAATACAAGATAATATAATATATACAGTAATTTTGAAAAAGAATGTTCCCTTGAATTAGGATAAACCAAATGAAATTGGAGGACATCTTGGCAGTAGGATAAAAGAAAATGGTGTTTATAATAGATTTGAATATTAACTATTACGTGAGAATAGATTATGGTGTGATAGGATTGCATTAGAACAGTCATTAAAGGCAAAAAAATCACAATAAAGATAATATATTGTTTATAGAGAAATGTCATAAATCCCTACATTACTGTTCTTTAAATTTAATGGAATTACTAATAGAAGTGAGAGATAAGGAATTTAAGGATATAAAAAATTAGAGATCACCCGAATCTGTTTCCGAAGCAGATTTTAATGATCCCCGGATCTCTGACTTAGCGGATTTTGTAGAATTCGACTTTTTTTCCAAGCTACGAGCATACTTTACAGATTCCCTCTCTGTCCTGAGATACACCAGTTAGAAGAATACGTGATTGTATTCCTCTACTCCTACTTGGACTGTCAATCAAATCCCTGTGACGTGATCCCCCCTCCCTGCTCTGTAATAAACATAGAGATAAGAGCATTAGCAGGGGGAGAGAGGTAGCTTTGATGGTAGATGTAAGGCTGCATTTGACCCCCCTTCTTAATAGCTTTCACTGATTGATGATGGATCACAAAGAGAGAGATCGTACTGTTCTCCCTTCTCTTTCGTGTCTCCAAGACAGCTTGCTTTCTATTGGCCACTGTGCGTGGGTGTGTTTTTCAGGATGTTGAACTTTTAACTCCTACTGCACATGATAAGGTTGTCGGTTAGCCAGAGTTAAGACATGGAGGAGGTAACAGAGGGGAGATCTGACACCATGGTTAAACAGAGTCACTGACAGAGATAGGATTAAGGCAGCACAGAGTACATGAATTTAACTTTGCAAAGGGGCAATTTGTTTTTTTCACTATAGATGCCCTTTAAGCCAAATTAATGGATTTGGAAAAACAAAATTATTTTACTGCTTAATACAGTAATAATTTGCTAATAATCAAGACTGAAAGAAGTATACAGTATATAAAAGATACTTGCCTTCCATAGGCCTCTGCCTCTTAAAGTCAGACCACCACCATTGGAGGACAGTGGTCTGGACACTATCGGGGTTATTCAATAAAAGTTCTTAAAAATGGTGCTAAATTTACCCCAGCCAATCAGAACTTATTTAACATTTGAAAGCTAACATCTGATTGATTGGGGCAAAATTAACACCATTTTAAACGATAAGAACTTTTATTGAGTAAGCCTGTATATGTTTGCAGCATAATTAGCCTTTTCTGGCGCTGCAGGTGTCTGCTCCCTATTGAGACTGAATCATACCCCTTTCTCAGGGGGTACCTCACATAATGCTCACATAATGGAAATGAGAATTCTGGGGTTCAAGGCTTAATATGAAAAAGTTTTAAAAATTACACAGGAATAGGCTATTTTAATGAGACTGATACGTGTTCTCCAGGTCCCTGAGCCATTTAAAGTAAGTTACCATTGGTATTTATACCTTAAATTTAGGGGGAACTTTCACATTTTTTCCCTCCTATTGACTTCAATGGGTCCGCTCAGAGATTTTCAGATTTTTCTGAAAATCCACAAATCTGTGAAGGGAACAGATTTTTGCAAGTGTGCCCATCTCTATTTAAAACAAATTTGATGAATCAGTAAATTCATTAAAGGAAATAACTGATAAAGGGAGGAGAGATGGACTAACTTGCTAAAGTTTGATTTGTTTTCGAACCATAGGATTTTAGTAAAAGTTCTAAAGTTCTATAGTTCGAAAACAAACCCATTAAAGTCAATGGGGGACAAGAGTTTGAAAAGTTCTAATTAAATACAGTTAAAATAGCAATGGTAACTTACTGTAAATGGCTCTGACACCTGGGAAATGGTCTAGGAAACATGTACATATCGCCAAAACTTGTTTAAACACTAACTTTCCCCATGATTGGGCAGTTGTCGGGTTTCCGCATTGAGTTTTTGCTACATTCGAGGGTTATCACCGAATTCGAGGGTTACCAAACAATATATTCAAGGGTAACCAAACAATAAATTTGAGGATTATCTCCGAATTGCTACATTGGAGGGTTATCGCCGAATTCGAGGGTTATCGAACGATACATTCAAGGGTTCTCGAGTGATACATTTGAGGGTTATGAGCACAATCAAGGGTTATTGCCGAAATGCTGCATTTGAGGGTTATGGCCAAAATCGAGGGTTAGCGAATGGTACATTCAAGGGGAATCCATTCGATAATAACTGAAAATTATCGAAAACTATTGAAGTTTGGGTCGAATTGTGTTCGAGTTCTAGCCCATCTATAAAAGGGAGGAAAAAAAAATAGTAGAAGCAGAAAGGACAACTATGGAGATAAAAAAAAAAAGTTGAGAAAAGGAGGCTTATAATAAAAATTGGGAGAAAATAATGGGATAAAACCAAATAAGAGACAATTTCATTTTAATACACAAAGAAACACCCTTTAATCAATCTAAAAGGGAATTTTATAATCAGTTTTCATTTAATAGTTAACTTCCAGACAGAAGGGAAATTCCTTTTCAATAGAATTAGAAAGATTTGGTAAGGAGAGATATTTTAAAAATGAAGAATGAGAACAAGGTGGTTTATTAAGATAATTTAAAGGTCCATACAGACATGTGATTTCGGGAAGACTGAAATGCAAGACTGTAGGCGAAATGGCTGTTTCAGCTGATTATCGCTTAGTGTATGGACACCTGGTGGGGCAAACACTCTCAAACACAGGACAGAAAGTACCAAGCATAAAAGATTTCCCCCACATTAATGGCAAGTCCTTATCCTATCCAGCTCACCCATGGATCTAGAGCATTCCCCCCATTTCCGATGCATTCTAGGTAGGATACATGTGCAGTGTTATGTTGTGGATCACAAACTGGCCTAGGCCGATCTTATCATAAGTGATAAGTGATATGTTGTTATAAAACACTGTAGGTAAATACAGGTCTAACTTCCTTTCTGTCAAGCCACTTTATAAATGAACTATATTGTTTATATTGTTTATTTGCACTTTAACAGGCATCAAGATCACTGATTGCTAGGAGCAAGTTTCCACCCCAGCAAACTGCAGAGTCAGAGAGCTGGGGCTGCAATACGGGGATGATTTACTAGAGGGATCCATCTTTCTCAGTTCTTCTATACAGCAGTCACCAGGGATAATGGAAGAGCGGAACAGGAGGCGCTAATCGCAGACATTCCCGGGCATTGAAAGACTGGGGAGGCACATGAGGTCAATGCTGTCCAACAGTGCTGGCTATTGGGGTACATTTATGTGAAGCTGCTTTACCTACCTGCATCTCCATAACTGCATCTCCTACATCATCTTCCCAGCTGTTTGTCCTGTTGTTTCTTTCTACTTAGAGGTGGAGGGTGTATCCCGGTAAGTATTTTGGACTTTTTCTTAAAGTTATATGAGACCAAGTTCCTGGTCACTGGACTTATTTAAAACACTGGACACTTTTCATTCTGGCTAAAGGATTTTTTAATAGTTCTGCTATAAATAGTAAATATAGTGTAGGAGTTATACTGCTCAGTATTGTTTTACTCATTTATATGTATTTCGGGTGATCACTGAAAGTCTACCCTCAAATTGATATATTCAGGGCGATGCACCAACGGGCGCATCGCTCCTGATTTGGAGTTGAAGTTGCGCTAACCGATGTTATGTCGGTTAGTGTTACTTAAACTCCTTCCTTGCGGCGGCTGCGTGGCTAACGCAAAAGTTAACAGCGCAGCTGACGCAAGTGATGTTATATGCCGAAATCGGCATTTTATTGCGGCACTTTCAACGCCAGCTAATAGCTGGCGTTGAAAGTGCCGGAATAGAACAGCGCCAAGTAGCGATGTTCTGAGCGCCGCTATCGGCATATAACATCGCCGGGCTGTTTGCACTGGGTTGCGGATAGCGGCGCTCAGTTCATCGCCCTGTTTGTGTTTTATGTTAAGCATGCTCCCCAAACCCCATTTCATTCATTTAACCTATTCCAAAGATGCTCTTAAAAGTACTTACAAAAGCTGATTAGAGATGGACCAGATCACGGATCCAAACCCTGGTTCCGAGGCGGATTTCGGAGATCCGTGGATTTTAGAAATTTAGACACTCATTCAAGATTTTCTGAATATTTGAGGATTTCCGTAATTTGTACATGTACATTTGTACATGGATAAAAAATTGGTTAATGAATAAGATATATTCTTTTGCACACATTATAAATATTATAATAATGTTCCAAGATATTATGTGTGGGACAACATAAAATATACATTTAAAAATGGAATTCCACAGATTTTCCTGATTCCGGCAATCCCATTCTATTTAGCACCACCAAACAGCCATTCAGGATACTGCAGTGGGTCCGGTGTCTGTGGTTTTACAACTGTCTTTTAGTATATAAGATGAGGGAAATTCTATAAATTAACCATATGATCGGCACAACTAATTCGTAATAATAATCTTGGGTTCACCTAATCAATAACAATTGCTAAATTTAACCAAATTCATAACTCTACTTGTATTTCATATATAATAATTCACCTATCAAATACCAGATTAATAATTCCATTAATCATTTAACTTTTAATTATATGCAATGTTAATAATAAAATAATTCAAATAAATTGTAATCCTCCTTCTATAATTAACCCAATATTTATTATAGCTGTTGGTTTTGGGCAAACTATCCTACAACCCTGTTTCCAATGTCTCCATTTGAATGAATATCTTTAAATAATTTTAATAATGGACATGCAAGTAAAATATGAATGGAATAAAGTATGATATTATTCAAAATAAAGGGATCTAGATGTGAGGAGGGAGTAGAAAGTGAAAATGGATAGCTGAATAAAATAAGCTAGAAAGAAGAATATCATGGGGTATTCTCATGACTTATACACGAGTATAAGTCGAATTTTTCAGGCTGAAGCCTGAAAACCTAACCTTGACTTATACTTGGGTCAAGTCATAATTTAGATCCAAATTCTGCAATTGCGGATAGTAACCAGTAGGTGGCGCTGTGTTAACCTGCATAGAAATTTGCAGGAGATGATCTGCCTTTACAATCGTTCCTGCTTCCTGTAGTTTGGCTGCTGGACTCACTCAGCACTGTCACTGCTCATCTGGATGCTGTAAATCTGATGGGTCTCCTCAGTTTGGGGCAAAAAACAGCTGCTAGTACACTACAAATGACAGCTTGAAACTACAACTCTCAAGGTGACAATTTTAACTATTGGGATCAGAGAGTCCTTTACTATATGGGGTTCAGGAGAATTGTAAATTAATTAATTAGTAAACTTTAATTAAAAGTTTACTGAACCTTGCCACTCCACATGTTTAGAAACTGAAACTCCCAGCAACAAAGAATGCTGGGAGTCGTAGTTTCCAAACATCTGGAGGGCCAAGGAATTGGGGGTTACTGGTACTGGATTTGGCTATTACTGTATGGGATTCATGTATGGGAATTCTGCTGTCCATTTAAAGGGCAACTTTAAATGGACAGCCACCAAATCCAGGAAGGAAGGGCAATTAAAGTTCCTGCTTGGATGCGCTGAGGGAGGATGAAGGCTGCGCAAGAATGGAAAAGACGTGAGGTGATGTCAGAAGTTTGGTCTGCAAAAAGAAGGTTGTAAAAAGGTGTGTATGTTAGAATTGGCTGAACCAATTTTAATGGGGTTTAGCTTGTTTTAAAGCTAGGATAATGGCCAATAACATATAGACTTGTGGTTTTGGGGGTGGACATTCCCTTTAAATATAGTACATAAATGTTTCAAACTTAAAATGAAATTATTATTATTATTATTTTTGTGAATTTATATAGTGCCATGTTCCATAGAGATTAACAATTACATGTTACATTTACATTCATTCACACCAGGCCCTGCATTTTTTTTTTTACTTATATTTACCTGCATTCACACCAGACCCTGCCCCGAAGAGCTTACAATCTAAGCACATTTATTAACACATACAACCTATCAGTATGTCTTTATGATTGTGGGGGAAACCAGAGTGCCCGGAGGAGACCCACGCAAGCACGGGGAGAACATACAAACCCCTTGTAGATGTGTCCAACTCAGGACACACTGAGCCACCATGAGCCAACCATTATTATGGTTATTATTACCACTTATTGCACAGTCTCCTATGGACCACATGATCGTGGAAAACTGATGGCTGTGACCACATGCAAAGAGACCAACAGTGATTTGAAGCCGAGAAAAAAATGGGTGGGTGTACCCAGCCTAGGGATAATTTCAAAGCTTTTCTTACCTATACAGAAACTGTTACAGAAACTTTTCTTAAAGGATAAGTACACCGTAAAATTAAGTTATGGTCACTTGGAAGCTGCAGCTTTAAAAATACTATTGGCATACTTTCCCCCCCCCCATGCCCCTCCAGAGCCTACCTTTGAAGTTTCAAAGTTGCTGACATCTTGCTCGGGCCACACAGGGCGTACCAAATGAGGTTGACCAATCAGGAAGTATCTGCAAATCTCGGAGGGGCAGAGAAAACCATCCATCTACAGATAAACAAGATGTCAGCAACTCTTAATCTTCAAAGGTAGGCTCTGGGGGGGCATAGGGAAAAAAATTATACCATTAGTATTTTTAAAGCGGCAGCTTCCAAGTGACCATAACTTGATTTTACGGTCTACTTATCCTTTAAAGTAAGTTAGAAATATCCCAAAGGGGCTGTTTATGCATATAAGGAGGAATTGTAACAAGTGGGAAGGTTATGAAACACAGAGCAAGCTTCTAATGAATACATTCAGTATTCATTCAGAAAGGCTATCCATTAGATTGACTTAAGAAAGTGATAGTTGAGATTAAATCTATGGATAGGGAGGCCCTACTAAATACAAATAATAGTTATAAAGTGAAAATACTGTAGCTAAACCACATATCCCTTTTATTAGTAAATATAATAATATGGATAAACATGTTATAAATAAAATTAGAAAACATTGGACAGATTCATTGGATCCCAGACCACTTGTATTTATAGGAAGCCCAAAAATCTAAAGACCTTATTGGCTCTGAGCACCTTACCTGTGATACAGACTAAATCTAGGTACACAGAGTACCGATAAAGCCCTGATACCATCGGATCCAACTGGTTTTATCAGCACTGTGTGTGGCAGCTTTCCCGAACGTGCATGCCGCTGCCGAACGTTCGGGTTGGCCAAGCAGTCATTCGGGAAAGACCGTAAATTTTCCTTGCCCACAGTAGTATCCCTATAGAGGGAGTCGGGCCGCGGTCGAGGGAAACACACAGTCCTTAACGTCCTCACTATGCTGTGTATATGCTGTGTACAGGGAGAACGCTTAGGACTATGTGTATCCTGATCTTTGAAAAATGACAAACAGGTTAAAAATCTGTCATGTGTGTACTCAACTTAAGTCAGGAATTAGGTTTTACAAGATGTGGTTACGACGGCTTAGCATGTAAAGAGGGTCTAACTCTTATGTTTGTAAGGTGATTGTGGATATCCCCATCAAAGGGAACTTTAGATGATCCTACCATGTAAGCATATATATAGTCGGTAAACCGAGAGAGCACCCCATTGCTTATAGGGTGAACCCCTATCAGAAAAAAAGGCCTGCCCCCCAGGTATTGCAGTTACCTCATATGTTGTTATATGGGTTTTCCTCTACTGATTAGTTTCACTTTTGCCTTCAGGCACAAGATATCTCCTAACATTATGGCCAAGCACATCGGTCCAATATAAAGGGTACATCCTTCATGGTGGTTGATGAACCCAATTTAGGATGAAGAGAACATTGTTCAGCTGTAAAAAAAAAAAAGGGTAAAATCCAAATAGATCTACTGATATAATGTGTGGGAACCAGTAGATTTAAATATTGATTTTGCATTTATATCCTTTTTTTATAGATTTTAATATGTGTTAAATTATCTGTACTACTTTAGTAGGTTATAATATGCGACAAAGACAGCCACAGGGAGTAAGAGAGAGAATTCCAGATAGAGATGAATAAAACCGTTTTGTCATTTTGTCAGCGGTTCTGCAGAACCTATTTCAAGCCTTTTTTAAAAAATATTTCTTAATTTCCAAATTTTCGATTTTGATCACAAGTTCCGATAAATTCAGAGTTTTGAAAACTTTGAAACTTCCATCACAGATATTCAAAACCAGCAGTTCTGACTTAAAACCAACTTGAAACTTCAATTTGAAACCAGGACATACAGTATCACTAATTTGAGAGAGATAGACAGATAAAGAGAAGTAAACAGCTACACAGACACTGATTGATAGAGAGAAATAGAAGAAAGGCAGACAGAGAGACTGAGAGGCAGTAGGTAGGCAGACAGACAGATAGACATAAAGGGATAGATGTAAAGGGATAGATGGACAGCCAGACAGACTGACACTTTGCAGCCCATTCTGACAATTTATCTAGGTCTGCTTGCACCAATTGCACATCATTTGAAGTTTCCCAAGATCTGCATAGTTTAGTGTTATCAACACAGTGACCTTGCACTCAATACTTCCTTATACACAGATGAAATAGAAGTGGCCCTAATACAGAAAACTGTGGCACACCACTGAAGGATTAAGACTCTCATCTATGTGGGCTATAGACTACTCTCTGTACGTGACCTTGCATTCACTTCTCTATCCATGTAAAAATGTGTTTTTCAAGCCATACAACCTTAGTTTACACATAAGTTACCCATGTGGCGTAGCAAAGATGTTTTGTTATTACACGCCTCCAGCACAGCTCCACCCATATTGCTTCAGCCTTGTCCTTTATACCCATAGTTATTTTATCTTTTAAATTTGGCTTCAACTCTTGTTTAACATAAATACATACCCCCCTTTATTCTAATTTTTTTTTATCATGTGAATCATTTAGCCATGTTTCTGCTACACCAATCTCATATATATTTTTTTTTTTAAAGTAGCCGTCTCTCTCCCAAAACAGCTGCACCATCATCATTGAGCTGCCACCCATTTCTACTAAAGAGCCTGTAGCTGGCAAAAAAGTCTACCCAGTTCAATAAAAACCCAAATTCCTCCTCCTTTCAGGGAACATCTGCGGTATGTTCTTTTTTATTTTTGCATGTAAAGTTTAATTGTTATTTGCCAAGAAGGAGAAAAAAAATAAAGGAATTTTAACAAATATGTAGTTATATATTGTTATTTAGCATCAAATAAATTTGTTAAGAATTGCCACAGATAGTAGTGGACTTAGTTGACTTCTTTTTGGTTGTGTTATCACTACCAAAAATTTGAGTCACACACCCAGCTCTTTAAAGGCTCAGTAGTGTACCCTGCCACACCCTTTGGGAGATCCTTTTCTAGAGGTAGGGAGCGATTTAAGAGAAAGTTTGTAGGAAGTAGTATGAGTGGGGTGGGGGTTTGGTTTGTACAGGAGATGGTGCTTTATGAGCACCACAAAAAGAACATCAGCAATGTTTCTGCTGAAACTTGGGTCAAGAAAAAACTGGGTTATGGGAATAAAAACAACAAATAAACTGGATTAAAGTTACAATAATTAAGTGTTATCTAAAAACCATAAAATAAAATTTGCTTATTTTATTTGCTCAAGATAGATGATTCGTAATAAAGTAAACCGGGAAGTAGACTGTAGATCTTGTTTGGAAAAGCAAGGTACACACAGTACTGGTAAAGCCCCAATACCTTTGGATCCGACGGTATTGGGGCGTTATCTGTACTGTGTGTACCCAGCTTTACTGTAGTAGAACCTCTACAGTGCTTGCTAAGTGCAAGTGGCAGCTAAATAATGTAATTATCTCTACAAAACAATTTTAAATTTTTTGGGCTAGGCCCCACTTGAGCGCACGTAAAATGATGTCCGCTTGCATATTGCATTATGGGTTATATGAAAATTGCATGTCATGTTAATTGTGTCCGCATGTGTCTGCTTTTCTATGCACTTCCATAGACAAAAAATGGTGATCCAATGCGTTATAAAGTCGCAACAGATTGTAACATACATATGGGGTTATTCAATAAAAGTTCTTATCGTTTAAAATGGTGCTAATTTTGCCTCAACCAATTAGATCTTATTTAAGATTTGAAAGCTAACATCTGATTGGTTGGGGCAAAATTAGCACAATTTTAAACCATAAGAACTTTTATTGAATCTCCCTGATAGTGGGTTCTAATTCCCACTATTTACATTATAAATAAAATGTTATGCAGATCACAAAAGTTGAAACAGATCGCAAGATGCGGCAAAAACGCGCAAGTGGGGCCTAGCCCTATAAATTTGAAGTTATAACATGTCCTACTAATACCATATGGGTTAGGGTGGTTAAAAATGTTGCTAATTTTGCCCCATCAGATGTTATCTTTCAAATGTTAAATAAGTTCTGATTGGTTGGGGCAAAATTAGCATCATTTTAAATGATTGGAACTTTTATTGAATCTCCCTGTTTGTCTATAATTGTTTTCTCTTTCTTCAAACAGACCATAAAATATTTGCATATGAAACAATAAATGTACATTGCATTACAAAGTGCATTTTGTCTATTTAAATCCAGATACTTCCTTCTTTTTTCTTTTTGCCATCTCATTTATTTATGATAAAGAGTCCAAACTGCACTCAGTCTAAACATTAAAACACAAAACAGGGGAGGGAATTTTGTATTTACCCATCATTCATATTCACATATCAGGCAGCAGTCTCCAATTTTTCGTGTTATCAGACAAAGAAAGACTCCAAACAAATCAAGACAAATTTTGCAAAAGGTGGAATCCTGATGAAGTTTGTAGTGTTCCCAGTGGCAGTGGCTAGCACCCATGTTAAATATACTACGCAGAATGTTCCAATTAGCCTCCTGCTTAAAGGGCAACTATAAAACAAAATTAAAAAAAACTTTTTAAAAAATTAAATGTTCCTGGGGCAGGGAGGTAGGATTGATTATTCTGACCTTCAAATTTTATCTTGCTTTAGAAACATGAGCAGTTTTCATCTGCCAGTTTTCATGGGCCATTCTGTATTAAAGATAGTGCTAAAGCACTCTGGAAGCCTGACAGAAGCAGTTTTATTTGTAGAAATGATATTGGGAGGTAGAAAGTACCAATCCTACCTCCCTGCCCTAGGCAGTTAGCATTTTAACTGTTTTTTGAAAAAAAATGATGTGCTCTATAGTTCTCCTTTAAAGTGCAAGATAACCTTTAGATGATTCCCCACAGTAAAGGTGGACATAAGTGACGAGTGGGCACTAGCTAGCTGGCCTAGGACAGAAAAAAGTATAAATCCAGACCTGGCAATCAGACATCCCACACAACCTGATTACCATGTGATCATATCACTTATTGTAATGTAGTTACATATTTGTGAAGGTTCTCATTCATCCAGGTCATGGTATATCTATTGTATTCAATTAGATCAACTGGACTTGAAGTTTAGTCCTTGAAGACGTTTCGCTAGTAATCCGACTGGCTTTCTCAATTCAGAATGACTTGTACAAGAATCTGTTGGGAATTATATATATAAAATCCCAATTAGCATATCACAGCCAGGTGTTAAGGGTGTGATTGGATAGTGGCTAAGAGGTGTTATAGGAACGCCCAGAGTAAGGACAACATACTGAGGCAGCAATTGGTACATCCGAAAGACCCAATACCGAAACACAAGAAAAGCGACATCATATATGCAGTGCAGTGCAGTGAAGAATGCTCTGATTTGTATGTGGGGGAGACCAAACAGCAGCTGCATCAACGTATGGCCCAGCACAGAAGAGCCATTCCTCAGGTCAAGACTCAGCCGTGTACCTGCATCTTAAGGATAAAGGACATACCTTTGAAGATTGTAATGTTAACATATTGGCAAAGGAACGTGACTGGTTCAAGAGAGGTTTTAAGGAGTCCATATGTGAAAATAAAGAAACCAAGCCTAAATAGAGGTGGGGGGGGGGTTCGACACCAACTGTCTGCCATGTACAATACTGTTTTGACACCTTACTCTGGGCATTCCTATAACACCTCTTAGCCAATATCCAATCACGCCCTTAACACTTGGCTGTGATATGCTAATTGTGATTTTCCAGGGTACATAATTGCCAAAGATTCTTGTACAAGTCATTCTGAACTGAGAAAGCCAGTCGGATGACTAGCGAAACGTCTTCAAGAACTAAACTAAACTTCAGTTGATCTAATTGAATACAACAGATGTAGTTACATATTCATTACTCCTCCGAACAATGCAGTTTCTCTGCAGATAGGGAAGAGAGTATTTGCCTGACAGTTTTTTCCTTTCTTTTCATTCAGTTTATTGCCCTGATAATGTCTAAGATAAGAGAATGGACTGGGAAGGGTATCACTTTCTACACCTGTTTTTCACTGTTGGAGGTAATCATTTTTCTGCTGTAGAGGTTTTGCTGAGTTTCACAAACCAATTTAATACAGTAATGGTTCAATCAATGCATTTTCAATTCCAACATCCAAACCTTTCCCAAAACTATAGTTACAAACCTCTTAGACGCAGGAAGCCTCAAAATCAGAAATATCCATACTTTTCCTTTTTTTGGGACATTGGTGTTTACCAGTCACAAAGACATGGTGGGAATTAAAGAGCTGTCAGAGCCCGTACACCAGCTCTTATATGGTATTTACCTAAGTTTAATTTATCCCTTCTCATGTGACCCTTTCCAAGAAACACCAGTTATATGAAGTTTATAGATTTACAACATTGAGGAGGCATCGTGTATGTAACACATTGATTGCCCAAAAATTATCAACATCACAGAACAAGAAAGGGATTTAGAGGTCTAATTGGTAACCTGGTATCTCTGGCCTGGGTTATTTGGTGGGGCATCTGACCGCAGGTGGGGGTGTCTTACCAGGCATGCTGGAAGTTGAGCCCCTTACTAGAGCCCCTGCAAGAACGGTTAGCTGGATATACTAGGAGGTCTCCATAAGGCGACAGGTGACATTTTGGTTTTTGAAAGTTCTTCCCTCCCTCCCTCCTCCCTCCCTCCCTAAAAGTTGGTAATTTGAGTTCAGGCATTTATGTTCAGGTATAAAGTAATACAGTAAGGGTTATGTTGGTCACAGCTGGCGGATACATCCTTGCAAAGGTTATGGTTTTGGAGCAGTTACATGCCCTCCAGGGAACCAGAGGCGTGGCATTCAAGCTTCGGCTATGGCTGGGTTCATCTAACTAGGATGCAAGGATGTATATTTTTAAGATCTGGCATTTTAAACACGTCATGGAATGTGTCAATAAAAGCTGTGGTCTACCGTTTCACCCAAAACCTGTGTCTGTCTGGTCAGTATTTAATTAAAGTTTTACATAATAAAGGAAAAAGTGTAATCACCAAGCAGCTAGGGTTTATCCCAGACGAGGTCAGAAAGCAACTAGTACTCTCATTTAGCTAAATCAGGAAACTGTATACAGAGATTTAATCAGGGAGATTTAATAAAAGTTTGTTAAAAATGGTGCTAGTTTTGCCCCAACCAATCAGATGTTAGCTTTCAAATATTTAATAAGATCTGATTGGTTGAGACAAAATTAGCAACATTTTTAACGATAAGAACTTTGAATATAAAATAAGTGTAAATGCAATACTGGACGTAATCGAATGCCTGGTATTGCATTGTGGGATTGCGGATAGGTAAGACTTGTGGCTTTGCATTATCTAATATCCCTTATAGTCTGAGAGGAGCGGGTCTTTTTTAGTTGACATAAATTCATGCAAACCATTAATTTCTGTGTATGTTTTATACTGTAATTTTTTACTTAAACATGAAACAGACCATATTTGCATATGAAACAATAAATACATTTACATTGCACTTACAAAGTGCATTTGTCTATTTACTTCCTTCTTGGTTTGCACTTTTAGTTACATTTTAGGTCCAAAGGTTTTTTTTTTTTTCATCCACTATTTGTATAACTGATCATGTGTTTTATATCTGTGAGTATCTGTGTGTTATTTCATGAAAACTTGTCTTCCATTTGTGTTTTAATGCTCGTATTGCAATGACAATGTCTGCACTGACAATGACTGGTTCGATGACTGGTGCAAACAGTCCAAACTGCACTCAATATAAACATTAAAACAAACATTATTTATTTTGTATAAACTGGTCATTCACACTCATATATCAGACAGGGGAGGCTGTATCCCTCATAGAGAACATAAAAAGATAGGGCCCCCTGCCGCATGGTCTGCTCTTCTGGTAGTTGTGCCCCTGCATGAGTGGGCACTAGCTAGCTGGCATAGGACAAAAAAAGAATAATTTCAGACCTGGTAATTAGACATCCAACCAATCTTATTATCATGTGATCATCTCTTTCTGGATGGGTCGCTTCTGCCCTAGGCCAGCTAGCTAGTGCCCACTCATAACAGAAATAATGCTGCCATACATTTTATGTACTATAGCAAGCCATGGCTGCCTGTAGTTAACTAACTGCACAAAGCCTGGTGCTAGGCAGTGAAAAAAACCCTTTCCTAAGCTGTTAGCACTACCCAGTCTCCTCCACTTCCTTCTCTTAGATTCCTTTACTCGTTAATAGTATTGTCAAGGGTTATCGAACGTTCAAGGTTATTTTCAAGCGTTATTGAAAATAACCTCCAACGTTCGGTAACCCTAGAAAATACGGTCCAAAGCCTCGAAAGTAAGTTCCATTCTCAGATTTGCAGGTTTTTCCCGAGTCCTGTTATTCTGAAAACAGAACAAAACGTCAGAGTTGCCAAAGCTGAGGGCCAGTTCTCAGTCCTCATTCTCCTCGACCTATCGTCTGCCTTTAAATCTGTGGACCACTCTCTTCTTGTCCACAAGACAAGAAGAGAGTTGTCTTGTGGAGAATTCTAAATTCTCTGTGCATCCAAAATCAAGCTGTGGCATTGTTGTCTTCTTATCTCTCTAACAGATCTTTTTCTGTCTCTTTTGTCTCTAATGAAACGTCCTCTCAAATTCCGCTTAGTGGGAGGGTCCTTCAGGGATTAGTTTTAGGGCCCTTGCTGTTCTCCCTCTACACTACTGTATCTCTCTGGGAGAAATGATCAGTTCTTTTGGCTTTAAGTATCACCTATACGCTGATGATACCCACGCTGATGATACCCACATTTACTTGTTCACCCTGCACTAACCCCTGAAGTAAAATCCCAAATCTCTAAATGTCTGCTCTCTATTTCCTCCTGGATGTCACACCGCCACCATCATCCCCCCCCCCCCCCAACCAGGGCCTAGTCCACCCTTCTCCATCTCTATTGACAATATGGTCATCAACCCAGTTGAATCTTTACGCTGCCTTGGAGTAATCTTTGACTCCTCTCTTTCCTTCCATCATCACATTAACAATGTCACTAGGACCTGTTGTTTTTTCCTTTGCAATATTGCCAAGATCCACCCTTTCCTCTCTCGCTCCACTACTAAAATGCTCATGCATGCATGTTACTGTAACATTCTCCTTCTTGGTCTTCTGGCCTGTCATCTCTCTCCTCTCCATCAATCTTTAACTCAGCACCCACTCAGGGTGGCTTACCATCAATAAAATAATCATATTCAATGCCCTTCTTTTAACCTTTAACTCCCTTAACTCTAATGCACCGCCCTACTTATCTTCTCTCGTTGTCCCTTATGTTCCTGGCCGTGCCCTCCTTTCCTCACAAGGAAATCTTCTCCACAAACCCCCAACGAACACTGCCTCCTCCCACCTTAAACCAATCTCTATTGCTGCTCCCTACCTTTGGAACTTTCTTCCTCTCTCGCTTCGCCATGTGACATCCATTAATACTTTCAAATCTAGACTGTTATCCTACCTTTCTAAGGACCAGCACAACAAATGATTGTTACCCTTCCCCCTACTTGTATCTGTATGTTGTCCCACCCACTTGTAAGCTCTTCGGGGCAGGGATCGCATTCCTAATGTGTCAAGACATTTAGCCATAATTTATATATATGTATTCTTAAAGGGCGTGTCCACCCCCAAAACTATAATCCCCCCCACTATGGCCCCATTGTGTTGTGTAGTGTAGTATGTTAATCCTTACCTTACATCCCAGCTCCAAAAGGTTCTCCTGTAGTTCCCCCCCCCCCCAAAGTCCAAAAACTGCCCACTAGGAGGATAGCAGAGTCCATATAGGACTCTGCCTCCTATCTGAAGTTTGGCATGCGTACTGCAGCCCTTCTCCCCCTCCCTCCCCCTCCCTCTCCCTTCCGATTAGGATTCCCTCCCCCTACCATAAAACCCTTTAGGTAAATCATTCCCCCTGTCCCCCCAGCCCCAACCGCTCTATTTATTTTATTAGAAAGTTTCCCAGACTTTACTTACCTTCCCTCTTTCCTCCGCCGCACTGAACTCCCGGCAGCCGCGTCCGTGATTGGCTGCCGCTCAGCCAATCACAGACGCGACTGCCGGTCCCGCCCCTCTGCTTGCATTATCTCGCAAGCAGAGGGCCTGGCAGCGCGGCGGAGGAAAGAGGGCAGGAAAGGGTGGACATACCCTTTAACTGATGTATGAAACTGTATTTAATTGTTATTTATCTGTATAATGGCTTGACTTATCCTCTTATTTGTATACTCTGTATTTTATAATGTAGAGCGCTGCATACCCAAGGTGTGCTTTATAAATAAAATCATACATACATTATACATACTTACATCTCTAGTAATGGCATGTTTATTGGATAGTTTCTAGAGTGGGCTGGATAATTTTCTAAAATTTAAAAATATTGAAAATGACTGGTATTAATTATATAGTTTTCATTGATCCAGAGATCCTTTCCGGTCGCCAAATGGATTTGCACTTCTGTGGATCAACTTGTTTGTTCACAATGTAACTGAAGAATTCCAAAGAAGTAACAGATGACATCACAGCTTATAAAATTTGTAGAGGGAGCTTGAAGAGGAGGCGGAAATCTTGAGAAGCAGAGGGAGGAGGAAGAGCATCATTTTGCTACATAACAGATTAGCACTACATCTGTCACCTTTTAACTATTACATTTTGGCCTTTGGGGAGTGATTTACCTGTATTTCTTTTTTCATTTGAGGGGTGAGCATCCCTTTAAAATTAATTAATTAAAAAAATATTTTTAATGAGTGCATAAACATTCCTTTAAAATTAATTAATTAAAAAATAATTAAAAATGAGCGTGTTCAAATCCTAAGCCTTTTAGAATCAGCTACCTGCTTAGCACTAGAGATGAGTCTAGTGGTTTCGTTTTGGAATGAGATCTGATGGAATTTTTGGGAACATCCAAAAAATCAAAAATAATGCACAAAGTCAAAAAAACTTTCTGGTAGAAAAATTTGAAATCGAAAATTCTGGTAGAAAAATCGTAAAATGAGAGCAAAAAATTCCATTTGAATTGGTTTCCATTGGATATTTGTAACTTTAGCAAGTTCCGTTGAACTGTTAGCGGAACAAAACTCACCAATTTTGTTTCTCTCTACTCAGCAATCTGCATCTAATCAGCATTTGATAAATTGATTTAGCATTAGATTTAGTTAAAACATTTACAGGAAAAAGGAAATACTTATGAAATACTTATAGATGAAATTGCCAGCTAGTTGGACTTTGTATTACTAATCACCCCTTAGCCTGATGGAAAACTGCAATTAAAAAGTTAACCCAGAAGTTTGTCCTTTAAGAAAAATGAAAATTGTGATATTGGCTTGCCATAAATTTTAAATATTACTGCCCGCCCACTTCTTTAAATATATAAAAGCTACACCTTATACAGTAAGAAACATTAAAGAGTAAGCAGGTTTCTTGGTGACAAACTTTGACAACATTTGCTACTGTACATTTTCTTTTTCTATTTTTAGTGTAAGAAGTCATGGCGAAGGATGTGTCTCCAAAATTACTGTTTTTCTTTATGGCAATACAATTATCATTTGAACAGTCGGGTAAGTAGGAAAACACTTATATTTGCCTGCAGTTGTTACTTTGGATCATTTCATAGATCATATTAATTAAATTGTCACTATACAAATTATGCAAAAACAGGTTTTACATTTATTCAATAGAAAATACATCCAAGAGCATTAATATGGTACTTCTATGTTCTAGGCACTTCATTAAAATAAAACCTGTGGTAGGGTTGCTTTCAAGATGGAAGATCAAGTATCATGTGTGTGTGTGTGTAGGGGGTGATAGAGTGGTTGGATTGTTAAAATAAGCAAACTCTGCCATAAAGATAATTAACTACTAGAAAACATATTCCATTAATATTTGAAGCACAGAGGTGCACACAGGGCAACTTCACAACCCAAAAATTGAGGCAGTTAATAGAGAGGGCCGAAAATGCTAAGATTTGTTCCATTTTCAGATTTACAGATCTCAGGAATATCCCGCAGATCCAAAAGCAGAACATACTTTTGGGGCTGCTGAGTGCATTTTAGATGAATATCAAACATTCAAGGCTATTTTTCGATAATCTTCAAAAATAGCCTCAAACGTTCAATAATCCTCGAAAATACGATCGGAAACTACTTTCGAATTTCCAATCGTATTTTCGAGGATTATTGAACATTATTCGAGGCTATTTTATCGGATTATCAAAAATTGCCTTGAATGTTCAATTTTCATCAAAAATGCATTCCGTAGTCCAGAATGCAGACAGAACATTCGGATTTCGGAACTGAGAGCTTCTGTGTCGGATCGGATTCCATCTCTAACAACTAAATGCCCTGAAATACCCCCAAAAATGGCACAATCACATAATGTTCCAAAAAGCATTTATTGTGGTTCATAAGTCCATGTAACAGGGCCAGTGTACCCATGTTAACTGCAATTGGGAATACAAAGAACAATATACATCAAATGGAGTATGCAATATCCATTGGAACATGTTCTCCCTGCCACAATCACATTGTTATTTTTATTATTATTCTTCACAATAAACCATGTCACGTTGTTGGCTTCAATATGTTTGGTGGTTTCATCCATGTTTACATATAACACAGACATATTCTTTAGCTAGACACATATTTTTAGCTGATAAGCTTTCAAAGCTTTATCATGTTAAAACAGAAGAAAATATTGTGTTGAAAGGTTGTTGGTGAATATTTACAAATATGTTTTTGAATCTCAAACATTTGTAGTTTAAGTAAAATATTTATGTCTTTTCCTTACACAGTTAAAACAACATTATATTCAGGTTCCTGCTCCCAATATACAGGTAACATCTGGAAATAACAAATGGGTTTCAATGGGAATTAAAAGTTTATTGTTATCTCCAACCTCTAATAAGTTTTTGACTGAACAAACTGACATGCTTCTTTTCTTATTTGCTTCCTACAGCTGCATTAGCTTTAGTAAAAAGAGTACTGTGATACTTTATATGGACCAACAATTTATTTTAGCTGACAAGTTTTCAAGAGATCTACCCTCTTCATCAGGTCATAGCAGTACTGATGGCAGATTTAAATTTCAATCTGCCTATCCTATTCTCTGCTTCCCTCCTTTGTTTTTTTGGTTGTCTGACCATCCTTTTTAAGTCCCTGCTTCCTTTCTGTCATTGCTGTTATAGTGTTTAGTTTACCTATTCTGCTCATGGTAGGATTTCTTGTTTGTATCTTGTTTTTTTTTATTTGATCACTGCCTGGACCCACCTCTGCCTGTTAAGACCTTGCTTCTGCCTGACCCCTTGAACCCCATTTAGATTTGACTGACTTATTTTGGATTTGACTGACTTTTATTTTGGATTTGACTTTTATTTAAGTTTGTTCAAACATTCTTTCCCCCCTTAATTTAATAGAATCCCCATCTCTGGCATATGTGGTAGACACTACAGGGTCAATGTCTGATGATCTTCAGCAGTTAAAGTTGGTCAACGATTGGCTTCTAGATCGTGTAACTGCAAGGTTTCCCTGCGGAGTATCCCAGTACACAATGGTTGAGTTCAATGACCCAGGTCAGTTTATGGTTTAGATCTTAAACCACTCATTACCATTCTCTGATTATTTCCCCCAATGTTCATTTCATGGTTCATTTCATATTAAATTGTCACGTTTGACAAAATAAAACATTTAAAAAAGATCATTGGCACCTGTTATGAATTTGCTTTCATCCCTGTTAAATAAACCTACTTTCTGTACTGTATTACTATTACGGTTCCCCCTAAGATTCTCTGCCATCAAAGTGATAAAGGGGGTAAAGGTGGCCTACACTATTACGATCGTAATTACGATCTTAAACCGACCTATACTTTGATATACAGATGTACAATGTTAATTGTACTAAGATGTACCATAAATATTGTTCGACATTCAATTTGTTTTGTGATTAATGTCAAATGCCGTCTATTGTAAGGTTACATTACATTGACATTTAATCGGAACTTCAGGAAACACTACAATCATTTTAACAATCGATGGTAATTACGATTGATTTTACGATCTACTGTTGCACGATAAGAACGGGAAAATGTAAAATTTTTCGGCCAAGCGATGGAAATGTCAGATTGTATTTCGAATTGTACATAAAATCTGCCTAATGTATGGTCACCTTTAGACCTAATCTGGATTTACCCAAAGGCGAAATACACAATAGTGAATTGGCATGGGAGCTTTAATTGCAACTCTCAGTAAATCTCAGAATGTAACTTACTTTATTGTAATAACTGGGGCTGGGAGTTACGATAGCAGCTCAATCCATCTAATTTTTATTGTCTCCTTTAACTCAAATTTATTCTTTGCTTCTTTTCACTAAAATCTCACTTATTTATATGGATTCTCTGCAAATGTCATTGAGATGAGTATCGATATGTTTCTCCAAATAAATCATATCAACTGCAAGCATGATTGAATTTGCTGTAACTGTTAACCATATGTTGGTCTAACTCATTGACTCATTGTATAAATGTTCTTCTACTGGTTTCCCAAGGCCTTTCTTATTATGTATGTGGTGTTGACATCAGCAGGATTCTCATCCATACCCCCAGCTATAAAATTCTCCTGAGCCCTCATTTAAAAGTTTATCTTTATTAAAATATTTTCTAAATGGCCCATCTTCTGTTGCCCTTATTTGCCCATATAACACATTTAATATGGCCATTAGTGTATTTTGAGGTTGTATAAAGTTTTATTGCCTTATTATAAAGTATAAAGTAACACATACTGGTGATAAAGATGACTTGTTTCTTTTAACCACCTTCTGCTTTATAATACACTACACTACTACTGTAATGTGTGTAAAATATCAATATTTTACTTCCTCAAGCCCTGCAGTAACCTTTACAATTACAGTGTACATGAAGAAAAAATGTACAGTTTTGGATCAAGACAAATAAAAAGCTTAAAAACATAAATAAGTTCAGGTGATTCCTCAAGTGATTCCAATATTTTTAACTTCGGACATGCTGTTTATTGTCTAAAAATGTATGTGTTTATGTATGCTGCTTCACTTCCTCCAAAGTTTATATTTTTCTGGTAAAGTCTCTGGGTGAGACAAATGTATATTTGGCACAAGCCCTATAGACTTAAATGGTGCTTCCATCATCAGCAAAGGACCATGGGAAATATAAAGAAAGGGAGCATCAGTGATTAGAATGGTTTTATGGTTTTGTTAGCTTGAAAATATATGGTCCTCGTTACATAGGGAATCACCTACAAGACTTTAATTGTTATTACTGTAACATTAGATCTAAAAATGTGTGACACATTCATATGGAACCTTTAGCCACTTCTTACCATGTAGGGGGATGATTTTGATTAATTGGAGGTTATAAACTGCTTTAAACCAGCGGCTAATGCAAGATGGAAATTGGTTTTCATTCATTTTTTTTTTTCAGAACTTGGCCCAGCCAGAGTCACAAATTCAATGGATCAATTCAAATATTTCTTCAAAAGTCTTTCTGTCTATGGTGGAGGTGATTGTCCAGAATTGGCAATGGGTGGACTTAAGTTGGCATTAGATAAGTCTCCCGCCTACAGCTTTATTCTAGTGCTCACAGATGCATCGGCTAAAGATTACAACAGTGCAGCCCTTATAGCCAATATACAATCACTCATAACTGCCAAAAGCCCACAGGTAGGGGATTTAAATTATTCCTTTTTTGCTTCTTCTGGGTTTTTTAAAGCAATGAAATGTATTAGCTTTCCATTATTCTTACAATACTTGGAGGTCCAGTGTATATTACTTGGTTCATACTTAGGTGACTTATATTATCCTTCTAATTTACAGTAGGGGGTACATTATTCACTATATTAATAATAATAATAATAATAATATGGAGTAATATGCCCCTTGCAGTCTAATATAAGGATATTACGCCACCGAGAAGTTCCCTGACCATATAAAACAGGGCAGGGAACTCCGATATAGCATAATATCCACAGGGAACTCCCATATAGCATAATATCCACAGGGAACTCCGATATATTGAAGACATCCAATACCGTTCAGGTTTGTTCCCTGTTTTTACATGGAAATAACTTAAATCCTTTATTGTTAATTGTGACAGGCAGTGAATGGGGAGGTGCAGTGGGATATATTCTTATAAAAACCTCTTAGCTACGTAGCCAACAGGTTTTTTATAAGAATATATTCCACTGCACCTCCCAATTGATAGTCCAGAGACTTATGTATTAAAATGATATAAAGCCCCAAATTCATATAAAGAAACTTGCACGAACTAGAAAAGATTAAGGGGTTGATGCAATAAAAGTATTTATAAAGGATTTCTATCACTAATGACTGATAGCGATGCTATATAATGGTCATAAAAATACAATTTGTACTTTTTAACCAAGGTGGTATCGGCCGGTGATGTCTATTGGCCAATACAATGCAGTATCAAAATGCTGGACAGTATTTGTCTTTTCAACCACAGTCGAAAACATTACCAATACAAGCAGTATTTTTTTAGTGTTATAAATACCGGCCTGAGATAACTACAGTTTCTAACTTAAAAGTTATCTTTTATACTAAACGCCAGTTTTCACTCACTACTTGATTGACAGCTGAAATGTAAGATAAAGTGAGGTAAAGGGAAAAGTGAGTTAATAAACGTACACACACACTCCTCGCCTGCCAGTGAAAGGTTTTTGGCATAGTTGCCTCTAGAAATTAGAAGCAAACACAAGCACATTTGTCAGTTTTGCTACGGATATGGTATGTGCTTAATATATATATATATATATATATATATATATACTTCTATTCTAAAATTTAATTTGTTAATTTATAAGAGTTGGATAGGGGCGGTTTAAAGTCTGTGAGGGCCCTAGGCAAAACATTGTGCTTAATTCACGCAGAGCCACAACCGTGCAAAATGGAGTTAAAGTCATGCTAACATATTCAATACAGGCTAACACAACTTTAACCCAATACCGCGTGTGTGTAGACAGACAGAAAGACAGGGATAGATACATAGATAGATGGATGGATGGACGGACGGACGGACGGACAGACAGACAGAGAGATGGACAGATTACAGATAAGAGAGGTAGATAGACAGATGCAGATATATGGATAGATAGAAATAGAGAGTGTGTGATAGACACACTGACACAGACAGACTGACAGATAGATAGATAGACAGAGAGAGAGAGAGAGAGAGAGAAGGAGAGGTAGGTAGGTAGGTAGATAGATAGATGGATGGATGGATGGATGGCTGGATTGATAGATTATAGATAAGAGAGGTAGATAGACAGATGCAGATATATGGATAGATAGAAATAGAGAGTGTGAGAGACACACTGACACAGACAGACTGACAGATAGATAGATAGAGAGAGAGAGAGAGAGAGAGAAGAGAGGTAGGTAGATAGATAGATAGATAGATAGATAGATAGATGGATGGATGGATGGATGATAGATAGATAGATTACAGATAGAAGAGGTAGATAGACAGATGCAGATATATGGATAGATAGAAATAGAGAGTGTGTGATAGACACACTGACACAGACAGACTGACAGATAGATAGAGAGAGAGAAGGAGAGGTAGATAGATAGATAGATAGATAGATAGATAGATAGATAGATAGATAGATACGATAGATAGATAAGATAGATAGATAGATAGATAGAGATAGATAGATAGATAGATAGATAGATAGATAGGTGGGTGGGTGGGTGGGTGGTGGATGAGGACGATGGATGGACATGGATCAATGGATCGATCGATGGATCGATCGATAGATAGATAGATAGATAGATAGATAGATAGATAGATAGATGGATGGATAGATTACAGATAAGAGAGGTAGATAGACAGATGCAAATATATGGATAGATAGAAATAGAGAGTGTGTGAGAGACACACTGACACAGACAGAGAGAGAGAGAGGTAGATAGATAGATAGATAGATAGATAGATAGATAGATAGATAGATAGATAGATAGATAGATAGATAGATAGATAGATAGATAGATTAGGCAGACAGACAAACAACTGTCAAAATAAATTGCAGATACTAAATAACTGGGTAAAATATTGTTTACAAATAATCAATTGTATCCAATATACCTGGAGCATCACATCACACTCTTGTGAAACTTATTGTGGCACCACCATTGCAGTGAACTATAACTCTCCACACAAAGAAGGATCAATGATCTAGAATAGCCCAGTCAGAGCCCAAACCTAAATCTGATTAAAAATCTGTAGGGTGACCCGAAGAGAGCTATGTATGGGAGATGGAGATGGAATTTAAACCTTTTTGCAAGGAGGATTTTGTTACTGATTTTTTTATCCTTTCACAGGTGATTTTTTTAATTACTGGACTTTGTGGGGGTTCAAGTGACCCAGCGTTTCTAATTTACAGGGATGTAGCCTATAGGAGTTTTGGCCACGTCTTTCAAATCGGTCTTCCAGATTTGCCCAAGGTAAGGATAACACTTCTGTCTGTCTGTCTGTGTGTCTGTCCGGCTATCTATCTATTAGTTGCCCTTTAAATGGACAGCAGCATTCCCATACAGTAGTCCTATACAGTAATAGCCAAATCCAGTATGGCTATATTCTGCTGTCCATTTAAAGGGCAACTAAAGCCTCGAAACAATACAGAATCAGAAGGCAATCTATTTAACAATAGGTACCATCCTCCTGATTTAGTATTGTTTTCAGGCATTAGTTGCCCTTTAAATTAACAGTAATCCCCAATTCCTTGGCACTCCAGATGTTGGGAAACTACAACCCCCAGCATGCTTTAGTTGCTGGGAGTTGTAGTTTACAAACATCTGCAGTGGACCTGCATACACCCTCACACACCCTCCCCCCCTCCCAGCCAGGATGAGCAGTGTCACTCCTTCTGGTCAGCACACCAAGAGCCACAAATGAGAGTAAGGGCTACTGCAGCATTCAGCAACTTGCCTGGGTCAGTCACTAACTTGAAACGAGGAATGCGGCTGCCGCATCCACTGATATCTCGCCTGATGTCACTACTCGGCGCCGGGAATTGAGACAGGCGCCGAGTATTGACGTCAGTTGATGCGGCAGCCGGATTCCAAATTTTAAGTTAGTGACTGATCCAAGTCGAGGTTCAGTTTTCAGGCTGTTATTATCTATCTGTCTGTCTATCATCTATCATCTATCTATCTCATTATATGTGTGCTGGTATTTTTGCACAGTTATTTTAGATGACTAAAGTCATATACATTTTCTGTAATTGATTCATTACTGAATGTTAAATGGTACATCTATCATGAACTACAATCGAACAACTTTTCTAGGTCAAATCTTACTATTAGAACATGCCCTGTAGTATCCTTATCAATGTATGCCAACATAAATCTACAGTGGGTGATTTATTATTAACGCAAAGCTACAATTTTTACAGGTGTTCAATTATTTGGACTTGACTTTATCTAGACCAGTTAACAGCTCAGTAAAGCTGTTTTCAAGAGACTATAATGGCATTAGTCATACGGATAACTTCTCTGCATCTGCTAATTTCAGTGCTTTATTCGTGACCATTAGTGGCCTGATAACCTCATTAAGAATTGTTGGACCTGACGGTAAGTTTTTTTTATCTCATGACTGTGAGCCAATCAGGTGGGGTTTAAATGTCCATATATTATGAAAGGGAGGCACACTTCAATAAAGCTTTACAGCAACGGTGATTTATTCATTCAAAGCTGAATACACAAGGTATACATGTATCTGTATTGCAGTGGAAAAAACTGCAGAGACAGCTACTACAGAGGGCTAATGTCTAAGGCTGTGGGCACTCTGAAACACTCTGACAGTAACCCCAGTGAAAAGTGATAGCAGCTGGTTTTACATGCTTACTATCCATTTGCACTGCAATTCAGCTAATATTCTGCTAATAAATGGAACACAGCACAGTACACACAATTTGTCCACCCAAATAAGCTGATACGCTGGCACCCGATTCTCACACTAACGGCTTGCAACAGAACGTGATCGTAAGTGCGTGAGAAACATGCCAGTGTGGCTTAACCCTTAAAGGACAACTCCACCCTCATAAGAACATCTTATAGAAAGAATGGCCTCTTTAAAATATGTTGATATATCATAGCCTGGGCATGCTCAGAAGAGGCAGACAGAGGATTAACATTCAGTCATTGGCTGTGATGTCAACTGTCAAATTCATAACTGACCGTTGTTAGCTGGAAGAACCAGGAAGCAGAAACAGGGAACACAGGACATTGTCCAATTTCAATCCAATGTGATGGTTCTGATAGGCAAAATTGGAGGTGCTCTATCCACAACCTGTGCCACTGCAGGTAAGTTTAATTAGTATCTAATTAATTATATGTATCTAATTAACACAGGACATTGTGCAGGATTTCAGGTTAGACTTATCTATTTCAGATTTTAAACTATTACCATTTAGGGTTTTGGGGGGTAATTTACCTGTATGTAAGTTTTCTTTTTGGGGCTGGATTTGCCCTTTAAGGGGATTTAACACAAATACTGCAAATTGCAATCAAGTGATTTAATTGTTTCTGGTGCTGTCTGAATAAAACTAAGCAGTAAACACTTTTTCTTTCTTTCCAGCTAAGGATACTGATCTTAAGACAATTGTGTCTGAACGTTGGGGTTCCATGTTTCATATTAAAAATCCCCTCAATGGATATTATACTCTAAATGTAGTGTCAAGTAGTCTACATTCTATTCGGATAGAGGGATTCACAGGTAAAGTTTATAATTAATTCTTTTAGAAGACTACATAAACAGGGAGATGTAATAAAAGTTCTTATCGTTAAAAATGGTGCTAATTTTTCCCCAACCAATCAGATGTTGGCTTTCAAATGTTAATTAAGATCTGATTGGTTGGGGCAAAATTAGCACTATTTTTAACGATAAGAACTTCTCCCTAAAGAAGCTTAATGTGTAATAAAAATAGGAAAATTTTTGAACGGAACAAACCTTTGCATGACTTAAAAAGTCACTCTAAATGTGCTGCAAATTCACTGAGCTTTTTATTAACTTAAACATGGGCAGAGGAGGCAGCAGGGGAATCAGTAGTCAATAATTGGTTGCAATGTCAGTTGTCACATCCTTGATTGACTGCATGGAGGGAGGGGCCAGCTTACTCTACCATAATGGGGACAATAAATATATTTAAATATCTGATTAGTAATACATCTAATAATGTGCTAAATATATCAGTTGGGGGTTTAGGGCAGGTAATAGACATATGGCCAATTTTTTTATTTTAAGGGTGGACATGCCCTTTTTACTTTAAAGGCTTTGCTTGCTTATATAATAACTGTTAATTTTTATAATTACTAAAAAAAAACTGTAGTAACTAAAGTCTTATCTTCTAAACAAGTTTGCCCCTTCCTTTTAAGTCCTGCTTCCTTTCTGTCATTGTGATTAGTGTTTAGTGTTACCTATTCTGCTCATGGTAGGATTTCTTGTTTGTATCTTGTTTTTTTTTATTTGATCACTGCCTGGACCCACCTCTGCCTGTTAAGACCTTGTTCTGCCTGACCCTTGAACCCCATTTAGATTTGACTGACTTATTTTGGATTTGACTGACTTTTATTTTGGATTTGACTTATTTAAGTTGTTCAAACATTCTTTCCCCCCTTAATTTAATAGAATCCCCATCTCTGGCATATGTGGTAGACACTACAGGGTCAATGTTGATGATCTTCAGCAGTTAAAGTTGGTCAACGATTGGCTTCTAGATCGTGTAACTGCAAGGTTTCCCTGCGGAGTATCCCAGTACACATGGTTGAGTTCAATGACCCAGGTCAGTTTATGGTTTAGATCTATAAACCACTCATTACCATTCTCTGATTATTTCCCCCAATGTTCATTTCATGGTTCATTTCATATAAATTGTCACGTTTGACAAAATAAAACATTTAAAAAGATCATTGGCACCTGTTATGAATTTGCTTTCATCCCGTTAAATAAACCACTTTCTGTACTGTATTACTATTACGGTTCCCCCGATTCTCTGCCATCAAAGTGATAAGGGGGTAAAGGTGGCCTACTATTACGATCGTAATTACGATCTTAAACCGACCTATACTTTGATATACAGATGTACAATGTTAATTGTACTAAGATGTACCATAAATATTGTTCGACATTCAATTTGTTTTGTGATTAATGTCAAATGCCGTCTAGAAGGTTACATTACACTTGACATTTAATCGGAACTTCCGGAAAACACTACAATCATTTTAACAATCGATGGTAATTACGATGATTTTACGATCTACTGTGCACGATAAGAACGGGAAAATGTAAAATTTTTCGGCCAAGCGATGGAAATGTCAGATTGTATTTCGAATTGTACATAAAATCTGCCTAATGTATGGTCACCTTTAGACCTAATTGGATTTACCCAAAGGCGAAATACACATAGTGAATTGGCATGGGAGCTTTAATTGCAACTCTCAGTAAATCTCAGAATGTAACTTACTTTATTGTAATAACTGGGGCTGGGAGTTACGATAGCAGCTCACCATCTAATTTTTATTGTCTCTTTAACTCAAATTTATTCTTTGCTTCTTTCACTAAAATCTCACTTATTTATATGGATTCTCTGCCAATGTCATTGAGATGAGTATCGATATGTTTCTCCAAATAAATCATATCAACTGCAAGCATGATTGAATTTGCTGTAACTGTTAACCATATGTTGGTCTAACTCATTGACTCATTGATAAATGTTCTTCTACTGGTTTCCAAGGCCTTTCTTATTATGTATGTGTGTTGACATCAGCAGGATTCTCATCCATACCCAGCTATAAAATTCTCCTGAGCCCTCATTTAAAAGTTTATCTTTATTAAAATATTTTTTAAATGGCCCATCTTCTGTTGCCCTTATTTGCCCATATAACACATTTAATATGGCCATTAGTGTATTTGAGGTTGTATAAAGTTTTATTGCCTTATTATAAAGTATAAAGTAAAAACATCTGGTGATAAAGATGACTTGTTTCTTTTAACCACCTTCTGCTTTATAATACACTACACTACTACTGTAATGTGTGTAAAATATCAATATTTTACTTCCTCAAGCCCTGCAGTAACTTTACAATTACAGTGTACATGAAGAAAAAAAAAATGCACAGTTTTGGATCAAGACACAATAAAAAGCTTAAAAACTAAAATAAGTCAGGTGATTCCTCAAGTGATTCCAATATTTTAACTCGGACATGCTGTTTATTGTCTAAAAATGTATGTGTTTATGTATGCTGCTTCACTTCCTCCAAAGTTTATATTTTTCTGGTAAAGTCTCTGGGTGAGACAAATGTATATTTGGCACAAGCCCTATAGACTTAATGGTGCTTCCATCACAGCAAAGGACCATGGGAAATATAAAGAAAGGGAGCATCAGTGTAGAATGGTTTTGGTTTTGTTAGCTTGAAAATATATGGTCCTCGTCATAGGGAATCACCTACAAGACTTAATTGTTATTACTGTAACATTAGATCTAAAAATGTGTGACACATTCATATGGAACCTTTAGCCACTTCTTACCATGTAGGGGGAGATTTTGATTAATTGGAGGTTAAAACTGCTTTAAACCAGCGGGTAATGCAAGATGGAAATTGGTTCATTCATTTTTTTTTTCAGAACTTGGCCCAGCCAGAGTCACAAATTCAATGGATCAATTCAAATATTTTTCAAAAGTCTTTCTGTCTATGGTGGAGGTGATTGTCCAGAATTGGCAATGGGTGGACTTAAGTTGGCATTAGATAAGTCTCCCGCCTACAGCTTTTTCTAGTGCTCACAGATGCATCGGCTAAAGTTACAACAGTGCAGCCTTATAGCCAATATACAATCACTCAAACTGCCAAAAGCCCACAGGTAGGGGATTTAAATTATTCCTTTTTTGCTTCTTCGGGTTTTTAAAGCAATGAAATGTATTAGCTTTCCATTATTCTTACAATATTGGAGGTCCAGTGTATATTACTTGGTTCATACTTAGGTGACTTATAATCCTTCTAATTACAGTAGGGGTACCTTATTCACTATAATTAATAATAATAATAATAATAATATATGGGAGTAATATGCCCCTTGCAGTCTAATATAAGGATATACGCCACCGAGAAGTTCCCTGACCATATAAAACAGGGCAGGGAACTCCGATATAGCATAATATCCACAGGGAACTCCCATATAGCATAATATCCACAGGGAACTCCGATATATTGAAGACATCCAATACCGTTCAGGTTTGTTCCCTGTTTTTACATGGAAATAACTTAAATCCTTTATGTTAATTGTGACAGGCAGTGAATGGGGAGGTGCAGTGGATATATTCTTATAAAAACCTCTTAGTACGTAGCCAACAGGTTTTTTATAAGAATATATTCACTGCACCTCCAATTGATAGTCCAGAGACTTATGTATTAAAATGATATAAAGCCCCAAATTCATATAAAGAAACTTGCACGAACTAGAAAAGATTAAGGGGTGGATGCAATAAAAGTATTTATAAAGGATTTCATCACTAATGACTGATAGCGATGCTATATAATGGTCATAAAAATACAATTTGTACTTTTTAACCAAGGTGGTACGGCCGGTGATGTCTATTGGCCAATACAATGCAGTATCAAAATGCTGGACAGTATTTGTCTTTTCAACCACAGTCGAAAACATTACCAATACAAGCAGTATTTTTTAGTGTTATAAATACCGGCCTGAGAAACTACAGTTTCTAACTTAAAAGTTATCTTTATACTAAACGCCAGTTTTCACTCAACTTGATTGACAGCTGAAATGTAAGATTAAGTGAGGTAAAGGGAAAAGTGAGTTAATAAACGTACACACACACTCCCGCCTGCAGTGAAAGGTTTTTGGCATAGTTGCTCTAGAAATTAGAAGCAAACAAAGCACATTTGTCAGTTTTGCTACGGATATGGTATGTGCTTATTATATTATATTAGATATATTATATATATATATATATATATATATATATATATATATTACTTTATTCAAATTAATTTGTTAATTTATAAGAGTTGGATAGGGGCGTTTAAAGTCTGTGAGGGCCCTAGGCAAAACATTGTGCTTAATTCACGCAGAGCCACAAACGTGCAAAATGGAGTTAAAGTCATGCTAACATATTCAATAAAGGCTAACAAAACTTTAACCCAATACCGCGGTGTGTGAGACAGACAGAAAGACAGGGATAGATAATAGATAGATGGATGGATGGACGGACGGACGGACAGACAGACAGACAGACAGATGAAGATACAGATAAGAGGTAGGTAGATAGACAGATGCAGATATATGGATAGATAGAAATAGAGAGTGTGTGAAGAACACTGACACAGAAAGATGACAGATAGATAGATAGACAGAGAGAGAAGAGAGAGAGAGAAGGAGAGGTAGGTAGGTAGGTAGATAGATAGATGGATGGATGGATGGATGGCTGGATTGATAGATTATAGATAAGAGAGGTAGATAGACAGATGCAGATATATGGATAGATAGAAATAGAGAGTGTGAGAGACACACTGACACAAACAGACTGACAGATAGATAGATAGAGAGAGAGAGAGAGAGAGAGAGAGAGAGGTAGGTAGATAAGATAGATAGTAGATAGATGATAGATGGATGGATGGATGGATAGATAGATAGATAGATACAGATAGAAGAGGTAAGATAGACAGATGCAGATATAGGATAGATAGAAATAGAGAGTGTGTGATAGCACACACTGACACAGACAGACTGACAGATAGATAGAGAGAGAAAGGGAGGTAGTAGATAGATAGATAGATAGATAGATAGATAGATAGATAGATAGATAGATGATAGATAGATAGATAGATAGATAGATAGATAGATAGATAGATAGATAGATAGATAGATAGATAGGTGGGTGGGTGGGTGGGTGGATGGATCGATGGATCGATGGATGGATCGATGGATCGATGGATCGATCGATGGATCGATGGATCGATCGATAGATAGATAGATAGATAGATAGATAGATAGATGGATGGATAGATTACAGATAAGGAGGTAGATAGACAGATGCAAATATAGGATAGATAGAAATGAGAGTGTGTGAGAGACACACTGACACGACAGGAGAGAGAGAGAGTAGATAGATAGATAGATAGATAGATAGATAGATAGATAGATAGATAGATAGATAGATAGATAGATAGATAGATAGATAAGATAGATAGATGTAGGACAGACAAACAACTGTCAAAATAAATGCAGATACTAATAACTGGGTAAAATATTGTTACAAATAATCAATTGTATCCAAATACCTGGAGCATCACATCACAATCTTGTGAAACTTATTGTGGCACACACCATTGCAGTGAACTATAACTCTCCACACAAAGAAGGATCAATGATCTAGAATCCCAGTCAGAGCCCAAACCTAAATCTGATTAAAAATCTGTAGGGTGACCCGAAGAGAGCTATGTATGGGAGATGGAGATGGAATTTAAACCTTTTTGCAAGGAGGATTTTGTTAATGATTTTTTTATCCTTTCACAGGTGATTTTTTTAATACTGGACTTTGTGGGGGTTCAAGTGACCCGCGTTTCAATTTACAGGGATGTGCCTATAGGAGTTTTGGCCACGTCTTTCAAATCGGTCTTCCAGATTTGCCCAAGGTAGGATAAACTTCTGTCTGTCTGTCTGTGTGTCTGTCCGGCTATATTATTAGTTGCCCTTAAATGGACAGCAGCATTCCCATACAGTAGTCCTATACAGTAATAGCCAAATCCAGTATGGCTATATTGCTGTCCATTTAAAGGGCAACTAAAGCCTCGAAACAATACAGAATCAGAAGGCAATCTATTTAACAATAGGTACCATCCTCCTGATTTAGTATTGTTTTCAGGCATTAGTTGCCCCTTAAATTAACAGTAATCCCCAATTCCTTGGCACTCCAGATGTTGGGAAACTACAACCCCCAGCATGCTTTAGTTGCTGGGAGTTGTAGTTTACAAACATCTGCAGTGGACCTGCATACACCCTACACACACCTCCCCCCCTCCCAGCCAGGATGAGCAGTGTCACTCCTTCTGGTCAGCACCAAGAGCCACAAATGAGAGAGAGTAAGCTACTGCAGCATTCAGCAACTTGCCTGGGTCAGTCACTAACTTGAAACGAGGAATGGGCTGCCGCATCCACTGATATCTCGCCTGATGTCACTACTCGGCGCCGGGAATTGAGACAGGCGCCGAGTATTGACGTCAGTTGATGCGGCAGCCGGATTCCAAATTTTAAGTTAGTGACTGATCCAAGTCGAGGTTCAGGTTTCAGGCTGTTATTATCTATCTGTCTGGCTATCATCTATCATCTATCTATCTCATTATATGGTGCTGGTATTTTTGCACAGTTATTTAGATGACTAAAGTCATATACATTTTCTGTAATTGATTCATTACTGAATGTTAAATGGTACATCTATCATGAACTACAATCGAACAACCTTTTAGGTCAAATCTTACTATTAGAACATGCCCTGTAGTATCCTTATCAATGTATGCCAACATAAATCTACAGTGGGTGATTTATTAAACGCCAAGCTACAATTTTACAGGTGTTCAATTATTTGGACTTGACTTTATCTAGACCAGTTAACAGCTCAGTAAAGCTGTTTTCAAGAGACTATAATGGCATTAGTCAACGGATAACTCTGCATCTGCTAATTCAGTGCTTTATTCGTGACCATTAGTGGCCTGAAACCTCATTAAGAATTGTTGGACCTGACGGTAAGTTTTTTTTATCTCATGACTGTGAGCCAATCAGGTGGGGTTTAAATGTCCATATATTATGAAAAGGAGGCAACTTCAATAAAGCTTTACAGCAACGGTGATTTATTCATTCAAAGCTGAATACACAAGGTATACATGTATCTGTTTGCAGTGGAAAAAAACTGCAGAGACAGCTACTACAGAGGGCTAATGTCTAAGGCTGTGGCACTCTGAAACACTCTGACAGTAACCCCAGTGAAAAGTGATAGCAGCGGTTTTACATGCTTACATCCTTTGCACTGCAATTCAGCTAATATTTGCTAATAAATGGAACACAGCACAGTACACACAATTTGTCCACCCAAATAAGCTGACGCTGGCACCCGATTCTCACACTAACGGCTTGCAACAGAACTGATCGTAAGTGCGTGAGAAACATGCCAGTGTGGCTAACCTTAAAGGACAACTCCCCCTCATAAGAACATCTTATAGAAAGAATGGCCTCTTTAAAATATGTTGATTAATCATAGCTGGGCATGCTCAGAAGAGGCAGCAGAGGATTAACATTCAGTCATTGGCTGTGATGTCACTGTCAAATTATAACTGACCGTTGTTAGCTGGAAGAACCAGGAAGCAGAAGGGAACACAGGCATTGTCAATTTCAATCCATGTGATGGTTTGATAGGCAAAATGGAGGTGCTCTATCAAACTGTGCACTGCGGTAAGTTAATAGTATCTAATAATTAAGTACAATAACACAGGACATTGTGCAGGATTTCAGGTTAGACTTATCTATTTCAGATTTTAAACTATTACCATTTAGGGTTTGGGGGGGGTATTTACCTGTATGTAAGTTTTCTTTTTGGGGTGGATTGCCCTTTAAGGGGATTTAACACAAATACTGCAAATTGCAATCAAGTGTATTAATTGTTTCTGGTGCTGTCTGAATAAAACTAAGCAGTAACACTTTTCTTCTTTTCCAGCTAAGGATACTGATCTTAAGACAATTGTGTGCTGAACGTTGGGGGTTCCATGTTTCATATTAAAAATCCCCTCAATGGATATTATACTCTAAATGTAGTGTCAAGTAGTCTACATTCTATTCGGATAGAGGGATTCACAGGTAAAGTTTATAATTAATTCTTTTAGAAGACTACATAAACAGGGAGATGTAATAAAAGTTCTTTCGTTAAAAATGGTGCTAATTTTTCCCCAACCAATCAGATGTTGGCTTTCAAATGTTAATTAAGATCTGATTGGTTGGGGCAAAATTAGCACTATTTTTAACGATAAGAACTTCTCCCTAAAGAAGCTTAATGTGTAATAAAAATAGGAAAATTTTTGAACGGAACAAACCTTTGCATGACTTAAAAGTCATCTAAATGTGCTGCAAATTCATTAAATGCTCGGTTGCACCTGCCTGAGCTTTTATTAACTTAAACATGGGCAGAGGAGGCAGCAGGGGAATCAGTAGTCATAATTGTTGCACATGTCAGTGTCACATCCTTGATTGACTGCATGGAGGAGGGGCCAGCTTACTCTACCATAATGGGGACAATAATATATTAAATATCTGATTAGTAATACATCTAATAATGTGCTAAATATATCAGTTGGGGGTTTAGGGCAGGTAATGACATATGGCCAATTTTTTATTTTAAGGGGGGACATGCCCTTTTTACTTTAAAGGCTTTGCTTGCTTATATAATAACTGTTAATTTTTATAATTACTAAAAAAAACTGTAGTAACTAAAGTCTTATCTTCTAAACAAGTTTGCCAATTTACTGCTGGGACAGAGAAATTGAGGCTTTCATCTAGAAGTAATACATTTTGCAGCCTTCTGTTTCTCTGTACAGATAATCATGCAAGATATTTAGGCTGGGTACACACAGGGTGATTTTCCACCAAACCAACCAATATTTTCGTATATATCAGTCAATTGGGCTGAAAAAAGGGAGATTCAATAAAAGTTCTTATCATTTAAAATGGTGCTAATTTTGCCCCAACCAATCAGATCTTATTTAACACTTGAAAGATAACATCTGATTGGTTGGGGCAAAATTAGCACCATTTTAAATGATAAGAACTTTTATTGATTCTCCCTGTATGTCTGTCACCCGTTCACCCGGATGTTGCCTATGGACCGCACGACCGATCATGGCAACCGACAGTAATTTGCCCTGGTCAATCGCTCGCTTGTGGCAAACAGTTGGTCAGGCCGAAAAATTCACCTGTGTGTACCCAGCCTTAAAGAGGGGGCACTGTTATCTTGACTGCTATAAATCAGCAGGGGCTTAACCAAGGACAAGGGCTAATCAGCCCTTCTTATAACTCCTATGCCTTGTTCCTGAGCATCAAGATCAAACACAACATATTATAACATGAAGCAATATAAGAACTATCACAACCCATACAGTATTGTAGTTTAACAAGGATGCAATATAATCAGACCCAATCACACAACATGTTTCGGACAGCAAGAGAAAGGACCTTGAAACATGTTGTGTGATTGGGTCTGATTAAATTGCATCCTTGTTAAACTATACCGTATGGGTTGTGAGAGTCCTTATATTACCCCTCTTTCTGCTTCCTGTTTTTTCTTGAGTAGCAGCTGTCAGTCATCGATGTGATAGATGATATCACAGCCAATGACTGAATGTTATTTCCCTAGCAGCCTCCTCTGAGAATGTGTAAGCTTGGAAAAGAGCTTGGAATGGAGCTGGAAGCCTTTTAAAAGGAAGGGGGAGAAGAACATGAATTTTGCTGCAAAACAAACTTGTCCTATATTTGTCAGCTTTCTAACTATTGTGGTTTTGCGGTTGGGGGGGTTGATTTACCCAGATGATATTTTATTTGTGGGCTTTTAAGTGCCCTTTAAGACCGCGGGGGGGAAGATGAAGAACCCATACAGCCATACACAACAATCCCATGAATAATTACTCCTTTTTACCTTAAAATAAGACACAGACAACTACTTTTTTGGGTCAACAATTGGCCACGGCTAATTTATTAAATTAACATAAATGCATAATTTGCATAAATTTGCAGATTTGCATAATATGCCCCATTTGCATATTTTTTCACTGTACACCCTTTGCTTGCCATAAACCATCCTTGTTGTTAACCATCATAGCCGTAGAACTCAGCTTTGAATGCCAACCTCTGTCTCGCCAGAGGGCATGTAACGGCTCCATCCATATCCAGCAAGGGTGTACCCGCCACTAGGAGCTCATGTACCCCCCTACACCGAGCTCCTACCGCCACTCAACAGGAACAAGGCTTGCTCAATGCCATCCTGCAAACCTGCCAAAAATATGTCGAGGCCAATCTCGTTTAGGTGTGTTCCGTCCGGCCTCATCAGTGACCTATTGTCCCCCTCCAGTTGTCTGTGCCTAATCACTACTCCTCCTAAGGAGCGCACGAACCTGGAGATCCGTGTATTAACCACTCTCCTCGCCCTTTCAATGGCTGCTGGGTCCCTTGCACCCTGCCATACCACCCGGGGAACGATCTCCGACCAAACCACAACCGCCTCGGTGAAAAAGTTTTTTATCCGGGCAATGTCGGCCTTCATAAGCGTCATAAGGTCGGACAGCCTGGCCCTGCAAAGATCATTCCCCGTGGCATGGATTACCAATACCGTTGGTGTTTGATTCCTCCTGCTGATCTCCACCGCTTCAGACAACACTTGGTTCCACAACAGCCCCCGTATGCCTCTCCACTCCAGTGTCGCCATGCTGAAGCCCAGATTATTTCCTCCCGGCCGTATTTCAGCTCTCCTTGCTGCCCAAAAGAGGTATGAGTGACCAATCAGCCAAACGACAGCCCTCTTCTCGCCTAAAAAAGAAGATTCAATCAATAGCCAGTTCTGGCCTAATATAGCGGGACACACAATCCGATCTCCATCTCCCTAGCCGCTTTACTTCTTGCTCTGAAAAACCTAATGCATAAGCCTCAGTGGCCGCCCCTATCCTGAAAGAATGCGTGCCGAACTCCTTTGGGTTCAGCCCTATTCTGCCCAAGGATGATTTCATAACCGCCTCAAATTGGTACCGGGTGAGGGGGGCCCCCCCGGCATGGGCTAAAAATGAAGCCGAGGGGGAGCGAAGCAGTGCAAACTGCTGGACCGCTGCTACTGGGCAAAATTCCCCCGACAACTGGCGAATAGAAAACCAGGCCCCAGAACCAAATACGTCTGTTTTAGATCTTTTTAGCTTGACCCTTATCTTATCGGCCATTACGCAAACGTCTTCTGCCTGGAGACCTCCCGCTTTGTTTGCCCCAGGGGGAACTAACTCACCCACCCGCATGGCCCCAAAGAATGCTAAAGCAAAGCTAGCCTTAAACAGAGATACTTCGTAGTCTGATGAGCAAGTATGTGGAAGAGCACCTATGAGCCTAACGAGAACTCTAAATGATATAGGGCGTCTAGCTTCCTTGGTTTTGTGTTCCTTCTTCCACCCCTTGAGGATTGACTGAACAAGGAATTCCTTGGTTATGTCCTGCCAGCCCAAAAGGCGAAAGAAGAAAGAAACACCCTGTAACCTACGTTGTGCTACCAGCCCCGAGCACCGAGAGTCCCTAAGCTTTGCGATGTACTCTAGCAAGACCTGCATTCTAACACCATTTACCTTCTGAACATCTCTATTTTCTGCGATAGCCACCCACTCCTTCCACGCCTTACCGTGATTGTGCCAAGTTGGGGGCGCCACCGATGCCTGCACCATAGCCATCAGCTGTTGTCCACTACTCCCCATAAGGAAATTGGGCATGGAGTCCCCTCCTCCTCCGCTTCCGGAGCCAACCTGCGGAATTCTTCCCACTGAAAGCGAGAGAGAGAGTCAGCAACCGTGTTATCGATCCCAGGTACATGCCTAGCCCTGAACCAGATATTGAGCTGCAAGCACCGAAGTACTAAGTGCCGCATAAGGGCCAGAACTGGAAGTGATGAAGAGGATTGCCTATTTATCACGCAGACCACACTCTCATTATCTGTCCAAAAACAGATGGACTTGTTGGACATCCTATCGCCCCATAGTTCTACTGCCACTACTATGGGGAACAGTTCTAACAGGGTTAAATTCCTACAACGGTCTGAAGCTATCCAAGCCTCGGGCCAACTACCAGCACTCCATGATGTTCCGAAAATGGCCCCAAAGCCCAGGGAGCCTGCCGCATCAGTGTAGAGCTGAAGCTCCCCACTGGACTGCTCCGCAGACTGGATCAGCGACCTACCGTTGTATGAGTTAAGAAATGATTCCCATACCCTTAAATCTTTTTTGAGCTCTCGGGTAAGCCTGATGTGGTGGTACGGTGCCTTCGCACCGCACGTGGCTAATGATAGCCTCCTGCAGAACACCCTTCCCATGGGGAGGATTCGGCAGGCAAAATTCAGAGAGCCCAGCCCAAGACTGTAATTGGCGAAGTGTGATTTTAGCTGACGCTATACATGCCCGAACCCCGTTCTGTAGATCCAATAGCTTATCGCTAGGCAGTCTGCATTCCATCTTAATGGAATCTAATTCAATACCAAGGAAAGAGAGGGTAGTCATTGGGCCCACTGTCTTTTCGGCAGAGAGAGGAACTCCGAACTTGGCCATCAAAAACCTGAATGACTGAAGGAGGAAAAGGCAATGTGGCGACCCCTCCGGACCCACGAAGAAAAAGTCATCCAAGTAATGCAGGACAAATACGGAGCCCGTCTCAATACGAACAACCCACTTGAGGAAAGAACTGAAAGTCTCGAAGACCGAGCACGAAATTGCACAGCCCATGGGAAGGCACTTATCATAGTAGTAAAGGCCCTCGAGGTTACAGCCCAACAGGTGAAAACAGTCCCCATGTACCGGTAAGAGGCGAAAAGCGGACTCAATGTCCGACTTCGCCATCAAAGCCCCTTGGCCCGCCTTTTGGACCAGGGCAGCCGCCCTGTCAAAAGATACATAGGATACCGATGCCTCCTCTGGGCTAATACCGTCGTTAACGGAACCTCCTTTTGGATGTGATAGGTGATGTATTAACCTGAACCTCCCTGGCTCCCGCTTTGGCACTAAGCCCAGCGGTGATACCCGAATGTTTGGGAACGGAGGGTCGAAAAACGGGCCTGCCATGCGTCCAAGCTTAACCACCGCCTGGACCTTCTGCCTAGCTAATTCAGGTGCCTCCCGAACTGATTTTAAATTTTTTGAAAACAAGGGAGTGGGTGAAAACTGAAAAGGGATACGAAAACCATAACAAAAACCGTCCCTGATAACTTTTGCTGCCTCCCTCCTGGGATACCCATCTAACCATGGCCCCATCTCTGCCACGCTCACCGGTGTCCTCGGGTTTCCTTGCATTGGATTTCCTGCTAGCTGCTTTTCCCTTACGGTAGCATTTTGCTGCCGAGTGTCCTGCACCCCCACAAAAGGAGCACTCGTGGCGAAAGCGGCAAGCCGCCCCAAATTTGCACTGGCCCTCGTTAAAGAGCCAGCATGGACCTGCCTTTTTTGCCTGCAAAGTTGTTCCAAAGCTCGCTGCTGAGAAATTGCCGTGCACGCTGGCGGCCATACCGGAGGCCTTTTGCGACATCATGGTTCTCAGCCATGAATCGGTCGCTTTTGTATTCCAGCCTACCTCCGGGTGTACTGCCAGCCTACGACGAAATTCCTCGTCATAGTGCCACCACGCGGACCCCCCGTACACTTTGTAAGCCCCGAAAATAAGGTCCAAGTAAACAAAGAGCTCTGAGCACTTCTGCGGAAACCTCTTACCTATCACCCCTGCTAGCACACAGAAAGCCTGCACCCAGTTGCCAAATGTTTTTGCAACTTTTGGTTTCCTCTCCTTACCTGATTCCGACCTTACGTACTCCTTGTCTACCGTCATCATGTCGGGGTTAACCAGAGACCATATCTCCACATACTCGTTCCTCCATATTTTCTCCTTTGTCTCCTCCGAGACGTGAACCCCAAGCGGGCTGACCCCGCAGAAATAATTTTCTTTGAGAGCCTCTACCCTGCTGCCGGCCGACACAGGCTGGAGCTCCCCTGCCCCACCTGGAGGAAAACTCCCTGCAGAGCCTTGAGGCATTGCCTCTATTTTGCCCATCAAAGCCTTGATGGCTTGTACCAGCTCTCCTTTTTCCCCCATTGACCCCCAAGCTCCCGCACACGATGACTCCCCGGTGGCCTGCTGCGCCAAGGATGCCGTCTCTCTCACCGACTCACTGGCCCGCCTTTCTGTGAGCGAGAGTCTGCTCCCCCTGATGGACGCCCTGCTGCGGTGTCTTGAGCTCGAGCGAGATCTGGAGCCATAGGATGAGCTTCTCGTTGAGGAAGACGCCTGTTTGCTCTTTTTGGAGCTGTGGCGAACTTTTTGCCTCCTATCGTGGCCCCTGGATTGGCTCCTTGACCTCTTGTCTCTGGACCTATGCCTGTGCCTCTTGCGCGAGTGGCATGTCGCTTGGCTGGCACCGGAGTCCGAGGAAGAGTACCTTGATCTCCTACGGCTCCTACCCCCTTCTTTGCTGACACTCCTATGGCCCCTCCTACTTTCCCTATCCCTGTCATCTCCCCTACTCTCAATGCTTCTGCGCCCTGGTGACTGGGACCTCCTTGCTGGCCTGGAGCCCCATGGCCTCCCACCTCTCTCCTCTTGACCCACGCCCTGAGCGTCTCTGGGCCTGACTGCCGCTGACCCCGCTGCCTCCGCTGGGCGCTTCCTTGCCTCCCTTTGCAGGTCCTCTCTACCACTCGTTGCCGCACCGTGAAAAACCTCTTCAACAACCTCCCCTTGCTCCAGTGGCTGGCCCGTTCCTAAAACCTGCTCGACCTCCTGGCCCTGTATAGGCCCAGGGCCCTGGGGAGTTCCCTCCTCTGAACCCCCTTCTTGGGTTGACGAAGAAGAAGATTCCTCCTCCTGGGCCCTAGATCTGAAAATGGAGCTAAGGGCCCCCACTATCCCCTTCCTCTGCCCCCCTGTCTTTTTCCCTGCCCCTTTTGCAGGGGCCTTCCCCCCCTTTTTCTTTTTAGCCTGACCAGGAGGGCTGGGGCTAAGCCTATTGGGTGCGCGCGCGTTACGCGCAGGCCTAGTATCCGGGCGCCCCGCCGGGCGGCCTGTAGGCAGAGGCCCAGGTCCCTGGGCCCCTTGGGGTTGCTCCCCAGGCGGCATAACTGCCTGTAGCCAGCCTGCTCCCTCCCTCCTGATCCTGTCCCTCACCTGATTAATTAGCTCCTGCTCCATTCCTGCCACTTTTTGCCACCAAAACCTAATGCCCGCTAGTGAAAATGGCGCCGGTGACCTCGTGGCTCCGCCTTATATGGACGCGGCGCAGCGCAATGACGTTGCGCCGCGTCCATCTCGCAAGACCTCGCGATCATCTCCGACCAGCAGGGGGAGGACCCTGAGGGCTTCCTGGAAGAGGTGCGTCCTCCCCCCACGGTCAGACGCCCCATCCGCTATACGTGGCGGGGCTCCCAGGGCAATTCCAATTGTAGACAAGAGTGTTATTTAGTAGCCTTGTCATAGTTACCTGCCAGTTTATATTTGGTAAAACATTTTCATTGTAACTTCTAAAGCCAGGTGTGTGCTCGAAATAAAAATAAAAAATAATATACTGAGGTTTTTTTAATTATATTTTATATAAAACCATAGCATTGTTAACATTGTATTAATACCTTATATTTTTCTCTTTCAGCAACCAATGTATCAGGTAAGAAATTATTATTTTGATTATAGATCAGCTATCATATTCAAGCATTTCTGTTTCATACAAGGCTATACAATCACTTTAAAACAACCAATCATCAGTGTGAGAGTTAGAAATCCTTGTGCTGTTTGGCCAATGAGGTAGATGGTTGAGATGCACCCACCCATGTTTGGTGCCTGGGAAATATATTAACTGTGGATTTAATACAAAAGCAAGCAAATCTTTATTTACTGGGGATATTTTAAATGTCTGTCATGATACAAATACATTTAAAATGCTATAATCTCATGTTTATCCATAAACTGTGAGAATGTTAGACACGTTTTAGTGTAAATTGTCATTGAGTTTTATATATATATATATATATATATATATATATATACCGTATATATATATATATTATATATATAAATAAATATAACTATAATATGCATTATAAAAAGACATTTTAAATTAATTTAGGAGCAATTATACGTAACAAAACAACCCCCTACCCTTTGCCCCTATTTAATGTAGGTATCACCAGATTTTTCTCCATTTGTAAGGCCACTTTACGTAGTTATAATGTACTACCGTATATACTCAAGTATAAACCGAGTTTTTCTGGCTGTAAAATCAGCCTGAAAACTTGAACTCGGTTTATACTCGAGTCACTACTTACTTTACCACTCCGGCATTTTCTCATACAGTAATGTCTATTACTGTATGGGAATTCTGCTGTCTATTTAAAGGGCAACTAAAGCCTCAAAACAGAATCAGAAGGCAGTAGTGGTTAGTACATTTTCTACCTTCGGTTTATACTCGAGTCAACCACTTTTATTAGTTTTTTTAGGTGAAATTGGGTTCCTTGGTTTATACTCGAGTATATACGGTACTTTATAAATAGGGAAATTCTAATCCTCCCATAAAATGTTATTTCTTGCCTTTACCAAAAAAAATAATCCTGATCTTACAAACCTTACTGTACCTGCCTCCCCAGCATTCTTGTAAATTTCTAATCAAGATCTTAGATTTATGATCACCCATACAATACCATTGTGGTACTTTGCTACCTCATGGTATTGTATGAACGAACTTTCTAAAACGGCCTCGATCATAATTTTACGATAACCTGCGGTATTGCAAATTTGGGACATCACGTGTTTTTAAATACCCCCCATGTTCATTAACACAATTTCTCCCCCTCTTTCGTTACTGGTGCTGGCTTAGAAATGGTATTCATAGACAGCAATTTACAGCAAGAACCTTTGACACTCACTAATCAGAGCTTTAAAAAATTGCTTAATTCACCCCTTAAACATGTTTACATTGCTTAATCCCATTGAATAGGAACGCTTATACGTTATGTTCTAATGTGTCTTTCACTTGTCTGTTCCAGTAACAGTGCGTTGTTCAGACTGTCACTCCAATGCAACGTGTGATATTAATCTTGACCGTTTGGAATGCTCCTGCAAGGATGGGTTTATTGGTGATGGCTTCTCATGCTCTGATATTGATGAATGTGCCTATTCCTGGTCACACAACTGTTCTCTGGGCGTTTGTGTGAATACATTTGGCTCATATTATTGCAAGTGTCCCATTGGCTATACAAATGGACCAGGAAACACCTGTGTTGATATTGATGAGTGTTCTAATCCGGATATAAATAAGTGCCATCCATTAGCCACATGTACTAATTATATTGGTTCATATTCTTGTCATTGTCCCCCTGGGGTTTCTGGAAATGGATTTATTTGTGACATTGATCATTGTTCAAGACATGTTTGTGGCATTGGAATGGAGTGTATACCAACCTCTTCTTCTTACTCCTGCTCTGACCCCTGTTCAAACCACACTGTTCTTAATGAACCCTGGAGAAGCTCCTTTGGTGTCACATCTTTAGACATTAAATGTGACACGGACAAATTTGGATGGTATCGCTTTATAGGCAATGGAGGCATTCGCATGCCTGATTCCTGTGTACCTGAAAATAGGTGTAGCACACATGCCCCAATGTGGTTGAATGGAGCACATCCTCTTCCAGCAGATGGTATTGTCAATCGGACTGCATGTGCCCACTGGTCTGGAAGTTGTTGCCATTGGTCAGCAAGTATTCAGGTTAAATACTGCCCTGGTGGATACCATGTCTATAAATTCAACAGAACACCAGCATGCTCCTTAGCATATTGTACAGGTATGTTCTCTACAGTTAACACAATCAAGGGATCTAAATAATTGGAATATTGATGCCAGGTATAAAGCAAACCCTAATCTGTACCAGCTCCCCTACCAGACTTCCATGAACTGAACTTTGGAAGGTGTTTTAATGCTAGGAAAAGTATTGGGGAAGAGCAGAGTCCAGCTCTAATCACCTACTGAGCATGCATGTTGCCAGTGGTGATAGGGAGGGGAGGCACTGTCATTGAAAGAAAGCAAAAGGATTTTTATATAGATCTCTAGAACCTAAGCACATGGAAAGTTGAGAGATAACTCTATTTAATTCACTTTTTTGATCCAGCAATTGGGTTGTAGTTGTTGTTTGGGTGACCATTTACTTTAGGGTATCTCCACCAAAAAATGATTGAACTTATTTCAGTTAAATTGAAGAATGGGAGATAAAGGAGCTATGTCTTTTACCAGTGAGTAGCACCCCGCCCCCCACTCCCCTCCAAACACTGAAACTGTTGTACCTCAGATCAGCACCTAACCAGAGACATTCAACCTGGTTCTTTGTGCAATTTGCCTGCAAAGTCCCAGCACTTTGGATAGTCCCGGGACAGGGCAGTAATTTAAAAATTATAAATAAACATTATGATAAAGAAATAAAGCTAAATTAGAAAATTAAGTAAGGATCATTGAGCAAGACAATCTCCACAAATCTATGATAGCGATCATAAATCTACGACTATAGATTATAGATTAACGTTTGCCCATAGAATAACATTGCGGGATACGAACGTTTGGCGCAAAATGTACGACCCCGGACAGACATTTATATCCATTGACCTACAGTAACGATAACCCGCAGTTTCGCAAACATGTCCAATTAAGAAAAAAAAAGGGGGCCAATTTCATTGAAAAAGGACCTCGCTTGCTACAAATAGAGATTTTACGCAGTCACCTTTAGGGATTGCTCCAACCTCCTGTTTTACTGCATCATTTACTTTTCTACTATAGTTTAGTATGTTAGGACAGAAAACTAGGTATAAACTAGAGGCATCTATAGGACAGGTTCTACAATATGACTTTTTACCCCGAGTTCCTTGCCAATTATATCTATAATCCTATAATCACATAATAACAAATATTATGCCATAAGGTCTCATTGTAAATGGAGACCCTTAGCCAGATATCAGCTATGACGTCCTTGGGGTTGATTAATTAGAAATTTCATTTACACCCAATTTCATACAATCAACTGCCTGATTAATAGTCATAGGATACCACACACTGATAGTCTGACAAACAGATGAATTCAATTAATTTATTAAAATTAGGTTTTCTGTCTACAAACCGAACAATACATCATTTATTCTTAGGGTCTCTTGTAAATATTCTTTGTTATTTTACTAGACCCCAGTTCTCTAAATGATGCCTGTACCTGTACCGATACTGAAGAATGCAGATTTGTGGATGGATCTTATGGATGTTACTGCAAAGATGGAGGAGACATTACTGGTAATTTTCAATTAAAAAGATGTCTTTGTATATATAACACATGCTACCAGCAATGGAAAATGAAATAATTGTACCTGTTTAAATTTAATCATTTTGGTCCTAAACAAACTACGGTAGGTAGCATGTGATTTGCACTAGTTTGGGTGCTATTTCATTTTCTCCTTAATTCTTAACTGGAATGTACACTACTTCTCCCATAATATTTCTAAACAGTTTATACTACTGATATGAGGTTAATGCAATATTCAGGGAAATAAGTGCAAAACACACGCTATATACTATTGGGTTAGCATAGGTTTAACACTTTTTTTTACGGTGCCTGCATATTTTTTTGTATTCTTTGAAAATAGCACAGTGCACTCGATGAAATAAGTAAAAATTATGCTTTGTGCCATTATTTAGCTTAAAACTGGACACTTATTCTACTGGTGCGCTAAATCACAGCATTTCCGATAAGAAGGACAAACAATACAAATTAATTGCATCTCCCTGTATATACTGTAAAATTTCTATATTGAAACATTTTTTTTTAAAGCCCTTAAAGACTTAACACCCAGTGTGACTTGTGGAGTACAATATATGAAAACCTCTTTCCGTAAATGTCAACTTAAAGCTTTGGAAATCACAGTCAAGGATCTAATTCTCAAGGACAGTTCCTGCTTTACCATTCAAGATGATAACACTACAAACACATATTCCGTTGTGTCTACTCTTAAATCTGGGGTTTGTGGGATGAAGTTATTAGTAAGTAATCTGTATTCTTTTCCTTGGTGTACTGCTTGTGGCATTTTTTAGAATACGGCTTTCATGTGCAATAGGGTATATGTACTGTGTTGAGGAATACTATATATAGCAGAATTTACCACCAGCTGTAAACATACATATAACATTAACCACACAGTTATCAAGTTTGGTAAATTACATTCTTATCAGTATGTTATCAGAAGTAAATCATGGACTATGTGGTAAATGAAAACATTTCCGTTAGAGTATCATTTTAAATAGATCAAATAATACTTTAAAGGTCATATCCACAACCAAAATTCAAATGATTAGTATAGGTATAGCACCCTACCCCCCCAACCGTTATACTCATACAGTTCTGAAGTGCTGTTATACAGAGTTATGCGGCCCACTGCCTGCTGTGTCCCCCTGTCCCGTCTCCTTTTCTGAATGCTGCAAAAGCTCAGAGAGCTTGTGCATGTTCAGTGAAGTTATTTTTGCAAGTATAGGGCAGCATAACTCTGTGTACCAGCACTTCAGGGCTGTATGAACATGTTTTAGGGTTTGTGGGTGCTCTCCGTATACTAGAAATTTCATTTTGGTGGTGGATATGCCTTTTAAGAGGCTGGTGTAATTAATGGGTGCAAAAGTTTGCTCATTGTGTTTATCTGTGATCTATGCTAACCTGTAATTTAACTGCAGTAACCCAGTGAAAAATCTAACATCTGGTTGATTGATGCAAATTTATACCCTGCATCCAGGGATCTCAATATACAGTACCTTACAAAAACTGATGGTAGGTTATAGGACCCAGGCCTCCCATCCTTACCATCAACTCAGAGGAGATGGGCACTCATGCTATTACTGTATATTCCCCTTATTTAAAAAAAGAGTAACCATGATGATCAATAAATACATCAATGGTACAGGGGCAGTAATAAGCGATGGTCGCTTTTTTAAAATATAAGTGAAAACATCTTAAATAATAACATTCTTATTCAATAAAAACAGGTTAAATATTTTTTTTTAAATAGCGCCTATGTAGTAAAGGCCACTGTATGCTAAGACTTGAGCATCAATTTTTGGCTAATCTTAACGCCTTTAATACTGTTGTGTACGGTACCTGACACAGAACCAAAAAACTTACCGGGATCCCACGATGCAGATTCACTGCTTTATAGCGGTAATACGGCTCCTTTGCTTGCCTTATTGCCGATAATTACTTTTTTATTGTTGTCTGTGATCATTTCTCAAAAATAAACCTTTGTTTCTCATCTGTTTGTTTTAATATCCAGACCAATAAAACACACGTCACATATGTCAGCAGCTTCAGTTTCCTAATTTTAAACGGCATCATCATTAGAGACCAACTGACAACAACTTCCATTTGTTTCTACCCACGTGACATGAGAGTCAGCATCGATACAGCATTGCGTCCTGTAGTCAGGTAACTTTGTAGTATACTGTATGTTCTGTTTAGTGTGTTTATTTACATGACTGCAGTAGATTGTAGAGCCTCTATTGTGGTTTATATCATATACTGTAGGGCTTCTGAGATCATTAGATCAGGGATATCCAACCGGCGCTACTTCAGATGTTTGGAAACAAAAACTCACACTATTCCCTGAATGAATTTTGCAACCAAGGAATACTGGGAGTTGTAATTTTTAAACATTTAGACATAACTGCTTTGCTTTGACATATTAATGATATGAAAAATATTACTATGAATAATAACACACAAAACGTCTGCATTTCAAACACCTTGAGGATTACTGGTTACCTATCCCTGATTTATATATTTTCTTACACACATATATTATACATTTTATACATATTATTTTACTTACACATATACACACACATGTACAGTATTAAAACCATTTAGCCATTTAAATTAGAACCTGCCCAGGAGACCTTGCAATTTAACTTCGTGTGCTATTCACTGAACCCACATGCTGCCCATACAGTATGTAAAAATTGCTTTTGAACAAATAGAGACAGTCACTCAAAGCGACACTATACTCATGCACTAACTGGCTGCTTTCTGGCTCCTCCCCCAATCAGTGTCACTGACTTTTCTCAGATTTTTGATATAAGCAACTATATGGTAATTAGATGGAGTCAGAGAGCTATAAGTTACTACATTCTATGTTTACTAGGAAGTAAAGCATCCTTTTAAGATTGACTTGGTGTTGTTGTTGTTGTAATAGTTACCAGAGATAGAGGCAAGACCTACTTTGATTAAGTATCATGACACAGATGCACATACATACATACATACATACATACATACATACATACAGAGACTGGATATAAATCAAGAGATATTTATCAATTGCAAAGCCTTAGCACTGCAATTGGATTATGTGTTTGTATTTAATATTTGTTTATCCATATGATTTGTTTAATATATATATAAAGAGATTTTGTGTTTTCCTTCTAGCACAACAAATATTACTACCTCAGGCACTGGAAAATTTTCTGCAAGAATGGCAGTGTTCAATGACAGTACCTATTACTTTCCATATGAAGGGTCAGAAGTTGTATTATTAACCAGAACTGTCCTATATGTTGGAATTTTGCTTGATGCCCCAGAACCTGCTCAGTATGCTGTAGTGATGACTAACTGTTATGCTACTCCGTCAAGGAGTCCAGATGATGTCATGAAATATTACATCATTCAAAACAGGTGAAAATTAGCTGTTGGAAATGGTTTGCAGATTAGCGTTATCAGATTAGAATCTGTTGTAAGGGAGTCTGCCCAGAATCACAAATTAAATAACCCAGTGAGCATGTTACCCATACTTTCTTGTTTGAAGTTCTCTTGGTGTACATAGAATGTCAAATATGCTTATGGGTTTATTTTTATAGGTTTAATGAACACCAAACAGTTTATAAAAACAATATTGTGAATACATACCGGTAATGCATCATTTCCAGGGAAGTAGAAGACTCGCCTTCTCCCTCCTGCTAGACCTTACAGAAAATTAGGGGTATGTCACTGTGTTGTGCAATGTGGAGCAGATTGCTGTGTGCTACATCAGCACGCCACCATCTCTATATCAATATAATCCAAAAAAATCCAAGACAACATACTTACATTTAAATCTGGCGATTAGAGTCACTTTTCTTTGTAATGCCCCTGTTAATCTGATATAGGAAATTGCAGTTTTCAATACAGTTTATGGTACTTTTTTTTAAACTAGCTGTTTACTGGCATTAGTCATGCTAATGGGCCTCATTCAAATTGTATTTTAGAACAATCAGAACTGATCTGTTCAGCTGACACACCTTTCCTTTCTGATTACTACATATAGACCTGGAAGTGCTCCTTTTAAAGAGTGTATTCTTTAAAAGGTGGTCTCTCTGCATGTATTAGCGACCCAAAATGCAAGGGTGTAAGGGCTAGACCTCACTGCAGTAATTTAGATTGTGTTTTGTGATCCACATACCAATGGCAGGCAATGTAAGCAGTCCCACTGCCTGTATTGATTTTTGGTGTGGATTGCATGCATTTCGGTATTTGGACTATTGTAAGAAGCACATTTGCAGGTTAAAAACAATACATACTGTATATTCGCATAGAAATGCTTTTGCATGAATTGCAACATGTTTCTTGTGTGTTGCACAGGAGCCTTCTCCTAAAGGATAACATCCTCTCAACATTCTGCCCTAGGTATTGTCAATCAGCTGCTTCATGATCCCATTTACGGCTTTCAGTCATTTTGCCTGTATGTGCTTTATGTTTAATATTATTTAATACAATGAAGTAGCAGATGTGGCATCAATCAAACCACATTGTCATATTTAGATATTGAACATTAAGCACACAAAGACCAGAACAATGCTTCTTGGTACTGGAAAATCACACCAACAATCTGCTTGTAATGTGGAATTATACTCTTCACCCCACCCCCCTACCTCCCGTTTGATGTACCAAGATTAGGATCTGAAGCCCTAGGTTCTCACTGGGAGTGCATTAGATTGCTGGTAATGCTTACCTGAAGAAGCACTCACTAATCCAGTATGTACTTCATATATATGTCTATATTTATTAATGGACACACTCACTGTGCTGTACACTCACTCAGTGTGCTGTACACACTCACTCACTGTGCTGTACACACTCACTCTCTGTTCTGTTTTCCTTGATTTGCACAATACACCTTGTAAAATATAAAAAATAAATAAAAATTTACCACGTTTTCTTTAGACTGCTTACTAAGAATCACTGGTGTATTACAATAGCCTTAAGTTTGTAGAGTGCAATCTTTAATATACATATAGATATCCTCAATTGCAATGTCCCATGCAGATAACTTTGTGACTTTTTACAGTTGCCCTAACAAACAAGATGGAACCATCAATGTCATAGAAAATGGTCTGTCAACCACAGCAAGATTTTCTTTGGAACTATTCAAATTTATTGGTGATAGAGATCTTGTCTATCTGCATTGCCAGATTTATCTATGTGACATCAAGACTACGGTTTGCACTCCTGTGAGTACATGCATGAAAGGGTGTTTAGAGATACAAAACAGTGGCTCAGTGTAAAATACATTTTAGCATAAGCTACAGATATTTGCTAATGAACAGGGGAAAGCCCTCCCAACCCTAATCACCAGTACCAAGGGTGGCAACCTAAACCGCATTACACATACTTTTGGGTGTAATACTGGTCATTCATCAAACAGATTTTAGGTTAATTTGACACATTGTATTGTATCTATTGCTGTGATTGTAAATTCCAGAAAATACATCACAAATTGGGCTGTGCAAAATTGTGCCTGCGGGAACCAATCAAATGTTATCAAAAATTAAAAAAAACATTTGATTGGTTGAGGCACATTAACAGGTCACAATTCTGCACCTCTTTTTTTAATTAGCTTGCATTTGTTTGGGGTAATATTGTATGTGCATATTTATGAGGCATGTTCACCCAGTTTATAAACTTTTACACAAACTAAGCAATCCTTGAACCCCATTTTCGCAATACTTACATTTCCCAGGCAATCTGAGTCCTCTGCTCCTTCGTTGCCCTCAGTTGCCTCCTTTGTGCATTGTGTGCTCGATGCAGCTGTAAAGCAGCCGACACGGTGCAGATATAAAAGGTCTCTTCTATAGCTGCACACATCTCTGTCACAGCCTCGACTGAAGGCCAGACTCAAAAGGGCTGGGAGAGAGCGGTGAGCGCAGGAGGACAAGGTAAGAAAAACGTACTCAGGCGTGCTTGGGAGAAAGGAAAATATTGTGACAATTGGGGTTGGGGTGGTGCTAAGTCTATGTTTAAAGGTTTGTGAAAGGGGTGAACATGCCGTTTAAACACACACATTTTCATATAAAATTCTTGTAATTATTAGCCAAGAGATGGCCAAACTTGCTGCGTTTCGTTTTTACTGGTAGATTGTAATGGTAACTTTTGATGGTGATACTGAAATTCCTTCTCAAAATCTTGGTTTCTTGAATAATACATCTAACCCTTATGGTTATGCTCTAGCTGCCAAAATTGAATTTGTCAGCTATTCTGTTATCTTACCAGTAGGTGTCACTGTTTCTTTAATGGATCTTTATAAATTCCCCCTATCTAGAAAAAAAATAAAAACTTCTGGCACCCCCAGTTTTCTAGTAGGATAGTGCATTCCAAGGTCATGTGTGAGAAAAAAAAGTGAATTTCCTGTCTCTGGAGAGGGAAGGAGAGCTACAAAGAGGAACCTGAGACTTCTAGGAGGGATAAGACCCTGGGGGAATCCTCTCATAGTGTCCAGCCAGTGTAACTTAGCCTGTGTTATAGGGGTGGGTGAGCACCCACTTAGTGCCAGTTAGGATAGCTGAGCAGCCCAAAGCTCCAACAGGAGGTCAGTGGGTTAGTACCCTGGTTGTACCCAGGTAGAAAACTTTGTGCCAGAATTTCCATATATTTTACATTTCCAAAATTCCATATTTTCTATTTCCAAAATGTCCATATTTTCCAAATATTTTTTTCAAGACGATATCCCCCCAAATCTACATTGGTCCACAAAGCTTCATATTTTAGTTCAGGTGTAAAGGTAGCTAGAATTCATTCAGCCCCTTAAACATAAGAAATAGGGAGATTGGTCATAATATAGTTAGTGTCTGGGTAAAGAAATCCCCCAATGTGGATATTTGGGAAATAATTAGGGCTCTATTCAGTCTTACAGGTATCAGATCATCTATGTGTATAGTAAATAAAGGTGCAAGCTATAATGACATATGGATATTGGGTTATCTCACTCATCCTTGCATTGCACCCACCCACATATATTTGTTTTTATTTCTGACAGTCCTGCTCTGGATCCCGATCTATTAGATTAGGTGAAGATGCATCAATGATGTCTTTGGGTCCATTTAAAAGAGGTACGTAAGCAATTACTCCCACCTCCTATTTTGACAGCTCCAGCCAGCATCACACCCACTATCACTATCATAGGCACATGCTAGTTTTACAGATATGGGGAGAGGTTAAACAACAGGGGATTGTTCAGATGGAGCCAGATGGGATCTTCTAGTTGCATTGATCGCATCTTGTAAGTAGAAGTGGTAAGTGGGAATAACTGTGATTAGCACAAATTTAACAGTATATGGTGATTTATTTTTATATGTGTTTAATATCTTCATTTAAATTAGAAATGCATTGCACAATTCCTTTAGGCTGTGACAGGGCACCTGTGGGCTTTTATCACTGTCTGTTAAGGTAGAGACTGGTGCTTAGAGTACATGCAGGGCTGTTTCTAGCCTTATTGGTGCCCTAGCATTGTCAGATTGCCCTCCAAAAGTATTGGCATTAACACTTTTTTTATTGGCATTAGCCCTTCAGTGCCAGCACTTACCAAGAGTATTGCCATTAACACTTTCAGTGCCAGCAGCGTATTACCTTTAACCCTTTCAGCTGCCAGCATTGACACAATAAACAGTATGTACCTGCTTTTCATGTCTCCTCCATTGAATTGTTCACTCCTCACCTACTCTAAGTTCTAATTGGAGAGTTGGGTGGAAGGAAGAGAGAGGCAGGGATAGTGATTTCATGGCTGCTAGTCACAGGCTCACTGTTATAAAGTGTGCAGCAGCTTTTACCTGCCATTTTAGAACTGTTCTCCTCAGTACTATTATCTGAGCTCATCCTCACCCCTCCTTCCTTCACCTTCAGTTCATTTGTTTCCAAGTAGAGGGAGCTGAGTTCAGGCTCTCTACTCACTACAATGTTACATTTACAGCAGCAGAACAAGGTGAGCAGTTCTGAAACTAAAAGTAAAATCTGTTCGGGAGATGCTAGGGAGAACACTGGGCACCCTGGTTTAAAGGAACACTAAAGCCAGAAATATAACTATTTGCCATTCGTTTGTATTATTCACAGGGAGGTGAGAATGCTTATTCCCACCTCCCTGTGAATAATATTACGTTCGGGGGACCTGGAACTTACCTTACCGCCGCTCCACTCGCAGTCGCTCATTCATTGAACAGCTGTTCTCTCCCGATCGCGTGCTTAATCTTTTGTATTGGCGCACATGCGCCTAAGATAGGGCGCGCGGTCGGGACAGATCGGCTGTCAGTGAAGGAGCGGCTGCGAGTGGATCGGCTGTAATGTAAGTTGCAGGTCCCCCGAGCGTAACATTACTCACAGGGAGGTGAGAATAAGCGTTCTCACCTCCCAGTGAATAATACAAACAGAAAGCAAATAGTTATTTTTCTGGCTTTAGGGGAGTTTAGTGTTGCTTTAACATAGACACCCTAGTTCTTTGCCTAGGTGGCCCATGCCTAAAAACGGCCCTGCGTGTGTTGTGAATAATATACAAATTGTATCTGATTCAAAATGATTTACAGATTATTAGCCATGTATATGATGTGAATTTGACTGATACTGCAATCAATGAACCACCACTGGCAGCCATAAGGTTGTCTGGTTGTGACTTTTACTTTACTGTAGGAAGGCAATAGCATCCACTGTATGTGGTATGTGGTGTGCTGCGCATGGAGGTGGATTTGTGATTCTTTAAAGAATTGAAGGTTTGCTAGTAAACACTAACCAGTCCCTTTACTTAACGGAATGGGATTAATGGTATAAATGAATTGGTTAATGTGACTTCAACTCCTAATGTTTGCGAAGCACCTCTGGGTAAATGAGCCCGACTGACTTGGATTCATCCTAATAATTTTTCCTTTTTTTTGTTCTTTTCTTGTAGCTTCATCCTCTGGATTCCCAGGTATTCCTACATTTATTTTCATAAACCTTTCACTTTCCATTCTAGCACACTTCACCAACATTTTTCCGACTTCATTTTTATTTTCACCACATTTGTATAAAGACACATTTTTAAAATGTAGCACTGTGTTGAAAAATTGGTAAAGGTTAGGATAACAAAGTGAATAAGACAAGTAAAACAATAACCAGCGGGATGTAATACATCTCTTTATTGGCTAAAATGGACTAAACCTAGGCGGCATTTTGTATTAATGGCACCCAATGTAAAGTGCGGAATTATCATTTTAAGCGTTAAAACAAATGTTTAAATTATGGCGTTTCCTCCCTACTCCTTACTTTCCGGGTCCCCATGACGCAGTAACTCCCACTAAGTACTGCATCACGAGAAACCGGAAGGAAGAGGAGCGTGGAAGGTAATTATTACCTCCCAAACATTTTTAATTACCAGATTGTTATGCTTACCATACTGTATAATGGTAAATAGGTGACACGCCTTGGGGACTAGTGTGAAAAAGACTAACGCACCAACAACATTTATCTTTGTTAAGAAAAAATAACCTCAAACATTTTTTCCAGCAAAATATTCACTGAATAGTGTAAAACTCACATAGGCAATGCATTTTATATTGACGTGCAGGACCCCCAAAATCCCAAGATTGCAATACTTACCACTCTCCATTATGCTGCAAAGGAAGGTTATCTTCTTTATCCTCTTCGTCTCTTCTCTTCTTACACAGCTTTCAGTCAATGCTGTGACAGTGACACAGCTACTGTACCTACCTTGTGACCTCTCTCCCCTCATAAGCTCACAGGAGGTGTGAACCTGGAATGCTGAAGCAAACGATGATCAAGAAGATCTTTCTTCTGCAAACTTGGGGTTTTGAGTTCTAAAAAAGTTTGAAAGTCCGAAAATGGACCCATTAAAGTCAATGGGGGGTAAATAGTTCGGAAAGTTCAAAAGAACTTTCCAAAATATGGCAGGGTAAACTTACCTTATAGGCCTCTGCGAGGTTTCCAGTCTCGAATGTTCAAGGATTTCTGAACGTTCATTAAAACTCGAACGGCCGCTTACGAAAAATCCCTGGACATTCGGGGGTCCCGCAGCTCGAAACCGAGACCCCCTCCCGGGTCCTTACAGGGACTTTTGTGGCCATGACAAGGGCCCTTTGGGGCTTAAGGGGTCCTGCAGGTCGAACGGGAACCCCTCTCTCCAGCACTTATAAGTGCCTTTGCGGCCCTTGGAAGGGCCCTTGTGGTCCTGACAAGGGCCCTTTGGGGCTTAAGAGGTCCCAAAGCTTGAACCAGGACCCCCCCTCCCTGGCCCTGTCAGGGCCCTTGCGGCAGTAAGAAGTGCCCTTGTGGCCCTGACAAGGGCCCTTTGGGGCTTAAAGTCCAGCCCCAAATGAAAATTTACATACAGGTAAATCACCTCCCAAAACCCTAAACGGTAATAGTTTGAAATCTGAAATATATAAGTCTAACCTGAAATCCTGCACAATGTACTGTTGCCCCTGTTTCTGCTTCCTGGTTCTTCCAGTTAGCAACTGTCAGTTATAAATTTGACAGTTGACATCACAGCCAATGACTGAACGTTAATCCCCTGTCTGCCTCTTCTGAGCATGTACAGGCTCAGTACAGGTTTCTAAATTGCTCAGTTTCCATGAGGCATCCAGAAGCATAGCAGGCATACAGTAATGAATTCATAGGACAAAGTATGACATGTCAACATATATTAAAGAGGCCATTCTTTCTAAAAGATATTCTTATGAGGGTGGAGTTTTCCTTTAAGGGGTCTTGCAGTTTGAACCGGGACCCCTAGCCCTTGTAAGGGCCCTAGCGGCCCTTACAAGTGAATTTGTTGGGGGTCCCGCAGCTCGAACCGGGCCCCCCAGTCGGCTAAAAAGAGACCTTGGCGGTGTCTTCTGTCTTCCATCCGGTGACACCAGCTCCACTAAGACCACCGACCCCGAGAAGTACCCCTGCGGCCACCAGGCCGGTGGCATTAACGAGGCCGATGTTACCGGCATCTTGATCCGACATCTTCTGTCATCTACTGCAATGACTTCTGAGCTCCACGGAGGTATGCACCATCTGTGCGCCTGTTTTCGGGAATCTCCAGCCTTTCGGGGGTTTTCAGAAGCAGACATTCCAGGCCTGATGAATATTCTAAAATTTTCGAAAATATTCCCCCTAGTTCGAACCCGAACTAGTTTAAATAGTTTGAGTTCGTTCGAGTTCTAGTCCATCCCTAGTTTTGAGCTGTAAATATACATTTCTGTTGGGGGAGGGTGGGGGGTAATAATATTTAATAAGCAATGGTTCAAAACAGTTATTTGTATAAAATAATATTTCTCTTCTCTCTGTGACTGTTAAAGTGACTTTTTGAATGTTCTTTCCAGGCACACGATCATCTTGGATGCTTGTTATAGTAGCTGCTTCGCTGGTTTGGTCTAAAGGCTTTGGACTTCTGTAATGCACCAGTGGGACTAGCAGTTTTGCACTTGTATTGATTATAGTTTGACATACATGCACTGAACTGTACATTATATTTAATTGTGATGAAGGGGAAGGTTCCACTCTCAAAATGTTGTGCTTGATACAGAGTGTGGAATAAAATATTTTCTCTGTAGACTTTGGTGTGCTGGTGTCTATCGTTGTCTATGAATCTTTGCGCAGAAAGCACGCTACTTACCTAACTGCGATCCTGCGATGTTGTAAACCCCTAGCCCTACTATATATTAAAAAATTTAAAAAGGGGAGGACATGTCCTTTAATTGTTGCAGAAAGTGTGCAGGCAGACAGCCAAAGATCCTAGTAAGAGGTTAGGGATGGGGAATTTATTATAATTTCTGCTTCTGGAGTGACAGCTCCTTCCCAGTACATGCTGTGATTTCAAATGATAATTTCTCAGGATCTACAGCTCAGATTTAAATTCCGAAAAATGTTTTGGAGTACTGGGATCTTGTTGAAAATGTTATTTTAAAGAGTAAAGATACCCTTTAACCTTTAAGTTTTTGAAATGGCACTGCTAGCTCTAAATTAGTGATAAACCAACCTTAAGCCAATAGTAGATCGGGTAGCATGAGTTTTGCACTAATTCGGACATATATCCCCCTAAATGTTGCAGTATTTATTTTTTTTATATGAACTGTTACACAAATACACAAGATGTTTAATTAATACACTAAACAATTAACATTAAGATCATGATACATACAGTAGTCTCTGTAGTTCTGCTAGTGCTTTTGGTGCTGGGAGCAGATTACCTCTTTTAATAGAAAAAAATTGGTGGCATGCTCTAATGACCGCTATTAGATGGGATTGCCATGCCCTTAGCAGGCAATCAACCTTACACTTGCACAACTGCCATAAGCTTTTCGCCAGCGGCTGTGCGGCTGGACTTACCTTACTATTAGCATTACTAAAAGCTGGTGTTAAATAGAAACATAAGGGGAAATCACAGAGATAATTTACCAGGAGCTGCCCAGCCGCTGATGAATATTTCAATGCTTTTACAATGCTTGGTATCACATGGTCATACACCCTGCCCGTCCTGTGGGCATACACCCTGCCCGTCCTGTGGTGGTGGACGCAACCACCCACGGCACAATCCTTTCTCAGCAGCCCCTCCCAGCCCCCTGCTCTGTACGTCGGGTTTGAGCACAGTACAGTGTCGCCACAAAGGGAGCTCCTATTACCGCCACACATTGCCGTGGTAATGATTTTTGCAGCGATGTGGTTTGCCTTTATAAATATGGCGAAAACGTTATTTTGCCGCTGTGATGTGCGGCGGTCATTTTTTGACGGTATTAACGGCCGTTTATAAATACGGCCCTAGGTAGGGTTACCTAACTGTATATGCTTCTTGTAAATATGATATTCTGTCTATTATGACTCTTTTATCGGTAGATTTAACTACTCTTGATTTATCCATTTTTAACTCTTGATGGCTTCTTTCCCTCCTAGTAAGATATCATTACTCTGTGTCATTTTACTTTTCATTTTCCTCATATCATTTTCTACAGATTTACAAAAGACCAGGGGGCATATTTATAAAGCCTCGTTAAGTTTTCTCGGCCGTTTTCCCCGACCTTTCCGCATAAATCGCGTTTAACGAGGCGTTAACTCTTCGCGCCGATACCCACCCGTTACCGCCACTTCTATTTATAAAGCGGCGGTGACTGTTTCGCATTGCTAGTATCGTTTTGCTTCGCCACCTTCAAGGGGTGGAGGCACCCCACTTTTTATCCACATTAATGTGAACTTCTCATGCACACAACTTTCTAAATTTTAACAGTTGCCCTAACAAGCAAGATGGGACCATCAGTATCATTGAAAATGGTCTGTCAACCACAGCAAGATTTTCTTTGGAACTATTAAAATTTATTGGGGATAGAGATCTTGTCTCTAAAAAATTTATTGCCAGATCTATCTATGTGATGTCAGGACTACGATTTGCACACCTGTTAGTACATGCAATAATGCTTACAAAGCTGTATACTTTACCATGTCTATATCTTTAATTTAACAATTATAGACATAGATCAATAGACAGAGATTATATTATTTATAAAGTCTACATTGGGAAAAACAGCAGCTAACTGCAGGATTGGATGTTAGCTGCAGGCACAGCCCCCACCCTCTCTTACTCACTGCCTCCTTGTAGTGTCTGTGACACTTATAAGTTCTGCACCATGGACACTGCTCTGCTTATACATCTCTCCCTCCCTCCCCCTGTCTTCTTATCTCTGCTGATTCTCTTATTTGTTGTAGAAAGTGTTCTGGCAGGCAGCCAAAAGATCCTAGTAAAAGGTCAGAAATGGGGAACATATTATATTATCTGCTTCTGGAGCGACAGGTCTCTTCCTGTAAATGCTGTGATTTCAAATGATTATTTCTTAGGATCTTCAGCTTCAGATTTCAACCTGAAAAAAGTTTTGAAGTAATGAGATCTTGCTGTATGTGAAGGTTTAATTTTTAAAAATTGTACTTTTTAAAGTATAAATACACTTTAAAGGGCATGCTCCAAATGGTTCTCCTGCAATGCCTGTCCAAAGTCCCAAAAAATTATGAGTAGAGATATCTGTGAGTCATCCAGTCCCTGCTGCTTCCTTAACCACAATAAGGACAGTGACATGCGCAGGGGAACCCTCCCCCTTCCTCCCTCTGAATCTATCTTTACTGCCTAGTTCCCTACCTATAAAGCTCTTTTCTGTAGTGTAGGGCACCCTATCCCATCCAAAACTGCCAAGTCTGTTTGTTAAAAAAAAGCATCAGAACTCTACTTACAGTCCTTCATTCCCCAGCCCCTCAGCCAATCACAGACAAGGCTGGCGGTCTGGCTCCCTGCTTGCAGTTCTGGAATGAAGGAATGTAAGTACTGTTCTGATGCTTTTTGTATCAAACAAACCTGGCGGTTGAGGGTGGGCTAGGGTCCCCTACAGCATATTACCTTTAATACTGATTCAATTAGCTGTGCAAAGATAGAGAAATAAGCTTTGCTTTTACAGAATGCATAGTTTCAACATATAATGTGCCAGGGGGAGGGGCTGGGTGTGTGTGATAGACAGTTCTTTACTGACTAGCTGTACCCCTCCCCCTTTAAAGGCTAAAACAATCAGAACTAAAAAAAAATCCCAAGGGATAGGAAGGTCAGAGAAGGAAAAAGGCATATCTAAGATTGGTAGTAATTAATCCTTATTACTGTGTGATTAGTTGAAAAATTATTGGGCACAGTTAACATGTTCTTTAATAAGAATAATGTCCAAGTCCTGAATTGTGTAATTTGGATTGGCTGGACAAGATTTCCAGATGACATTGCTTATTCCACAATAATCACACTTACAAACCCAACCATATTAATTATATTTAAGAAGGGTATAAAGTAAATAAAGCTAAAGGCTACATATAAATAGGACCTTTTAACTTATTTTTATTCTCTTCACACATTTATTATTATTTTTGTTGTTGCTGTTCTGCTCTGGATCCCGTTCTTCTACAAGAGAGGTAAATAATAACGTAATAGCAACTGTGGGACCAATAAGAAAAGTTATGTTGTATAATGACCATTTCAAAATTCTGTTATGCTGCATATTTTTCTCATATGTGCTAGGCCATGACTTCATCGCAAATTCACACCAGATTCCATCTGAATCTGATAGTGAGTTTGACCAGTTTGCAAATACACAGAATTTACAGACCACCCTTGGGTTTGGTATTTGGATATGGTGAAATCTAATCTATGTATAATACCTGCTTAGAATTTTCCATGTTGTGCTTAATATTTTCAATTTAAAGAAAATGAATCATTATCTCCATCTCCACCATTAAAACATAAATCTTAATCATAATCTAAATCATAAATTGTCAGTTACATGTTCCCAACTCCAACTGGTATATTCCTAGTATAGTATTGTATACTATAGTATATTATAGTATATAGTATAGTGTAGTATACAGTAGTATATTATAGTATATAGTATAGTGTAGTATACAGTAGTATAGTGTAGTATATTATAGTATATAGTATAGTGTAGTATACAATAGTATAGTGTAGTATATTATAGTATATAGTATAGTGTATAATTAATATTATTGTATAGTGTAGTTTATAGTAGTATAGTGTAGTATAGTATAGTATATAGTATAGTGTAGTATACAGTAGTTAGTGTAGTATATTATAGTAAATAGTATAGTGTAGTATACAGTAGTATAGTGTGTATATATAGTATATAGTAATAGTGTAGTATAGTTAGTATAGGTGGTAGTATATTATAGTATATAGTATAGTGTAGTATACAGTAGTATAGTGTAGTATATTATAGTATATAGTATAGTGTAGTATACAGTAGTATGGTATAGTATAGTATATAGTATAGTATAGTATTTGAGGTTGAATAAAGTCATATGTCCATCCAGTCCAACCTACTCAGTAATACCCACATTTCCTTCCTAACTGCTCCAGAGGAAGGCAACCCTTCCCCCCCAAAAAAACAAACAATCAAAAAAAACCCACCAGAATTATGAAGGGGAAAAAAACAGTAACCTGCAACATTCCTTGTGTTCAGAAACTCATCCAGCTTTCTTTTGAAACTATCCAATGAACCTGCCTTCACCATGTCCATAATTTTATCGTTCTCACCATTTCCGAATTTGAAGACAAAACTTCTTTTCTTAAAGTCTTAAGGGATGGCCATGGGTCCTCTGACATTTTTTATTGGTGAACAATGCCCCCGATTATTTATTGTATGGCCTGTTAATGTATTTATACACAGTAATCATATCCCCACGCAAGCGTCTTTTCTCTAGTGTACATAATTGTAACTTCATTTCCAAGATGTCCATTTTGCAATTTTTTTAATTCCAAAATTGCACTGCAAATTCTAAATGAAGCCTTACCAATGCTTTGTAAAGATGGAGAATAACATTTATCTCCCTTGACTCCATTCCTCTCTTTATACAAGTTTTGTGATAAGGGAGACCCCGGTGATGTTACAAGACTTCCATGGGGTCTTCCCTTATCACGGAACTCCTCTTTTCTTTGTGAAACAGTCTTCCATTATGCGGTCACAGCTTCTAGCTCCCAAATACCCACATCAGATTTTCATGAAACTGGTGGAGGATCGAGGGGGCTAGGGGGGCACTTGAATGCTGCCCCCCGATTGCCCCTAATTGCCTTAAAGGGGCAGTATGCAGCAAAAGTACCCAGGGCCACTGCAACCCGCCAACTGCATGGCCACTTTGACCGCCAAAGTGCCCATACACGGCGCTTGCATATGGCCATGCATACACATTGTGCATCACAGGTCATACCCTGCGATCGCACGTTTGTATGCACCTTTTTCTCTTCTGCATGAGTCAGACAATCTTCTGTTTCTAATGAGCTAGAAGTGGATATATATATAAAGGAATATAATTAAACATCTGGTTAAAAAGTAATTAAATTACAAGTCACACATTTTATTTAAATGGTAGACATGCCCTTTAAAGCTGAAATATAAATAAGGAATTATAGAATCTACAGTATTCAGCCTTATTTCTATTTTAGCTTTTATTCCTATAAAGAAGTACATCATGTTAGGCTCATATATTCCTTGGCTTTTATTCTAATGGTGCAAAACCTTTGTAGATCCTGTGGAAACTAGGTACAGTACAATCTAGCAAGGACAAATAATTATGGGAGAGGGGGGTCTTTATTCTAACTACATAATGATAACAACATAACCAACCATAAAAACAACTAAAGGCAAGTCGTGTCAGTTTCTCGTTGTAGTACAGATGTGATCTTCACGACTTAATAAAGCTTGCCTGAGGTTAACCAGTGCAAAAGAAATCTATTAGTAACCTGCTACTATATGGAACATGCCTATCTCCATGACTTGTTTGGGTGTGTAGAACCTTGTCACAGATATTTAGTGATATATTATTTCAATGAGACAATAACTCATGTGTCAGTTTGTTTGCTTTTCAGATAAAACATCTGGATTGCCAGGTAAACATTTTCTCTTTCAATAAGTTAACATAAACCTTTCCTTTCTAGCTTATTATTCCTTTGACTTTCTAGTTCTCTGCCATCTTTCATGGTTCTGCAGAATTTTAGCTTTGTAGCCAACTAGTGTAAGACAATTTATTTAAAGACAAAGAATTGAAGGTTAGCAAATCTTTACCATTGCTACTAAAAGGATAACCACAAACTAAAATCCGGTAAATTGTTCATGCCAGCCGAGACATGGTCCTCTACATTGGCAACTTTAAAAAATCTTGCCTCAACTAAACCAGTAAAATAGTTCAATTTTTAAATCTAGCAGTAACCCGATCTGCTACTGTATTTGGACTAGCTACATGATGGGGTTCTTTAGGGGGTGTAGAAACTTGGCACAAATATTTTGACATATTTAAGAGTCATCAACTCATTTGTCAATTTGTTTTCTTTTCAGGCACAATGTCTGGATTCCCAGGTAAACACTGTTTCTTTTAATAAGTGAACATAAACTGTTCTAGTGTATTGTCCATTTACTTTACACTCTGTAATAAACTAGGGTAAGACACTTTATTAAAGACCAAGAAATGATGGGAGGACTAGTCTTTATCATTGCTGCAAAAAGGAGAAGAAAAGAGTAAGACTTGCCTGAAAGTACTTGCCAGCATGGAAGACTCCACTTGTGTGCCCTTCCTTTTCCTCTGTGAGATAACTATAAGTTCCCCAAAGCTGAAGATACTATTTCCTGTTCTGCCAGTAACTTCTGTGCCTTTAAAACATTTTCTGCACATGTACGATCTTAACCCCCCCCTAACACCTGTGATGCATGAATATATTAATGTAAAAATATTCTACTTTCAGAACATGCTGGGAAGTTCATAGAACTTTATTACTTGTAGTTTTACTATAATTTGCAGTGTAAAGCTCTCTAGCTCTCCCTGATGTCTCTAGCAATATCAATCACAAATATGCTTTTGTCTTCTGACAATAATGCATGTGTTATTTTTTTAGTTACTATCCTTCAGTTCCTGTATCCAGGACTGTGACCGTCTGTAGAGGTTGTTAGGGAGACAGGCGGCCCACCTCTCCCTGAAGTTCAGGGAGTCTCCCTGATTTTAATGGCAGATTCCTGACTCCCTGAAATAATATACAATCTCCCTGAAATGTGTTGGTTTGAATTAGAGTGAGGGAGCTCAATGATGTCAGAGTCTTTTAGCGGTTAACAAGTGACAAAAACACATCATGTGTCACAATAGTGACATGACTTGTTGTATGCATGTGTGTCTGACTGTTTTCATGAGTGTGTCTGTTGAGATGCATGTGTTTGGGTGCAAAAGTGTCTGACTGTATACATGTGTGTGTCTGTATGCATGGATTATGCGTTAATCTTGGGGTGGGGCTTTAGGGGGTGGGTACCCTCCCTGAAATGAGTTTTGTCAGGGTAGGATGTCTGGGGAGATGAAGAGGGGAATTTAGCATGTGATTGTGTCATCTGAATAAAGAAAATGTGCTTTTTATTTATATGGGGGAAATGTAATAATACTTCCCGGAATTGCTTACCTGACCTCACTTCCATTACGCAGTGAGCAAAAAATCAACACTTAGGTAAGCAATGCCAGCTACATGCTTAACTTAAAGGGTAACTGTGGTCTCCATACACATGCAAAATTCAGGGTACACTCCAGCACACAGATGTTGGCTGTTTGCCAGACAAATAGGTAGGTGCTATCCCCCTAGCCCTCCACTCCAAGGACTAAACAGTTCTATAGCACAAGAAGAATGATGGGGGAGCACACTAATCAGGTGAATCCAAGTGTGTTTATTTAAACAACATACACAACTTTTCGGGACGCACTGTCCCTTCCTCAGGTACAATCAGTGGGAGTCAAACATCAACTTTTAAACCCTAAGCCCCACCTACATATCATGTGATATCATGAGTGACACATAGGGGCCCCACTTGGGGCTACCCATAAAATACAATTCAATAAAGTGCTTAATCATTTAAAGTGCCAAGTGCTAGAACAGATATAAAAAGCTTCTTTATATGTGTAAAGTGCTATTGCTATATAAAATCAAATGTTACAAATTTATATAAAATGCAGCAGATCATGAATATATAATCATAAAACATTAAACCAGTGATTAGGAAGTCGATCGGGATGAAAAAATCGCACCATGTGTACCTAGCTTTAAACATATTTTGTTGTTAGTCACAATGGGTTGTGAATAAAAGTCTATGAATTTCCCCAGTGGTTGTAATAGGGACTCCACTCCTGATACTATGGGATGTCCTGGTGGTGCGATAAGATCTTGTGTGTATTTTAGGTAACAAGTAAAATACCGGCATTCTGGGGTGTTCACATGTCAGAAATTCCACAGTGGTGCTGTCTAGAGTGCCCTGTGCCAATGCATCCTGTAAAATGGTATCTATTTCCTTCTTAACCGATTGGGTAGGATCCTGTTTAATCCGTGCGTAATGAATGACATTATTTAAGTGTCTAGCCGCTTCCTCCATATAGGAGCTTTTATTCATTACCACTATGGCTCCCCCTTTGTCTGCTTTTTTTATAATAATGGTGTCATTATTTTGTAAATCCTTAATCGCCTGTTTCTCTTTTAAAGATAGGTTATATTGCATATTTTTCTTTTTTATCCAATTGAGTTGAGAGGTTTCAGTCAAAACAATGTTATTAAATACGTCTAGGGAGCTGTTTTGGATGTTAGGCACAAAGTACGACTTTTTCTTAAAGTTATGAGGGCGCCCACAAGGTTCTTGTTGAGAGAAATACATTTTCAGTTTGATAGAACGTATAAATTTATACCAGTCTATCTTAAAGTTAAAATAATTCCCCTTATTGGTGGGTACAAACCCCAGACCTTTTTGTAAAACACTTATTTCTGTAGAAGTTAAAGAAATATTAGATATATTTACCACCAAGTTGTCCTGTATATTCATAGCCTGTTCCTCCTCTGTCTCTTGGCTCGCGGTGGATAATCCAGGTGGGTTTCCTTTCCCAGGCATGCGCCGCTTTCTTTTACCCCTCCTGACTCTTTTCCCTTTAACCTGGGGCTGTGTCCTCTGGCTGTGGCTAAAAAACTTCCTTCCGATGTTGAAGAGGTGGTGGAGGAACGGTCGGGACTTGCGGAGTGCTCGGAACCCGTCGCATCACGGCTCGACGCAGGATGATGACATAGTCTCTGTCTGTCAGCTGGTATGCCGGTTGCTAGGCGACTGGACGCGTGGCTCCGTTCTCCATTGCCTCTCTGCCGGCGAAACTTCTTTAATTTGAATTGTAGCAGTTCTTCTTTCAATGTAAGTATGGAAGCTTCCAACTGTTCTTTAATCTCTCCCAGTTGTTCAAGGGTGGTGAATGTCTTAAGTTCTGCTTCTGTGGTGGCAATCTCCTGTTTGGTTTTTCGGATCGCAGGTTGCAGATGTTCGATAGTTAAATATATATGGTCTAAACTACACCGGTTTAGAACCTTATACCATTTTTGAAAATATTCTGGATCATCTTGGCACAATATGGGACACAGATTTACTCGTAATCCTCGTGGTATTCTTTCACCAATAGCGTATTCTTTTAAAGCTAGACTATGCATTAATAGACTTACTTCTCGCTTTTTCAAAGTCTCCAGCCTTATCTGGCAATCCTTTATAGAGGGTTTGAAGAGTGTGTCCGAATTGTCCATCAGGGACTCCAGTATTCTTTTCTTTTCTACATCTGTATAGGCCAAGGTTGCTGCCTTTTCAGTAGTTGTTAGTGCGATATCGGCAAATCACATCATGTGGGTGCTACAAGAGTGTATGAGTGGAACAAGAATACAAAGACAAGAATACAAAGTAACAGTCTGGGATGGTTTTTTTAACCAATAATGTAATATATATAAGTAACTGAATTTTGCCTTCGAATGTTATTATTGTCTTCATATTTTTAATGGATTTTATTCTTGTCACATTCAATTTTGTATATTGCCCATGAATCATTGGGTAATCACTGGTTTAATGTTTTATGATTATATATTCATGATCTGCTGCGTTTTATATAAATTTGTAACATCTAATTTTATATAGCAATAACACTTTACACATATAAAGAAGCTTTTTATATCAGTTCTAGCACTTGGCACTTTAAATGATTAAGCACTTTATTGAATTGTATTTTATGGGTAGCCCCAAGTGGGGCCCCTATGTGTCACATGATATGTAGGTGGGGCTTAGGGTTTAAAAGTAGATGTTTGACTCACACTGATTGTACCTAAGGAAGGTCAGTGCGTCCCGAAACGTTGTGTTTGTTGTTTGAATAAACACACTTGGATTCACCTGATTAGTGTGCTCCCCCATCATTCTCCATACACATGCCCTGGTCTTCATACACGTGCCCTTTATCAAAAGGGCACATTCATACCTTTAACAGGACTCCAGGATCATGCTTCTAGCTGCAGTCTATCCAAGGTTACAGCAGTATAAAGGGTTTTTGTTTCCAGCTAGCAGATGACCAGCACCATTGTTCTGCCCCCACTGCCACAGGCATTGTCCCATGGAGCATGCCCAGTAGGGATGGATTAGAACTCGATCCCGAGTTCGAGCCGAACTTTATGAGTTTGGACGAACTCAAACTATTCTAACTAGTTTGGGTTCAAACTAGTTCAATTTTCCAGACTCGCGGGACTATTTTCGAAAATCCTCGAACATTCTAGAATTCTCTAATGTACAAGGATTTTTGAATATTCGGCAGGCCTCGAACAGCCGCTTCCGAAAATCCCCAAACGTCCGGAGATTGACGAAAACGAACAGTCGACAATCCTGCATTCGGGGGTCCCACAGCTCAAAACTGGGACCCCCTCCCAGGTCCTTACAAGGACCTTTGTGGCCCTAACAAGGGCCCTTTGGGGCTTAAGTGGTCCCGCAGCTCGAACCGGGACCCCCCTCCCCAGCACTTATAAGAGCCCTTGTGGCCCTAACAAGGGCCCTTTGGGGCTTAAGGGGTCCCGCAGCTCGAACTGGGACCACCCTCCCCAGGCCCTATCAGGGCCCTTGTGTCCCTGACAAGGGCCCTTTGGGGCTTAAGGAGTCCCGCAGCTCGAACCGGGACCCCCCTCCCCGGCACTTATAAGTGCCTTTGCGGCCCTTGGTAGGGCCCTTGCGGCCATGACAAGGGCCCTTTGGGGATTAAGGGGCCCACAGCTCAAAACTGGGACCCCCTCCCAGGTCCTTACAAGGACCTTTGTGGCCCTAACAAGGGCCCTTTGTGGCTTAAGTGGTCCCGCAGCTCGAACCGGGATGCCCCTCCCCGGCACGTATAAGTTCCCTTGTTGCCCTAACAAGGGCCCTTTGGGGCTTAAGGGGTCCCGCAGCTCAAACTGGGACCACCCTCCCCAGGCCCTATCAGGGCCCTTGCGTCCCTAACAAGGGCCCTTTGGGGCTTAAGGGGCCCACAGCTCGAACCGGGACCCCCCTCCCCAGCCCTTGTAAGGGCCCTTGCGGCACTAATAAGTGCCTTTGTTGGCGGTCCCGCAGCTCGAACCAGGACCCCTGGTAGCTCTTAAAAGAGCCCTTGGGCGGGGTCTTCCATCTGGTGACACCAGCTCCGCTGAGGACACCAACTCCAAGAAGTACCCCTGCGGCTACCAGGAGTACCTCCGGCACTGGTGGCCTTAACAAGGCCGATGTTACCGGCATCTTCTTTCTTCTGCCATCTACTGCGATGACTTCTGAGCTCGCTGAGGTTTGCACCTCTTTATATAGGTTTGCAGAAAACCCTAATCCGTTTCTGATTGGTCAATTTTTCAATACTTGGTTTACATGGTTTACATTAACCAAATAGATTTTCAGATTTTTTCAGTCATGTCTTGAATGACAGCTGCGTCCAGGAAGAAGAGCCTGCAGAGCAGTGCAAAGCGTTGAGGGGCCAGGAAATTCTAGAAAATGCGAAAATGGAGTTGTGGGGGGGGGGTTATGCTGGACATGCTTTTTAATCAATTTTAAAGCTAGCAACCAGCCTGAAAAGAAAACTAGGAAGCCAAATGGACAGAGATGATTGTAATCTACAACACCCAGCTTGTAAAGCATGCTGGAAGTTGTAGTTTCCTAACATCTAAGGTTTCCATACAGTAGTCCCATACAGTAATAACCATACTGGATTTGGCTATTACTGTACGGGACTACTGTATGGGAATGCTGCTGTCCATTTAAAGGGCAACTAAAACAGAATCAGAAGGCAGCAGTAGTCATAATTTCTACCCTCGACTCGTCAATCAGTTTTTACTCATTTTCCAGGTAAAATAGGAACCTTGATTTAGACCTGGATAAACTTATGTTCGATTATTTCATGTCAAGGATTAATACCTGCACTTGCTTAGTTGAATGGCTGTGTTACATGTGCAATGTTTGTCACACTTTGATAAAAATAGCTATGTCAGTCTATGGGGATTAAAGGGCATATTAAGTGCCCTCCTGCTAATCTCAATCCACCATGTATTTCACATAAAATCAATGCAGGTATCAGGCATTTATAATGCAGGCAGGATTTATATGTTCCCTATTTCTGGGGCTGTCCTACTGCAAAGTTTCAGTAAACCAAATAAGTTCAAAATCGTGAAAATTCCTTAAGCACAGAATGATCAGAAAGGGGGAAATGCTGTTGTAACTAACAGGGTGCTGCTGCTCGCAATGGCAGAATGCAAAATAAACATGCAAAACCTAACGCAAATTTAATTTACTTAATGAGCACTACCCAATGGCTTTGACAGGGTCACTTCTTGCTTCTCTCCAGTCTCTTTCTCATGTCATAGAAACTGGACTATGAAAGAGATTTTCATCCATTGTAAAATAAACACTTCAGAAAATAACAAACGCCATATGCTTTATTATTCAGGGAATGTCTCTGGTCGCATCTGCTGCTTTGGTTGCATGTAAGCAACATCTATCTGTGGCTATTTATTTTTTATTCTCTACTCAGAGACTAGATTTGTTCGACACCAGCAAGTTCCGTTTTCAATTTTTTTTTAGAATCAATGGAAGAAAAAAATCTGATAGTTCTGATTGAATTATTGAAAATAGAAATTAAATGCAACATATACAAATCACCAAAATCGAATTTTCGAACTATATGGAAAGTCAATGGGAGTCAAATAGTTCAAAAAGTTCGAATGAAATACAATGAAAATATCAATGGCAACTTAATGTAAATAGCTGTAGAACCTGGGAAATGGTCTGGGGAACATGTTCAAATATCCAAAATCAATTTTACTCTCACGCACGCTACATTCGAGCTCTCATGTTCGAACATTCAATAATTATCCCATGAATGACTCGAGGATTCGATAATTCGATATTTACTCGCGTATTGGTATAATAGACATTTTACTTGCGGATTTCATATTGGATATTTACTCGCGTATTGGTATAATAAACATTTTACTTGCGGATTCGATAATTCGGTATTTACTCGCGTATAGGTATAACAGACATTTTACTTGTGGATTTGATATTCGATATTTACTCCCGTATTGGTATAATAGACATTTTACTTGCGGATTCGATATTTACTCGCAAATAGGTATAATAGACATTTTTCTCGCAGATTCAATACTCACGTATAGGTATAAAAGACATTTTACTTGCGGATTCAATATTTACTTGCAAATAGGTATAATAGACATTTTACTCGCGGATTCGATTCTCGATTAGGTATAATAGACATTTTACTTGCGGATTCATATTTACCTGTGTATAGGTACAGAATAATGACATTTTACTCGCGATTCGATACTCGCGTATAGTATAATAGATATTTTACTCGCGGATTCGATATTAACTCGCATATAGGTATATAGACTTTTACTCGCATATTCGCATTCTATCGAAAGTCTGGAAAATATCGAAAGTCCAAGAAATCTGGGTCCGGGATAGTTTGAGAAGTCGAGTCCGTTCGAACTGGGTTCGAGTTCTAGTCCATCTCTACACATGAGCTATTTTCAGGTGCCGCCTATATACAAGGCTACTTTCGGTAACCATAGAAAGTTGCCTCGTATATTTTTGAACCATTGAAAGCATCTTGTATATTCAGTAAATTCTAGGTAGATTTGTATATTCATCAACCCTCAAAAGTAGAATTGGTAACTTTTGAAAATCTGGAGTTCTGATTAATTCTGATGGAACTTCGGACCTTTGAAACTGAGAGTCCAAATGGATGCGGATCCCTTTTCTATCAGAGACGTTTGAAATTGTTATACAGAAATAAATTGGTAGTTTTTTAAATTTCAATGCATTAATTTACATGATCGTGGTTCAAACCAATCATTTATTTAAACTATGACTATATTTTTGATTGTGATGGGTATTTGATTAACATATTAAAATGTTCTTTCCAGACACAAGTCATCTTGGACGTTCGTTCTTGCAGCTGTTTTACTACTTTGGTCCAAAGTCTAAGGAATTTTGTAATGCACTAATTGATGATTGATGATTTTTTATTTTAAACAAACTAGTTTTTTAATCATGAACATTATACACTACATTTTAAAGGCATGTCCACCCCCAAACTATAATCCCCCCCCACTACTGGCCCCATTGTGTAGTGTAGTTTAATCCTTACCTCACATCCCAGCTCCATATGGTTCTCCTGTAGTCCCCCCAAAGTCCCAAAAACTGCCCACAAGGAGGATAGCAGAGTCCATATAGGACCTGCCCCTATCTGGCCTCCGGAGAAGTTTGGCATGCGTACTGCAGCCTTCTCCCCCTCCCTTCCCTCCCCCTCTCCCTCCCAATTAGGATTCCCCCCCCTAGTGTAAAAAATCTTTTTACATAACATTCCCCCTGTCCCCCAGCCCAACCGCTATATTTGTATTATCAGAAAATGCCCAAAACATTACTTACCTTCCCTCTTTCCTCCGCCGACTGAACTCCCGGCAGCTGCGTCCTGATGGCTGCCGGTCCCGCCCCTCTGCTTGCATTTTCTTCGCAAGCAGAGGGCCTGGCAGGCGGCGGAGGAAAGAGGAAGGTAAGTAATGTTTGGGCATTTTCTGATAATACAAATATAGAGGTTGGGCTGGGGACAGGGGGAGTTATGAAAAAATTTTTTTAGAAGGGTGGACATACCCTTAATCTTCCTACACAAAGATCCAGTATATTAAAGATCCGTAACTGGAACTACAGTAACAGTTATTTTCATTGAGTAAAAATTGGAAATTCTCACGCTCTAGTTAGAGGTTTTTTTTTTTCGTATTTAAATTTTCTTAAATTTTTGTGGGGAAATTATTTAAACATTATTTAAATTAACAGTTTCTTGGTTATAGATGTAAAAATGTGTTGTTCCTTATTAGTAATTATTAGCAGGTGTATACCATTAAATATAACTAGAAAGGGAAAGTTTAAGTATAAACTTTGAATTTGGCTTGAATGGCTGCATTTTGGAAGGGAATGTGTGTTTGCTGCAGATTTTAAAACTCAATAACGGAATGATGAGTTTGTAGTGAACACTTGTTTGGACAAAAAAATTTTGGTGTACCCAGCCCAATGTTAGCATATTGGCTTTTCAAGCCAAATTAATTATAGTCACTTTCCCCCTTATCCATAGCTGCCATAGTACCCAGGGTGAAGGCTTAAATCGCTAAGTCCTCACCTGGGTACTTTCCCTAACTCCTGCAATACTTCCTCAAACTCTCCCTCTGCAATCTGCTTCATTCCTCTCTCCCACTGTCAGTGATAGTCTGCCGACAGCCATGGAAGACACGCCTCCTTACAGAGTGTGTCTTCCCATTGGCTGCATTACGATCTGTCCCTTTCAGAGGAAGAGAGTTGGAGCAGTGCAGATTGCTGAGGGAGACTTTGAGTAACTATTGCAGGAGTTAGGGAAAGTTCCCAGGGGTGTAGGTCCTCGCCTGGGTACTATGCAGCTATGGAGGAAAAGGAGCCAGGGGAGAGAAATTAATTGTCTTTTTAACCAGGCTGGCTTTTGTTTTTATACCATACACATTTGAAAAAGGCCTGGTTCATTAAAGCCACAGTTGTGCTGTTTGTGTTACAAAAATCAACATTCTTATCTTTCAAATGTTGAGTTGTTTTTTTTTGAAAAGTCAAAATTCCATGCCCCCTTTTAAATGACATGTCCACCCCCAAACACTAAATTCAACCCACTCTGGTCCCACTCCTGCAGTTTCAATAAATCTTACCTACACCTCTGCTCCTTATGGTTCTCCAGCTATGCCTTTTCAAAGTCTAGGAAACTGTCCTTGCTGATTCCTCATCAAGGTCTGAGGCATGCGCAGTACCACACACACACACACACACACACCCACCCATCCTCCTGCCATCGTTGCACCCATTGTGAAATCCTTTGGAGTAAGGTAAGTAACCCCTGCCCACCCCCAACCGCTGCAATATTTCTAAAAAAAAAAAACAGATCCCACTTACAGAGCCTTCTCTCCCGCAGCATTTCCAGTGAAGTCAGCAGTGATGTCACAGACGCCCAGTGACATCACAGACGTGGCTAGGTCCGCCCCTGCTTGCAAGCAGGAGGCTGGATTGGATCACTGCAGGAGAGAAGGCCCTGTAATAGAAATCTGGGGATTTTTTTTTAAAGAAAAATTGCAATGTTTGGGGGTGGTGTAGGGGTTACCTACCTTACCCCCAAAGTTTGTTTTGGGGTGGACATGCCCTTTAAAGTATCACAGGCATAAAGCTAACTGGTTTGTTACTACCACTTTAGGAACTGCAGGAATCACTGTTTAAGGGCATCTCCACCCTCAATATTACCATTTGATGTATTGCACGGCATCCCCTCCCATCCCCAACCACTATGTTAGATGTGTAAAATAGAATCCAAACTCTACTTACAGTCCCTCGCTCTAGTGTCGTTCTGATCCAGCTTCCTGCTTGCCAGAACTACAAGCAGGGGGTGGGCAGAGTTTTATCAGGATGTTTAATTTTTCCTGTTTATATCGGTCCAAAGAGAAATGGACTAGAACCAAACCCGAACCTGAGTTTGACTCAAACATTAATAGTTTGGATGAACTTGGACATTTAGAACTTCCCGAACTACAAAACAGTTTGGGTTTTTTGAACTTGATTATAGATAAGATCGAATTCTCTAATGTAGCCGACAATTGCCCAATCATAGGGGAAAGCTAGTGTTTAAATAAGTTTTGGTGATATGGACATGTTCTCCAGGCCATTTCCCAGGTGCCAAAGCCATTTACAGTATAACCTTGCTATTTATCTTTGTAATTGACTAGAATTTTCCGAACACCCCCCCCCCATTCACTCTAATGCGTTAGTTCTCGAACTATGAACTTTACTAAATTATTTTAAGAGTTCGGCCATCTCTACTGGCCAGCTTGTTGCCACACTGGACTTTGATCTATGGCACCTGCCCGTGATTGTTAGCTTGATTTATGACTACAAATCTTTTGCCCCGCCTTGACCCTTTACCATTATTAGAAAAAAGGACAACAGCCCTGATGCTAAACAGTGTGTTGCCTAGCTGGTACTTGGGTTCAACATGTGTTGGATTGTGTAAACAGATTATTGGATGCCTAGCAGTTTGGGTTCATATTATTTCCAATGCCAAATTTAGAGGAGGCAATGTCCTTAATTATGACTTCCATTAGTTGGGGCCAAGTTAGAAGAAGAAGGACCTCCAGGGTACTATTTACACAAATACTGCTGCAGCCAAGTGCTACATTAAGAGGCAACCAAAGCTTAATATTAGCTATGCATGGCTAAAGTTGTGTAAGGAGGGGGTTTTGGGTAGTTTGAAAACTGGTAGACTATTTTTTTAGCTATAGGATGGACTGCACCTAATGATGAAGTGCAGCTTTTTGGGGGTGGAAGATTGCTAGAGGTTTGGAGGAGATTTTAAACTAGATATTGGGTTGATTGTCACTGTGGACACTGGGGTAGTAACAGAGACAGGAGGGCAGCAATAAAAAAAATGGGGAGGAGTAGCATAGGCATGTATCATCAAACTGAAATAATTTGGAGAATTAGATCCCTTTAAATAAAAAGTATGATGTCATTGGTATAATACCATACATGTCTAAATGATTCATGTGACATGGCAGTATTTAGTATGCATTTATAAAAGGACTGGAAGCACCATATTGTTCTCTTTCACAGTACAGTGAAAATTGTGTACAGAACATTCCTTATTGGTATATTTGGATTTATACATATTGGCCATATTTGTTTCCCTACAAAAGGAAAGTCCCAGCACTTTGGACAGTCCAGGAACGTACAGCAATATAAAAACTATAATAAAGCTTGGTGAGAAAGAAATAAAGCTAAATTAGAAATTAAGTAAGGATCTTTGAGGAAGACAATCTCCAAAGTTAATAAAATATAGTGAAGGTAATGTAATATAAAAATAGAGATAGAAGTGTGGGGTCATTAATAATATAGCTAAGAGATACCAAGAGGGTAAATGTGCTAACCAGTTTGTTTGTCTCTATAGACTATAGAACAACCTATTGTTTATAGAATGCAGTGATCACAAGAATGATATAAATGAACAAATTCATGTTGTTTGACGGGAAAGTGGGTCCATAGACATCTGACCATACAATATTTGTTATGATACCATAACTTTTTAGTATGTTCAATTAAGAAATAGGGGCAATTTCCTTGAAAAAGAACCTCACTGTGTGCTCCAACCTGTTTTACTGCATCTTTTATTTTTCTACGATCGTTTAGTATGTTGGGACAGAACACTGGTATAAATGGAGCATCTATAGGACCAGTACTGGACTATGATTTTAACCCCCAATGTGCTTGCCAGTTACACCCATGATCCCATTATCATATAGTACAAATCATCATGCCATAGACCATACACATTTGAAAAAGGCCTGGTTCATTAAAGCCACAGTTGTGCTGTTTGTGTTACAAAAATCAACATTCTTATCTTTCAAATGTTGAGTTGTTTTTTTTGTGAAAAGTCAAAATTCCATGCCCCCTTTTAAATGACATGTCCACCCCCAAAACTATAATTCAACCCACTTCTGGTCCCACTCCTGCAGTTTCAAATAAATCTTACCTTACACCTCTGCTCCTTATGGTTCTCCAGCTATGCCTTTTCAAAGTCTAGGAAACTGTCCTTGCTGATTCCTCGTCCTCATCAAGGTCTGAGGCATGCGCAGTACCACCCCCCCAACACACACACACACTCCATCCTCTGCCATCGTTGCACCCATTGTGAAATCCTTTGGATAAGGTAAGTAACCCCTGCCCACCCCCAACCGCTGCAATATTTCTAAAAAAAAAAAACAGATCCGCACTTACAGAGCCTTCTCTCCCGCAGCATTTCCAGTGACGTCAGCAGTGATGTCACAGACGCCCAGTGACATCACAGACGTGGCTAAGGTCCGGCCCCTGCTTGCAAGCAGGAGGCTGGATTGGATCACTGCAGGAGAGAAGGCCCTGTAAATAGAAATCTGGGGATTTTTTTTTAAAGAAAAATTGCAATGTTTGGGGGTGTGTAGGGGTTACCTACCTTACCCCCAAAGTTTGTTTTGGGGGTGGACATGCCCTTTAAAGTATACAGGCATAAAGCTTAACTGGTTTGTTACTACCACTTTAGGAACTGCAGGAATCACTGTTTAAAGGGCATCTCCACCCTCAATATTAACATTTGATGTATTGCACGGCATCCCCTCCCATCCCCAACCACTATGTTAGATGTGTAAAAATAGAATCCAAACTCTACTTACAGTCCCTCGCTCTAGTGTCGTTCTGATCCAGCTTCCTGCTTGCCAGAACTACAAGCAGGGGGTCGGGCAGAGTTTTATCAGGATGTTTAATTTTTCCTGTTTATATCTGTCCAATAGAAATGGACTAGAACCAAACCCGAACCTGAGTTTGACTCAAACATTAATAGTTTGGATGAACTTGGACATTTAGAACTTCCCGAACTACAAAACAGTTCGGGTTTTTTGAACTTGATTATAGATAAGATCGAATTCTCTAATGTAGCCGACAATTGCCCAATCATAGGGGAAAGCTAGTGTTTAAATAAGTTTTGGTGATATGGACATGTTCTCCAGGCCATTTCCCAGGTGCCAAAGCCATTTACAGTATAACCATTGCTATTTTATCTTTGTTATTGACTAGAACTTTCCGAACACCCCCCCCCATTCACTCTAATGCGTTAGTTCTCGAACTATAGAACTTTAACTAAATTATTTTAAGAGGTTCGGCCATCTCTACTGGCCAGCTTGTTGCCACACTGGACTTTGATTCTATGGCACCTGCCCTGATTGTTAGCTTGATTTATTGACTACAAATCTTTTGCCCCCTGCCTTGACCCTTTACCATTATTAGAAAAAAATGGACAACAGCCCTGATGCTAAACAGTGTGTTGCCTAGCTGGTACTTGGGTTCAACATGTGTTGGATTGTGTAAACAGATTATTGGATGCCTAGCAGTTTTGGTTCATATTATTTCCAATGCCAAATTTAGAGGAGGCAATGTCCTTAATTATGACTTCCATTAGTTAGGGGCCAAGTTAGAAGAAGAAGGACCTCCAGGGTACTATTTACACAAATACTGCTGCAGCCAAGTGCTACATTAAGAAGGCAACCAAAGCTTAATATTAGCTATGCATGGCTTAAATGTTGGTGTAAGGAGGAGAGGTTTGGGTTGTTTGAAAACTGGTAGACTATTTTTTTAGCTATAGGATGGACTGCACCTAAATGATGATAGTGCAGCTTTTTGGGGGTGGAAGATTGCTAGAGGTTTGGAGGAGATTTTAAACTAGATATTGGGTTGATTGTACTGTGGACACTGGGGTAGATAACAGAGCAAGAAAGGAGGGCAGCAATAAAAAAAATTGGAGGAGGAGTAGCATAGGCATGTATATCAAAACTGAAATAATTTGGAGAATTAGATCCCTTTAAATAAAAAGTATGATGTCATTGGTATAATACCATACATGTCTAAATGATTCATGTGACATGGCAGTAAATTTAGTATGCATTTATAAAAAGGACTGGAAGCAGCCATATTGTTTCTCTTTCACAGTACAGTGAACAAATTGTGTACAGAACATTCCTTATTGGTATATTTGGATTTATACATATTGGCCATAGTGTTTCCCTACATAAAGGAAAAGTCCCAGCACTTTGGACAGTCCAGGAACAGTACAGCAATATAAAAACTATAAATAAAGTTTGTGAGAAAGAAATAAAGCTAAATTAGAAAATTAAGTAAGGATCTTTGAGCAAGACAATCTCCAAAGAGTTAATAAAATATAGTGAAGGTAATGTAATATAAAAATAGAGGATAGAGAGTGTGGGGTCATTAAATAATATAGCTAAGAGGATACCAAGAGGGTAAATGTGCTAAACCAGTTTGTTTGTCTCTATAGACTATAAAACAACCTATTGTTTATAGATTGCAGTGCAATCACAAGAATGATATAAATGAAACAAATTCATGTTGTTTGACAAAGGAAAGTGGGTCCATAGACATAGTGATCTGACCATACAATATTTGTTATGATACCATAACATTTTTAGTATGTTCAATTAAGAAATAGGGGCAATTTCCTTGAAAAAGAACCTCACTGTGTGCTCCAACCTGTTTTACTGCATCTTTTATTTTTCTACGATCGTTTAGTATGTTGGGACAGAACACTAGGTATAAATTGGAGGCATCTATAGGACCAGGTACTGGACTATGATTTTTACCCCCAATGTGCTTGCCAGTTACACCCATGATCCCATTATCATATAGTAACAAATATCATGCCATAAGGCCTCAACATAAATGTCCTTAATTAGTTTTTTTTTTCATACAACCAACTGCCTGAATTATACAAGAACTTATAATTGACTATCCTTGTGTTCCATACACAAAGACACATGTATAAAAAAAACACAACACAACAAAACACAACCTGTGATCTAACTACAATAACCAAGTAAAAAAAAAATCTAACATTTGATTGGTTTTGTACCTTACAAAAACTGATGGGAGGCTAAAGGACAGTATATAGAAAATTGCGGTGTTGTACTAAAGGAGCCCCTCCCACTAACCAAGACCTCCCACCTCTACAGTCAACTCAAAGAAGACAGACACTCATGCTATCATGTATTACAATGATACCTCTGAGCACAAGATGATTAGAATTACTGGTCCTGATCATTGATCTTAACCTTCAAGGTGCCTGTAGAACACATTTAGTTAAACCAAGTTCAAAGCAAATGTTCTACCAGTGGCACTCTTAACTTAACTGGTCTTTAAAAAAATGTAAAGACCAGGTCTAATGTGGAGCATGCCACTTAATTTAAATTATAAAATCAGGCTCTCAATATAACCCACAATCCCTAGTAAATAAAAAAAGTAAGAATTATGGGCTCAAATTCATATTTAATAATTTATACATGCATGTTTCTTACTTAAAGTAAGTAATGGCCCGGGTGTGCAGTACCCCGGACACTTCGGCTCATCAACTATGCACAGATACGGGAACTTATTCACTGGTAATAGCTTACCAAATGATCCAGGTGACCCAGGTGCTGAAAGCCCCAGGCCCGTCACAAAATCCCATATAGAGATGGCCGAATTTCGAAAGTTCGGTCCATTTTTGAACTTTCGAACTATATGGAGAATTCGAAACTTCGAAAACGGACCCAAAGTCGATGGGAGTCAAATAGTTTGAAAAGTTCAAAAGTACAATAAAAATATCAATGGTAACTTAATGTAAATGGCTGTGGGACCTGGGAAATGGTCTGGGGAACACGTTTGAATATCCAGGACTTTTCAAAAAATCGATTTTACTCTCACACATGCTACTTTCGAGCTCTCGCGTTCGAACATTCGATAATTATCCCATGAACGTCTCGCAGATTCAATAATTAGATATTTACTCGCATATTGGTATAATAGACATTTTACTCGTGGATTTGATAATTCGATATTTACTCACGTATTGGTATAATAGACATTTTACTTGCGGATTCGATAATTCGATATTTACTCGCGTATTGGTATAATAGTCATTTTACTTGCAGATTTGATAGTTCGATATTTACTTGCGTATTGGTATAATAGACATTTTACTCGTTATTTGCATAATTCGATATTTACCTCGCATATTGTATAATAGACATTTTACTTGCGGATTCGATAATTCGATATTTACTCGCGTATGTTATAATAGCATTTTACTGCAGATTTGTAGTTCGATATTACTTGCGTATTGGTATAATAGACATTTTACTTGCGGATTCGATAATTCGATATTTACTGCGTATTGGTATATAGACATTTTACTTGCGGATTCGATAATTCGATATTTACTCGCGTATTGGTATAATAGTCTTTTACTTGCAGATTTGATAGTTCGATTTTTACTTGCGTATTGGTATAATAGACATTTTACTGCGGATTCGATAATTCGATATTACTTGCGTATTGGAAATAAGACATTTTACTTGCGATTCGATAATTCGATATTTACTCGCGTATTGGTATATTATAGACAAAATTTTACTTCAGATTGATAGTTCAATATTTACTTGCATGTTGGTATAATAGGCATTTTACTCATGGATTTGATAATTTGATATTTTCTTTTAGACAAAATAGACATTTTACTCGCATATTAGCACGCCTCGAACATTCAAACATTCGATAATTATCATAAGTCTGGAAAATATCGGAAGTCCGAGAAATCCGGGATAGTTCGAGAAGTCTGAGTCCGTTCGAACTCGGGTTCAAGTTCTAGTCCATCTCTAATGCCATACAATCAGAACTCAACAGAAAAAAAGGAGTCTGCACCATCTGACGCCATATGAAGCAAGGAACCAAACCGTAAACTGTAGAGTTTCAAAGTTTTATTGAGATACATTGAAACTCTACAGTTTACAGATTGGTTCCTTAATTCATGTGGCGTAGGATGGTGCGGACTCCTTTGTTTACACATTCCCTAGTAAACCTATAACATGCTAACACCTCCTCAAGATGTGTGCACTAGACAATATACACCACAATGGGATATAAATACAAAGAAACACAAACTCCATATACATCACTTTATACAACTATATTAATGGGCCACATAAAAAAACTTTCTGGTGCTTTGTTCACTAATAGGTCATATCAGAGGACACAAGGTCATCCTTTAAGATTAGAAGAAGGTTAGGAAAGGTTTCTTTACTGCGAAAACAGTAAAACTGTGGAACTGTCTTCCAGCCAATGTGGTAATAACAAGTTCATTGAATAGCTGTGTGTGTGTGTGTGTGCTTTCCTCTGAATCAGCTGTTAGTTAGGTTAGGGTTAATGAATAGACTATAAAGGCTGGACTAGATGGACATAAGTCTTTATTAAACCTCTGTTACTATGTTACTAAAAAATCTATACGTTCACAGATGGATTCTACTTTAGAATCATTTCAATTCCTCTATTTCTTTGTGAAGAATATTTCCACATGTGGTATATTTGTATACAGGCCCGGATTTACCATTAGGCACAGTAGGCATGCACCTAGGCGGCGTCTGTGGTTGGTGGGGCAGCTGTCAATCTCCCCCCACCAATCCCCCCCAAAAGGAAATGGGTGTGATTTAGGGGTGTGGTCTGTGTTTGGGGTGGGGCTAAGGGCACTAGACTTTTTGAGCCTACAGGCTCCTGAGGTGTAAATCTGCCCTTTGTATACAATAAAATTACATCCAGAGTTAGGAAGTTATGATCCAGTATTATAATTTCCACTCAAAATTGTCCAATATCTACAAAACATCATTAATGTCTTTCAAACATGCTGGTAGGTCTTGTACAATCTGTTTTACAAATGTTTCTACATAATCAGACACGTGGTAAGTTACATTTTCTGGGGGGTTGTTGGGTACTTTTACGGATCTTAGGGATTAAATTCTATATACATTTATACTCTGTATAATCTGTGATATATTTTAGTTCCTTTCCCCAAATCCAATATTTTTTACATTCTCTTAAATACTCTTTAAGTAAGGTCACCTTTTAATTACACATATTCCTCATATACTCTTGCATCTTTTAACTGCCTATATGCTTCTTAGATATGATATTCTGTCCATAATGACTATTCCCCACCTTTGATAGCTTCTTTCTCTCCTAGTCAGATTATCATTCATTATACTGTTGTAATGGTTTCCCGGTACTGCTAGAGGAGAGTTACCTGGGAGACAGATGTTGTAGTCGGAAGTAGGAGTAAATATGAGTCCAGGAGTTTGTATTAGAATGGACACAATGTTGGAGCTGGACACGTAAATATACTGTAAGTATAAGTGGTATCTGTGGTGAAGCAGGAGCAGAGACAGGAACAAGGAGAAGCTGAACAGTAACAATGCTGGAGTGGAAACTGGAACAGTGGAGAGCTGAACTGTAATAATGCTGGAGCTGAGACTGGAACAATGGGAAGCTGAACTGCACAATCCTGAGCTGTGACTGGAACAATGGGAGAGCTGAAAGCAATGGAGAGCTGAACTATAACAGCTTGAGCTGTGAATGGAACAATGGAGAGCTGAACTGTAACAATGCTGGAGCTATGACTGGAACAATGGAGAGCTGAACTGTAACAATGCTGTAGCTATGACTGGAACAATGAAGAGCTGAACTGCAGCAATGCTGGAGCTATGACTGGAACAATGGAGAGATGAACTGTAACAATGCTGAGCTATGACTGGAACAATGGAGAGATGCAACTGTAAACATGATGCGGGAGCTATGACTGGAACAATGGAGCGCTAAACTTAACAATGCTGGAGCTAGTGACTGGAACAATGGAGGTAACTGTAACAATGTGGAGCTATACTGGAAAATGGAGATTGAACTGTAACAATGATGGAGCTGTGACTGGACAATAGAGACAGGATCCTCAGGAGGGTAGAGGAACCTCAAGCCCACGGACACCAAGAACAATTGACAATCGGGTGTTCGTGAGAAGGGGGAGGCTTCTTTTGAACTTTCGCCTCAGGTGGCGCGAATACGTGGCGACATCACCGCACCGAGCGTTTGCGTCACCCGTCCGGGAGTGCGCCCTCGCGGACCGACGTTGGGCCAGGAGAACAGGTAAGTTCCTTACAACTGTGTAATTGCCTTTTTTCTTTTAATCTTTTCCTACCATTTTACAAAACGCCTTTCAGTATCTATGGTATGGGCAGATTTGCGGCTGCCACTTGGTTGAGTCTCTTTTGGATAGATGGCATGAAGGTGAGCTCCAATTTGCACCATACATATTGTTTCTGTTTCTATGGAATGTGTACACTATTTTTATGGCAATTAGCCTTTATGTAGTGCAATATTTTTCATTTAGTGTAATTCTAATAACTATGGTTGTATAACCTGAAGTTTTATTGGAAAATAAAAAAAAAATATATTTCCAGAAGAATGTTTATTTAGGTTTTACTTTATTGCTGCAGCATTGTCACCATTCCAAAATATCTCATGCCTGTACAAAGTGCAAACTAACCCTAATCTGAAGTAATCACTATAAAGTAGGTCTCACACCAAACAGTAAGAAAATCTAAATTAGGTAACCTGCAAAAACAAGGAAGATATTTAGACCAGGGGAAATCCCAGACTGTGAGTAGCTGTGATGTGTTAAACTTGTCTGGCAGAGTTTTCAATGGAGATGAGATCTTTATTTTGAGAGAGAATGTCAGATTTCCCTAGATCTAACTTCCGCTTATTTAATGCTTTGCTAGATGTAAATACATTTGTAAGGAGGGTTCTGTTATGGAAACATTTTAACAAAAATAGTTCAGATGATGTTGTTGTCACCTTCACAGTAACACATTCTGTAACCCTGATAATCAAGCTTTAGCAGATTTAGCTTCTCTTCTTGGGAATAATTCTGCTGGTGTTGAAAGAGTTGATTTAATGAATCTTCACCATACATATCTAATTTTTATCCAATTAATTGCCATTCGGCAGCAGCCATTGAGCAACTGTTCCAGAACTTTAGCCTCGTACACACGTACAGTACGATCTTTGCACCGGCTAACGACCCCTGTCCGCGACCCACATGGGAGGCGAAGTGCCATTGCAGCCATTAATTACTTGTATGTATGCGTTCCATCTGGTGTCATTCGTTGATCCGCCGTGGATTATACACATGTGCAATTATCGCCTAAAACGACCATTCATTGCGCATTCGCATGCACTTGGGGGCCATTTGTCTGTGCAAAGATTGTATGTGTATACAAAGCTTTATACGAAAAGAGGTTTACTAATTTATCATCTAAGTGGTAATCACTGTAACCACTATATTGTCATGCACAATGCTCTCAAGGAAAGAACTGTAGTGTTGAATACAAGGGATTATTGTGATATGCACCAACTAAATGATACCAAAACATATAAACCATAATATAGAGGGATCTTGAAACAATTATTGAAAGAATGGGTCTCTGTATCATTACTAAATCTATTGGTGAATATTTAATACCCGACGATACCTGCATTCTCATCTTTCATTGGTTTACATAAAAGAAAGAACCCCCATAGGTTGCCCGATAGTAGGTGGAATAAAGTTATTTAATAAAAATATATTTTGTGGTGGTTTATATATTCTTAAGGTGCCCATACATAAGTGCTTACCTGTGGGCCGATCCCATGACATTCAATTAACTCTCAATAAATGGGCCAGGCAGGACTTTGTGATCATATGTCATCCATGAAAAAGATCCGGAAAGGCGGTTCCTGCAGAATTGATTGAATCTTGCAGGATCTGTCTGCAGATATCCGCTAATGTATGAGCACCATAACAGCCACTATGGATAAGATTGCAATCATTTATGAAGGATTTGAAACATGTCCTTCATATGCTTAAATATGTTGAATGGTATCAAATATTTTCTTTTGCTACTATTGATGTACTGTAACATCTTGTATTTTTGTATACTGCATGGATCTGGTTTGGACACAATAAGTATTATTATACCTTGGATTTATCCTGAAATCTGCTTGGTATATACTTATAATTAATTTTTTTATGTTTAATAAGATATTTTTCTTGCAGACATGTTAAGCAGGCATGGGGGGAAATTTGGCCTCACATTTGCCAATTTGTATCAAGTTTTTTGGGATCAAATTGTTTATTTTGGACTGAAATCATCTGTCCTGTTTTACTCATTAAAATATTATTGGTAGTTATTCATAACTGATTATGATATGAATACTTTATTTTATTTATAGCTCGGAGGTACCCTTTAAATCTCATCTCAGATTTTGGCTTAAAACCTGTTAGAGATGCAGTGGCCACAGGCATTTTCCATTGTCTGATCACATTTAAATTTATAAACTGCTTGAAATTGATATGAAGTTTATTGATTGGAAGGGTTTGTGTTGACCACCACCCCCTTAGACATCATTTAAGCTTGGGTAACAAGTGTTTATCTTGATTGCCTGGCCAATACAATGTTTTAGACTATTAAGTCAAACTATCAGTGAAACATTTTTACCACAAACAACTTTTTCACCTGAATTTAGCAAAATAAAACACACTTATAGTATAGGGGGTATAGTATTTGAGGTTAAATAAAGACATATACGTCCATCCAGTCCAACCCATCTAGCAATATCCTCATTTCCTGCCTAACTGTTTATACAGAGGAAGGCAAAAAAAACCCCACCAAATTTATGAAGGGGAAAAAAATTCCTTCCTGACTCCAAGTGGCAATCGGAAATTTCCCTGGATCAACTCTACTTTATGAATCAATACCAGTAACTTACAACATTCCTTGTTTGTAGAAATTCATCCAGCTTTTTTTTTTAAACTGACCAATGAACCTGCCATAACAACGTCCACTGGAAGACAGTTCCATAGCTTTACCGTTCTCACAGTGAAAAACCCTTTCCCAACTTGAAGCCTAAACCTTTTTTCTTCAAGTCTTAAGGGATGTCCATGTGTACTCTGACATGCTCTATTGGTGAACAATGCACCAGATAGTTTATTGTATGGTCCGTCAATGTATTTATACACAGTAATCATATCCCCACACAAGTGCCTTTTCTCCAGCGTACATAATTGTACACTTATGGGAAGACGCTTCTTGCAGCATGTATATGGCTGTATCTTTTTTTGAGTTTTTTCTACTGTACAATCTTACTAAACAATGTAAGTGCAACATCCTGAAACTGTCTCAAAAGTAGAGATTAACAAACCAGCACCATAGAGAAAATACCTACTGAAACTGTAACATTTCTGAGAAAATGTCATCATGAAATATTGTTGCAAATTGGGAAATTTCACACAGAAATTTTAAGATTATTGCTTTTAATATTTTTTTTCGTAGTGCAACAAATATAGCTTTCAACATTTGTTTGGCAAAAAAAAAAAAACATTCTGGGAGATTCAATAAAAGTTCTTATTGTTTAAAATGGTGCTAATTTTGCCCCAACCAATCAGATGTTATTTAACATTTAAAAACTGAGATCTGATTGGTTGGGGCAAAATTAGCACCATTTTAAACGATAAGAACTTTTATTGAATAACCCTGTTAGTATTTAATGACAGCTTTTACTTTCCAAATCAGGTTCAAACAATCCCTTATATTGGTCAATAACCATTATATTCAGCACATTATTAGATAAATTACTATCCAGTATAATAGTAGACTCTGTACTACTTATAGGAATGGAAGAGCAGAAAGGGTGGGACCAGCTGCAGCGTCTTTGATTGGCTGAGACTCAGCCAATCACAGACAAAGCTGACAATCAGCAGAGGGAGCCATGGGTATGAGGCTGGGTAAGTACATTTATGGTCTGTTTTTAAATATTTAAACCTGGTGTTTATAGTTGGGGGCACTGGCTTTCCTTACATGAATATTGGGTTTACAAAAGATCCTTACAGCTGCCGAGGAACCCAGATGGGGCAAGGGAGGGAGGGGGAGAGCTCCACTGCACATGCCAGAGTCCTCTTAAAGGAGCAGGAAGTGTGAGGCACCGATTACAAAAAGACGGCCTCCTACTTCATTTTTTTCATTTTCATCAGGCCTGCAGGAAAACCATAAGGAGCTGAATAGAAACTTGGGATCTTTTAAAAAACATCCTTATCTGCATAATAATGGCAACTGGAAAGGTAGTCTATGGGATAAGAAAAATGTAAATGTAGTTAAAGGGGAACTGTGGCCTCCATAAAAGTGTCCACTGTGTAGTAGATCTTTCTCATATTGATTTTTCGGGACTTCTGATCGCATTTTTGATTATTATGAAAAATAATTGAAAATAGCGCTTGATAATCCTTGAAAAATACAAGCGGAAACTCGAAAGTAGTTTCTGATCGTATTTTCGGGGGTTATTGAACGTTCAAGGCTATTTTCAGAAATTAGTAGCAGAAATTAGTAGCCTTGAACATTCGATAATAATCCAAAATTCGTTCCATTTTCGGATTTTCCCAAGATCCAGGAATCCGAAAACAGAAGGAAACTGGTGAGTTTCGGCCATCTCTATTTCATGATGGTACTGGAACAGCTTTATCACAGTTGTAACTAAAAGAAACTTCCTTCTTAGATTTTAGCAGTCACCATTAAATGTAAATCAAACAACAAAATTATATCTCTTGCACAATCTGTCTCCACCCTTCCACCAGTTCCTCATCTGTTTTCACAATATTTCATATAAAATGATTAACATCGATCAAAGTTTTAAATAAGTCAAAATACTCTGTTCAAACAAAGGTGAAACCTTTTAATAAAAGGGATACGGACAGGGTTGAAGTAAACTTTAGGCAGGTATCTGAAAAATAAAAATGAGTTCTCAGTATTACAAATCTGTCTCAATCTTTCCCCTGATTTACTTTGTTTTTCCTCATTCTGTTTTCACAATATTTCACATAAAAAAAGATTAACATCAAACAAGATTTTAAATAAATAAAAATACTCTGTTCAAACAAAGGTGAAACCTTTTAATAAAAGGGTTAAGGACAGGGTGAAAGTACACATCAGGCACATACAAGAAAACTAAAAATTAGTTTCCCCAGGCAAAATAACCATTTTTTAAAGGGGACATGCCCCCAATAAGCTTCTTACACCACTCACTCGGAATTTTGGACCACTCTTCCTTTGCAAACTGCTACGGCTCTCTCTTATTGGAAGGGCACCTTTTCCCAACATCAATTTTAAGTTCACAGGAGTTCAATGGGATTTAGATCTGGACTCATCGCTGGTCACCTCATAACTCCCCAGCTCTTTGTTGCTGTTCATTTTTGGGTGCTTTTTGACGTATGTTTGGGATCATTGTCCTGTTGGAAGACCCAAGATCTCGGAGGCAAACTGGTGACACTGGGCACTACTGTGCGAACCAAAATCCTTTGGTAATCCTCAGATTTCATGATGCCTTGCACATATTTAAGGCACCCCAGTGCCAAAGGGAACCAAAACAACCCCAAAACATCATTGAACCTCCACCATTTTTCATTGTAGGTACTGTGTTCTTTTCCTTATAGGCCTCATTCCATTTTCGGTAAACATTAGAATAATGTGCTTTACCAAAAAAACTGTATCTTGATCTCATCTGTCCACAAGATGTTTTCCCAGAAGTATTTAGACTTATTGAAGTACATTTTGTCTGTAGTCTTGCTTTTTTTATGTGCGTGTCAGCATTGACACATCAGGATTATTTTTAGGTGGTAGAAAAGGGGCATATTCACTCTCGAGCAATATTGGAAACTTCTGATACCACAGGTTATCATTAATGTACAGCTGCTGTCATACATTTACAGGTTGGCTATACAATACTATGTAGGAGTAAAGTACCACAACGGTATTGTAGAAGTCAGGGGTGGGCAATTAAATTTCACAGTGGGGCCGCATGAGAAACTTGGATTGTCATGAAGGATCTGACCAATAGGTTCAACTCAATTATCATTATAAAGTTGCAAAACTGGATTTTATAAAAAGATTGAATTAATATACCTGGTTCACTGGGTTTTTTTTATTATTAGTTGCAATTTTTTTTATAAAATAAACGTAATAAATATAAATCAATTATCCAGCCTAAGACAATCAATTAATATTAAGTTTGTTTGGACACAGGTCTAGTATTGAGGGGCCAGTTAGGGGCAGCCAATGGGCTGCATGTGGCCCACGGGCTCTACTTTGCTTTGCCTTACTTTACAATCATGATTGTAATTGTACAATCACAGTCGTATAATTGATGTTTGTTAAAGCCGCCATATCGCTTCTTAGTGATACCGAAGCTTTATAAATAGGACCCTAAGTGCGGTTTGGTCTAGAAACATTCACGTAAACAATATACTGAAAAAAGTTCTGATGAATAACTCTAGAGAAGTCTTCTTTTCTCAGACTTTGTATATCTCACACCAGTATTGTGAAAATGATAGTATTTCACAGTTTATTTGAATTAGGATATATAGATATAGAGGGTCACCTTTGGCTCTGTTTGAGAACAACAGTATGGCATGGCACACCTTTCGAGAAACTATTGTATATTTTGTTTATACTACTCTAGAGGTTATTGGGTTTAATAAATAAAAGTTTACCTGGCTGCACTTTGATCCCGGTAATCAGAATGAATCCTTTACAACTCCGTTTAGACAATATTTCCCTCTTATAGTTATAGTTATAGACAGTTTAGCTAATATTCCCCTTTATATACACTGTTCTAAATTTAAAAGGTTGAGGCAAACTATAAATTGGTGTCACACAAAGAAGTAAAACACTGAGGAGATATAACGTGAATATACAATACAGCCACTTCCTGAGAGGTCTTAATGAACAACACCAAAGGTAATTGCAAAATATTGCTCTTTATTTGAGCGAAACACGCAACATGCTTTTGACTCAAGGTCCTTTATCAAGTGTGTGAGGAGATATGAAATGCTCAGGCTCCCTTCATTACACTTTGTAAACTATTGCAAATTCTCTTGCGTGCATCCTTTCTATTTTTACAGTTGCCCTAACAAGCAAGATGGAACCATCAATGTAATAGAAAATGGTCTGTCAACCACAGCAAGATTTTCTTTGGAACTATTCAAATTTATTGGTGATAGAGATCTTGTCTATCTGCATTGCCAGATCTATCTATGTGACATGAAGGCTACGGTTTGCACTCTTGTGAGTAAATTCAATAATGTTTACAAAGTTGTATAGTATACATTACCATAACTTAGAGATAAAAAATAAACCAACAACAATTATAAAGATAAACATAAGAGGTAGATCAATGGATAAAGAGACAGTCAGTACTACTGGATTAATTGATTAATTGAACTTTAAGGGATTCAGGCTTTGGCTTTTACATATTCATTTCCAAATGGTTTCCAGTTATCATTTACACGTTATTGTCTATTTTTTAAAAAATCAACCACAAAATACCCACAGAATTAAGATTAATAGCAAATCTGGACTATATTGCCAGACAGAAAACTTTGGTTTTAACAGCAAAGTTCAGAGCCAAATCTATGTCCCATTCATATCTAGCAGGTGCAAATCAATGCTGGCTACAGTACAGATACCTGGTTCTGGTCAATTCAGGTATGAAATATGCTAGAAATCAAGTAGCCTATGGCTGCCACTTTAGGGGTAAGGGAAAGTAGCTGGAAAAAGAGGCTTACCGAACTAATTGCGCAAGCCAATTTTTTTCACTTTCAATAAAATTTTTAATGTTGCTTAATTCACATCTGTGATTAATCCTACACTGTTGCCTAAAGGTGCATATACATTTGTGATCGTGGGGGTTGTCCTGCAACCCACGATGTGTATGCACTGTCGCTTTAGCCAATTATTGGGTGAAACAGCCATTTGACCCACTGGGCAGATCATCAACGAGCCCTGACACCCCTACCATACACGGCACTATTATCGCCCGATAGACCCACACATATTGTGCGTCGCAGGTCAGCCCCTGCAATTTTTGGAAAATAAATAGAGCTCTTACCAACTCATCCATATTTGTCTCTCTTTTCTTTCTTTTTTCCCCGTCCTGCTCTGGATCCCGTTCTTCCACTGCAGAGGGAAATAAAGGAAATAGAGCAACCGTGGGACCAATAAGAAAAGGTTTGTTAGATAATGCTGCATATTATTCTTTTTTATGTGTTGGGATACTTAGTTTAAGGGGCACAATGAGACATTTGGGACATCCTTGGGTTTAGTAATTGGATATGGTGAGATCTTTTTATATAACCAGTTTAGAATTATATAAATTGTGGTAGATTCCTTTAATTTAAATATATAAAGGGCACTGGTCAGTTACCTGCCCCCAACACCCCCAACGGATATATTTGGCACTTTATTACCTGCATTACTAACCAGATATTTGAGGATTATTATTGGCCCCATTTTGGCAGAGTAAGCTGTAGAGATGTTCGAAACTGTTGAGTTTCGGTCCGTTTTCGAATTTTCTAAATTTTCAGAACGTTTGAAAGTTCAAAAGTTTTGATTTTCAAAAATCGTCTACTTTTGATTTTACATTTTCGAAAATTGTCTAATTTCAATTTTCGAAAATCGGCTACTTTCGATTTTCGAAAATTGTCTACGTTCGATTTTTGATTTTTGAAAATCGTCTACTTTTGATTTTCAACTTTAAAAAATCATCTATTTTCAAAAATCGTCTACTTTCGAGAATACATTCTAAAATACCTTTAACTAGCAGATTCTGTAACAGTCGTGGGGATATCATCTGTAAAGAGAATTATAAAGATCATTGCTCCCCAATGCCGCTGATCTTAGAGGTAAAAGACACAGCTATCTTTAAATTAGGAATTATACAATCTATCCAGGGTTATTTATATTTTAGCTTTAAGTTTACTTTAAAAAGTACAAAGTGTTAGCCTTAGATAAACCGTGGCTTTTATTCTAATGGCGCAAAACTTTTTAAGACCCTGTAGAAACTAGATAGAGTACAATGTCAAATCTAATATCTCTTATAGCGGTATATTTTGGAAAGAAGTAATAAAAAAGTGTTCATTATTACTGTCATGTGTGGAACAAGGCTAGTTGCATGCAGGACTTGGCTAGTTTGGGGTATCACTGTAGGACCTTGGAACAAATTGGAATGTATTTGACATGTTGTTAAGATGTGATTTCTCTGTTTATTTGTTGTTCAGGTGCTTTTAGGGAAATTAACCACCACGTGAGCTTCAAACAAAATGTTGCCATCTTAAAGGGGAACTTTGGTCTCCATAAGTGTGCCCCCAATATAAGGGCTATTTTCCATCTATAACAAACTGGGAAGACAAATTAATAATGAGAGAGGTGGTCTTTACCATTGGTACTTACTAAGATTAATAACAAACTTACAGGGAGATTCAATAAAAGTTCTTATCGTTTAAAATGGTGCTAATTTTGCTATAACCAATCAGAACTTATGTAACATATGAAAGCTAACATCTGATTGGTTGGGGCAAAATTAGCACCATTTTAAACGATAAGAACTTTTATTGAATAACCCCCTTAAAGACTAAAAACAGATTTAGATGAACCAGTTTTCCGTGTCAGCAACTTAAAAAATCCTTGCCTTAGCTAACTAAAAAACACATGGAACACGACAAGCTGTACATTAGTGTGTGTAGACCTTTGCACAAATGTGTTGGGAATGTGTTTGGGGTGTCCGGACTAGGATAGGAAATATGGGAGGGGGTTGAAAAGAGGAAGGGGAAGAAAAGTGGAAGGTGCAGAAAAGGAAAGGACAAAGAATAGGCCGTGGAGGGGCAGAGAAGAACCCTGGATACGTTTCACATGTTGTTTGAGAGACAGTGACTTATTTGTCAGTTTGTTTGCTTTTCAGCTCCAACCGCTGGATTACAAGGTAAATACTTTTTCTTTGAGTATAAACCTCGCTTCCTTTTCTTATTCCTTTCACTTTCTATCCCTCTGTAACAATGGGGAGTCTTGCTACTAATAATGACAAAAGTTTTCCATGCCAGCAGAGATGTGATCTGCTACATTTAACATTTTTCAGCTAAACTAGTTAAAATGGATATATGGCACCATTTTTCTATCCAGCAGTAACCTGCTCCGGCTAGCTGCGTGATGGGATTGTTTAGGGGGTGTAGAACTTTGGCACAAATGTTTTTACATTTAAGAGACAGTAAATTATTTGTCAATTTGTTTGCTTTTCAGACGCATTCTCTGGATTCCCAGGTAAACATTGTTTCTTTGAATTTGAATTTAGTGAATTTCTCCTTTTACTTTCTGTCATGTTAGTTTTTATGTTTTGCTGAATCTTCTATTTAAAAGAACCCTCTCTTACCTTTCAAACAAACCCAGGATAATGTCTTTTTATCTTAAAGGCTAACTGTGGTCCAAAAATTATTAGGTAAATCAACAGGATTTGCTTTCCTGAATGTTTTTGCAATTTACGTTCATTATTTATTTAGTTTTAGAAGATATTTAAATTTGTATGTGTGATTTGGTAGCAGCATCACCAGATCCTCTGCACTTCCTGCTTCCTGCTCTGAAACCATAGACCCTCTTCCTCGTGTCTTCTCCTCCTTGTGGCCCCATGGCCCCTCCTCCACATCAATATGATAGCCCCATATAATACTTTTAAAGCTGCTTTTTACCCCACAGTTTAGTTACCAGCTAGTGTGTGTACCTGTGGTGGCTCACCTGCTAAATACACGGACCACAAGGTCACAGGTTCAAATTCCCAGATTACTTTTATTTTCCTAGCAAAAGATAAATATTCTATGAGTAGTAGTTTTCCACATAGTAGGGGTTAGGGGTAAAAGCTTTGCTTTTAGCAAGACAAAGTACATGAGGTAGCAGGTTAAATTTCCCAGACAAAAGAGCATTGCATAGAAAAAAAAACAACCCCCCCCCCCCCCCCGTTTTGTGTCCAGGAGAGGGAAGATCTCTATGCTGTTATACGATTGGCTGTCAGTTTCTAGAAAGCAAGGCTGCAACTTCCTTGTTTTGGTCTGTTGAGCACTACAGAAAAAATCTTGCCTTAGCTAAACCATTATCCAGTTACAAATATCTTCTTCACTAAAAGTTTCCTGTGATAATTAATGTTTGCTAGTGGATGCCACTTTAAATAATATGAATGACTAGAAAGCTTGAAATACTGCTAGAGTAGTAGTAGTTGTAGTAGCAATAGCAGTAGTATTTGAAGTAGACTAAAGACATCTAGCCCAGCGTACTCAACAATATCCACATTTCCTGCCTAACAGTTGACCCAGAGGAAGGCAAAAAAAAAAACCCCAGTGTTAAGGGAAAAACATTTCCATCCTGACTCCAAATGGCATTTGGAAATCATTTACTATAATTTATGTATCAGTATTTATGTAACAGTATATGCAATATTCTTCTGCCTCTGTTGGCACTAACAGGGTAATACTTCCTGAGGTTGCTGCTCTTGTGTTTTCTTTTACACGGCAGAATGCAAAATAAGCATTTAAAAGCAAATGCGGTATACTTACTGAACACTACCTTACTCAACTGCTTTGAGTGTTGGGTCACTACTTACTCTCTAAAGTCTCTCAGTTATGCCATAGAAACTGGACGAGAGAGATATTGTAAGAGTGTGGCAATGACAAACAATGTCATAAAACCCTGGAAGAACAAAGATTAGAGATAAGTGAACCTACCAGCTTTCATTCTGCCAGCGGGTTTGCATATACTGTAAATTTTTATTGATGACCAATGACAACATTTTGTCAGTTATGTGACATTATTATATTATAAACTTTATAATGGTCATAATTCTGGGAATAATTTTAATCAAACATTCTGCCACACTTTTTACCCACTGGTCTGGAATTATGTTCACCATACCAATAGCACTTTTTAAAATTCACCATTATGGCTAGTCCCCATAAGGCTTTTTTCAGCCATGTTTTGCATTGCGCTAGCTCTCGCCGATGTAAATTAATGTGGGAGGCCTTACAATGCCTGCTGCCTTGCACTTGACTTCGGCCCATTTTCTCAGCACATGCGCTATGATAAGGAAATATCAAAGGAAGCACAAAGGATTGTGTGCCATTGCGAATACACTGTGTCGCGCAATACATGCACGCCTCCATGCTTTGGGTAATAGAGCCTAGCCCTTACTATTTATTCAGAATTTTAAAAAACGCAACATGCTTTTAGAGATGTCTTTGGTGACATCTGATGATTTGGTTGCATGTAAACAACAACTACAGTACTTGTGGCTATTTGTTTTTTACTCTGTACTCAAAGACGTTTTAAAATAATTTCTTACATTCATTTTCACCAGCAATAGTTCAAAGCAATCATTTATTTAAATAAGATTACATTTTTTATTGTGATTATTATTTGATTGACATTTTAAAATGTTCTTTCCAGGCACACAGTCATCTTGGAGCCTTGTAGTTCCAGCTGTTTTACTACTTTGGTCTAAAGTCTAAATAAATTTCGAAATGCACCAGTGATTGATGATTAATCTTCACAGAAATTTTAAACATGGCTGGTTTTAAACCACAAACTTTATACACTACGTTTGATCTTCCTAAACAAATACCCATGTAAAATTATTTGAATTACTGTAATATTTATTATGATTTTTATATATATATATATATATATTGTGATACTGTGATTTACAGTTTTCTGATTTAAATATTTATGGACAATTCAATGTAATACACAAATAAACATGTAATGAAATAATAAAACTTTTCGTGCTGTAGTCTCCAATTTTTTTTTTTTTTATAATTTAGGCAAAATACCTGTATCCCTAAGTTCTCTTTGCTCTATTTTGAATATTTATAATGTAGTTTGGGCACAGACAGGAAATCAGGAATTAATAAGATTTTCAGTACAGAAACACCAATATTTTACTGCTTTCTAACAACTGCACATGCAACTGAATTGAAATGCTGATTGAAAATTAATCACATTTTTTTAACTAGCTTGGTTTCGATATAGAACTGCTGGTTTTCAAAATAATGCAGATCCGACAGATTTTTCAAAATTTTTAAATTTTTTAATTATCCAAAGATGTAAAATCTAGAAAGTTAAATACCCAAAATTGTGTTTGAAAATTGGAGTTAGATTTTTTGAAATTCAGTGGGTTCAATGGACCTGCTGCTGTTGGAACGTAACTCGAGCAAAACAGAGTTTGCAGGAATCTATGATCTGCAAATTATATTTGTCCTAGGGAATAAGCTTGTGAAGGTTCTCATTCATCCAGGTCATTGTATATCTGTTGTATTCAATTAGATCAACTGGACTTGAAATGTAGTTCTTAAAGACGTTCCGCTAGTCATCTGACTGGCTTTGTCAATTCAGAATGACTTGTACAAGAATCTGTGGCAATAAAGTGCCCTGGTAAATCCCAATTATCATATCACAGCCAAGTGTTAAGGACGTTATTGGATAGTGGCTAAGAGGTGTTATAGGAATGCCCAGAGTAAGGTGTCAAAACAGCATTGTACATGGCAGACAGTTGGTGTCGAACCCCCCCACCTCTATTTAGGCTTGGTTTCTTTATTTTCACATAAATGGCCTCCTTAACACCTCTCTTGAACCAGTCACATTCCTTTGCCAATATGTTAACATTACAATTTTCTAAGGTATGTCCTTTATCCTTAAGGTGCAGGTACACGGCCTGCACCTTTAGTCCTGACCCAAGGAATTGGCTCTTCTGTGCTGGGCCATACATTGATGCAGTTGCTGTTTGGTCTCCCCCACATACAAATCAGAGCATTCTTCACTGCACTGCACTGCATATATGATGTCGCTTTTCTTGTGTTTTGGTATTGGGTCTTTCGGATGTACCAATTGCTGCCTCAGTGTGTTGTTCGGTTTAAAGCAGACAGGGATAAGGTATTTTTTGAAAATTCTTCTTAATTTCTGGGAGACCTTTTTCAAAAAACACTGTATTCCTGTCTGCTTTAAACCAAGCAACACACTGAGGCAGCAATTGGTACATCCGAAAGACCCAATACCGAAACACAAGAAAAGCAACATCATATACGCAGTGCAGTGCAGTGAAGAATGCTCTGATTTGTATGTGGGGGAGACCAAACAGCAACTGCATCAACGTATGGCCCAGCACAAAAGAGCCAATTCCTCGGGTCAGGACCCAGGCGTGTAACTGCATCTCAAGGATAAAGGACATACCTTTGAAGATTGTAATGTTAACATATTGGCAAAGGAACGTGACTGGTTCAAAAGAGGTGTTAAGGAGGCTATTTATGTGAAAATAAAGAAACCAACCTAAATAGAGGTGGGGGGTTCAACACCAACTGTCTGCCATGTACAATGCTGTGGGCGTTCCTATAACACCTCTTAGCCACTATCCAATCACGCCAATCACTTGGCTGTGATATGCTAATTGGGATTTTCCAGGGTACATAATTACCACAGATTCTTGCACAAGTCATTCTGAATTGAGAAAGCCAGTCAGATAACTAGCGAAACGTCTTCTAGAACTAAACTTCAAGTCCAGTTGATCTAATTAAATACATCAGATATATCCTAGGGAATAAGGCAGCCACCTAGCAACAGCTGGTGGGTTAGATGGCTGCCTCCCGAATCGCCGCCACCGTGATGAACAGGCACGGCTTCCTGGGTTGTGACGTCCTTGCGGCTGCCAAGATCTTGCGAGATCTCATGGCAAATTAGATTTTTTTTTTTTTAGGGGAGCGGATGGCTGCCATAAAACCTAGGACAATTTACCCTTATTTTATTTAGATATAAATTGAAGACAGAGACTGAGTAACTTTGACATTTTTATTAATTAACCCTTTTTTTTGCTTTGTACTCGCGTTTTTTATGAAGAACAGGAAACAGTGGATTACAGATATTTTTAACCTGAACAATAACATTAACACATGCAGAAAGGGTGGAGGTTGAGGACCTCTACAATCGGCCTTGCGAGAGGAAATTATTTCTTAGCCTCTGGCTGGAGCAGCAGTTGCTGTTTCGCACCTCCTGTGAATGTCAAGCAATAACATGAACATTAGAATTCTGCATTAAGTAGCAACACTAGGGCAGAAATATTTTAGCGTGGGAGGGCTGGGCGCTGTTGCTAGGTGGCTGCCTTATTCCCTAGGACAAATGTAGTTTGCAGATCATAGATTCCTGCAAACGCTGTCCTACGGGAGGCAGCCACCTAGCAACAGCTGGTGGGTAGAGTAACACACACCTTGTGGTTGCTCTGGAGAATTCAATTCTTTCTTTTTCTGAAGGACGCCAGTAGTGTTTTACGAACATTCTATCAGAAGACCACCTGGCTGCTTTTAGGATTACTGCTAAGGCTACTCCCTTGAAAGCTGCCTTAGTACAAGCAGCATTCCTCAGGGAATGGGGCCTAAATTGAGAAGTATCAACTCCTGATGATGTCATAGCTTGTAATATCGGAGGAGAGTTGTAAATAACTTTTTAAATGTGACACTATGCACAGAGAACTATGCACAGAGATCTATTTTGTCCTCTAGAAAATCAAGCTCTACTAACTTTGGAGCAATGTATGTAGTTTTTGTTCTACCTTTAAGTATTATGTGAACGCCCTCAGGGGTCGAGGACATCCATGGTTCTGATATGTGGATTAGTGTTAACTCTGAAGATCTGTCTGCAAGGGCTAAAGCTATTAAGCAGGCCAGTGTTATCCCTGTGTCCCGTTGGGATAAAGAACTAATTTCACATTTTGCTAAGAAATGTGAATATCCCAAGTGGATTCGTACCTGGGAACTGGAGGGTGAGACCTCACTGCTCCCCTGATTATTCTAATGTATAAAGGGTGAACTGTTAAGTCTGGGATCAATAGGTTCAATGCAGAACCATATGATTTTAAAGTGGAGGTGGCTATCTCTGACTGGAATTTTTTAGTGATAAATTTCAATGCTCCCCATAAAGCTCTAGGCTGCTCGAATTGTGTCTCTTTTTCCTTAAACCAATGTAAGAATTCAGCTATTAGGTTTTTATAACGAGTGATAGTTCTGGGGCATAGCGAACAGTCTATAAGGCTGTTGGCTGTAAGGGAGAGCTGTTGGAAGCAGAACAAACTATTTGAGCTGCAATCCACATTAACTGTGGGAGTTTGGATAGTAGGTCCTGTGACTCTTGGAAACATTCCACTGTCAGCCCAAGGGGCAGTTTCTCTCCCACTATGTGCCTATGGATCGTAGGGAACCACGGTTTGGACGGCCAAACTGGGTACACTAGTACCAAGTCCTGTATCAACTCCGTTCTGATCTTGAATAGGACCTGGGGCATCAGTGTGGGTGGTGGGAATGCATACCGGGGTGGGAGGTTCGTCCATGGAAAGGATAAGTCATCCACTTTCCAAATTCTGTCAGACCATGCCCTCGATACAAACATCTGTGTTTGTGCCAATCTGTCTGAAGCAAAGAGATCTATTTGTCTCTTGACGAACTTCTGTTCTATTTGAGCAAAGAGGTGAGGTTTGAGACACAGAATCAACAGTGATAGAGTGTGTCTTGATATAGGGTCTGCTAATTCGTTTGTGTGTCTGGGTATGTAATATGCTGTCAGATGATTCTGGAAGGAGAGAATCCTCTTCCATATTTCTAGTGTTTCTAGGCACAGTTGAGTGGATTTGGTGCCCCCTATTCTGTTGATATAGGACACCGCTGTTCTGTTGTCTGATTGTACTAATATGTGTTTGCCGGAGAGCTCCTCTGTCACTAGAGTCTGTAATGCTAGTTTTATCGCTCTCAGTTCCAAAAGGTTCATATGCAGTTTTTTCTCCTGATGAGACCATCGACCTCTGATAGCTTTCTGAGGGGTGAAAGCTCCCCATCCCTTTCAGGAGGCATCGGTCGTGATAATCAGATCTGGGGGAATCGGTTTGAATGGTTGAGGACGAAGATGTTGTATTGATATAATCTGTAATCTCCCAGGAATATCTGTGACATTCTGCAATATAGGGGAGCCTCCTCTGAACCTGGGGAAAAGGCTATTATCTTCCCTATGATTTTTGCCAACATCCGTAAGGACACGGATTGGTGTGCTAGGGTGGATTGTATGAGGGTTTGTAAGGATACCCATTTTGCCTGAGGAATCTGTAGGGTAAAATGATGTGTATCTAAAAACAACCCCAGAAATATAAGTGATCTTGTAGGCTGTAAAATTGATTTTTCTGTGTTTATTGTGAAACCAAGTTTCACGAAGGTCGAAGTGACGAGGTCTCTCTGATTGGCAAGTGTGTCCTCTTGTGGGTGAAACATGAGTAAGTCGTCTAGGTAGATCAAACAAAATATTGCTTTTTGTCTGAAATGTTGGACAACTGGTTTCAGAAGTCTGGAAAAAGTGTAAGGTGCATTTGATAGGCCAAACACCATGACAGTCCATTGATAAATTTGACCTTTCCGTTTGAATTGAAGAAACTTTCTGTGGTTTGGGGCATTGCAAATTGTATGAAAGGCATCTTTCAAATCTATCTTTAACATAAAGTAATCTCTGTCTAACAGGGAGGTTAAGTCTGACAGATTTTCCAGTCTGAATCTTTTTGGTTTTATTTAACGATTTAGGTTGTGTACATTTAAGACAGGTCTCAGGGAACCGTCCTGTTTGGGCACTGGGAATAAGTGGCTGATCCAACCTTTTTTTGTAGGGGAAGATAACTCCGTGAAAGTTTACTTGGGACTTCTAAACCCTCAGATATGATTCGAAACAGGGCTCTTGTTGATCCCACATTACATCTCTAGTGGTCAGGAGACAATCAAGAATAAAGGATTGTAAATGAGCCTCAGGCAGTATATGATCAAACCTTTTTATTGTTTATTTAGCTGAATACATAACAAAAGTCTTGCAGATTATATACTTCCCGAGGCTCATCTACAAACCATTATTCTTGTTTGGAACGTAACTTGCCAGTTTCTTTCATCTCTAATGTTGAGCTGCTCAGGACCAAACATGGTGTAGGAAGGGTGGAAGCATGACCTCATTCTTGCAGCCCTGACAGTCCCTATAACGCAGCTGCTGGAACACAAAGCAATATTATAAAAAACAGTATAGCAACAGTTGTTTTCTTAAGTGGAAGTACTGTTTGCATTTGTCTGAGTGGTTATGGGACGATTCTAGTTGTAACTGGTATATTTTTCATAATCTGTTCCTGTGAGTAAATAACCATATGGGTAAAGGAAACAAACAAATCTATGTATGTCTGTGTGGTTTAACAGCAACTGCACTAGGTACTAGGTATGTGCTCTTCAGTAAATAAAGGACAAAACACAACCAGACTTATAATTAGATCATATGTTTGCACACATATTAAAAGGGGATCTGTGGTCTCCATGCAAGGGCCCTCCATAAAAAAAAAATCACACCCCTACCCTAAAATGAATACAGATTTATGTTTGCAGCAGCAATCTTTCCAAAGTTACAGCAGTATAAGGGGTGGTGCTTCCTGCTTACACTATGTGCTGTTACATTAACAGTACACACTCGTGGCTTAACCATGCCCACTGACATATTACTGCTGGGACAGATGTAAGATACATGCACTGCCGCATCATTAGCTACATCATAAGTTTGTAGTTTTAGAAACACACAGGCCACAAGGTCATAGATTCATATCCCCAGACTTTGTTTCCAATATGTTCCTATAAAAAGATAAATATTCTACATGTAGTAGTGATCCACATAGTATGACTGGTGGGTTAGACTTTCTTTTAATTTTTACTGAAATGTTAATATTCTGTTTCTTGCATCCATGCTAGCTACAATGATTCATTTTCTTTTATGTAATGTGTTACTCTCCATTTAATTTAATTGTTTAGTGACGTCTGTGGATAGGTGCTTCAATAAAGCCATAACCTTTTTTTCTGTTTTTTTCTCCTGTTTCTGTTATCTAATGTTCTTTTTACTTCTGTTTTGTTGTCTTCTCTGTTCTTTTATGGTTTCTTCTGTTTTCTATTCCCTTGTTTTCTTCTTTTCAATTTTCTTCCATGCTTTCCTCTCCTGAAAAAAGATCGAGAGATAGAAAATAATAAAATCGTTTAGAACAGTTTATATAATAAAACCTTGAAACACTCACTTTTTCCTATCCACCACTAGGGGTAATGCAAGCTGTATTCTGTTCTGTTCTGGTGCTTGCTTGCTCTCTATACAGTAGCTCCCAAAAACATCTGTATACACTAATAAGGTTGCTTACAAACTTTATTACAGCAATTAAAAACTATGAAAAGCACAAACAAATGTGCAAAAACAGCCCTTTACAGTTTGTTGTAGTTGCACCTTTTGCTATGGTGTGGCCCCTTTAAACCACAGTGCTGTTATGGTAAGGGATTATCCACTGGGTGACAGTTTTGTGAGGTATTTCAATGTATTTAAATCCTTATAGCTTTATCAGGAATGGTTATTTTTACTTGTTGCGTAGTGTTGTGAGATAGCAAAATAATTCTGAAACACAAAATTGGTTTTCACAGCTCTTTCTGTGCCTTTTGCATTTGTGTACATTTCCTAGTGTGAATAAAGGATAAAGGTGCCCATACATTAGGCATTTTCATGATCTTTTTATATGAGATTAGATTGTAATATTGATCGCAATTACGATCGGGAAAGTAATTTGTTTAAGTCGATTGGTTAAATGTAGTATTTTCTGAAGTTCCGATTATATGTAAATGTAATGTAACCTCACTATAGACGGCATTAAACGTTAATCACAAAACAAATTAAATGTCGAACAATATGTATTGTCCATCTTAACACTGTACATCTGTCTATCAAAGTATCTGTCGGCTTAAGATCGCAATTACGATCTTTAATAACCTTTTGTACTTTTTGGCCCCCTAAAGGTAATCAATATGGCAGTTCCCTTATATATTTATAAATATACAGTGGAAATGTTATCTAACAGAATGGATGTCAAGATTATTACATACAGGAGGGCTGTCTGTGTGTACCAGGCCTTAGTGTTAGATATATACTATATACTAATATTTAAATAGATATTAGGGCTGTGAGTTTGCAGAACAGTGGCTCATTTTAAAGGGCATGTCCATCCCCATACCTAAAATTTAATCCACTTCTTGCCCCACAGTAAAGTTTAAAAAAAATCCTTACCTAAATCTCTGCTCCTTATGGTTCTCCTGCAATGCTTGTCCAAAGTTCAGGAAAATAAACAGTAGGAGGTGTCTTCCTGTCCAAAAATGTATTCCTCTTCTGCAGCCTCCAGAAGGTAGTGTGACATACGCTGGAGAACCCTTCCCCCCCCCCTCCCTCCCACCATCCAGATCCATCCTTGCTTGTCATTCCACCTAGCGTAAAATCCAAATTAATGGCCAAAATCCGTCTAAAACCCACCTTAACCAAAATTAATACCGGGTTAACGTGGGTTTTAAATGGATTTTAGGGGATAGCGCCATTTCCAAATGTTTTTGGAAATAACATTGTGCTACTGATGCAAAACTACTTTTCTTAATTTTAGCGTTACTTTGTAGCGCAATGTGGTTCTGCATGGGACTTTAATCCGGAGCAGCTAAACTTTACACGATCCAGCGATGCAATACCAGACGTAATCTCGTAAGTAACGTTGGACTAATTTATTGAATCTCCACGTAAGTACATTAGAGCTGTTAATAACTCAATATTTACCCAGCCAAAAAGAGGCAAATTGTCTTGGATTGATTACAATGTATTCTCAGTTCCAGTTATTACAGACAGATCTCTCTTCATAGACAAAAAATAAGTTTCTTTTTTTTTAAAGACTGAAATTCTTCAAAAAGACCCGCTGTTCTCTTTACCCGAACCCGACCCACAACCAATTCAAACTCAATGTGGGTTACCCGAACCTGACCCGCAAATTGGGTAAACGTCGGTGACCCGACCTGATGCAGGACTCTACATGACATCTCAAATTCTGAAAATGATCCAATGCACATTTGTCAAATGTTTTTGTGTCTTTGTACTCTTCTCTATAACCACTAGATGTCACTACTATCCCACTTTGTAAGATTTTCCTGTCTCTCGTGGCATTGTTTTTCACTATGTATACTCTCTATATATACAAAACTTATTATTGTTTTCTAGATAAGATAACAATAACATAAATATACACAGTGTGATACTCGTGCTCACATGATATCCCCAGAACCACCAGTTCCATAAAACTGCCAAAATGTATTATTTCTGATCCCTATAAACTCAATTGAGTTGGCACAAAAGGTTTTGGGTGGCACGTGACAAAATATAAAGAGTTTTTTTGAGGGGGGGAACTTGCCCTTTAAAAGTTAATACACTTGCCCCCACTTGCCTTACAATGTAATTTTCAGGTTCTATCATAAATTTCTCATGTTGGAGTCCTGCATCGGGTCAGGTACCCGCAGGTCACCTGCTTTACAGGTCTTGTTCGGGTAACCTGCACTGAGTTTGAATGGGTTGCGGGTCAGGTTTAAGAAAAGATTAACGCAAGTCAGATAGAAGAATTCCAGTCTGTAAAAAAAAAAGCTTCTCTTCTTGTCTATGAAGCGAGATCTGTCTGTTATAACTGAAACTGAGAATACATTGTTATAAATCCAAGACAATGCGCAGTGTATAGAACCGTAGAGTATATCACACTATGGCAGATAAAGGGCAAGTATATCTAGATGCAAAAGCTCCCAGCCTCTTACTGTGTTATCAACAGCTTTAATGTTCTTACAGGGAGATGCACCGCTATCGGCAATCCAGTGCAAACTCACCGACAACGTTTTATGCCAATAGCGGCTCTCGGTGCATCGCTAAGTGGCAGTATCTATTTTGACACTTTTAACGCCAGCTATATGCTGGCGTTTTAAGTGCCGCAATAGAATGGCGCTTTTGGCATATAACTTGCGGCGGGCTACACAGTTAATTTTGGGGTTAGCCATGCAGCCGCCACAATAAAGGAGTTTAAGTCACGCTAACAATGCTGAGTGATGGGAAAGGCAGAGGTTAACTTTTAATGTCAATCATCTGGAGGTCCACATACCTGCTGTGGTTATAGTTGAACCTCATCAAGAGGTAGATTGTTATTATAATCACTAGAATCATTCACATCCCATAGATCATTATGGCCAGAGGGATTTTTGTTTTTTTTTGGCTTACAAAGACCATTAAAATCACATGTCATCTGTTTCCATGCAGACACTTGCACTGATCTGCTCATGCAGGTGTTGATGTTACAGGGTTAGTTACTTTGTTCTATGGGAGATTGTTGCTTTGCTGGCTCTGACCTCTGCTAGTAAAACCAAGGTCAGAGCAGTTTAACCCCTGCCTTTCCAGTCACTCCAGCATTAACAGCTTTTTTACCTAGTGATCTCTGCAAAACCTACCCTGGCACTACAAGAGTTAAAGTTTAAAGGTCATCTATAGTTGGAAAATGAACTTTTTCCCCTTTCTTTACATGTCTTCTATAATTCCCCCCAGCCCCCAGAGTGTCTTCACTTTCTTCAGCCTCTCTGTCCTGGGATACACAGATTAGAAGAAGACTTGATTGCATTCCTCTACTCCTACTTGTAATGTCAATAAAATCCCTGTGATGTCACCCTCTTCCCTGCTCAAGTCCCTTCCTGCTCTGTAACAAACATAGAGATCAGAGCATTACTAGGGGGAGAGAGGTAGCTTTGACTGCAGATATAGGGCTACACTTGACCCTCTTCTTGATAGATTTCACTGTTGATGATGAGTCACAAAGAGAGAGATTGTGTTGCAGCAGGACACTGAGATATCCGTGTCTCCAGGATAGCTTGCTTTCTATTGGCCACTGTGCGTGGGTGTGTTTTTCAGGATGTTGAACTTTTAACTCCTACTGCACATGAGAAGCTTGTCAGGTAGCCGGGGGTGAGACATAGAGGTGGTAACAGAGGGGAGAGGGAAGGGGAGAGTGCTGTAGAGAAATCTGACACCATGGAAAAACAGAGTCACTGAAAGAGGTAGGAGAAAGGCAGCACAGAGTACACGGAACTTTGCAATGGGGCAATTTGTTTTTTTCACTATAGATGCCTTTAACATAGCTGTCTGTATTCCTATCCACAATGGCATCCTGTATAAGATTCTATGTACATTAGAGCTGTTGATAATTCAATATTTACCTAGCCAAAAACACAGTAAGAGGCTGGGAGCTTTTGCATCTAGATATATTTGCCCTTTATCTGCCATAGTGTGATTTAGTGTAAGGTGCTATGCACACTGCACATTGTGTTGGATTGATAACAATGTATTCTCAGTTCCAGTTATTACACACAGATCTCTCTTCATAGACAGGATTTTTTTTTTTTTTTTTACAGACTGGAATTCTTCTACCCGCAATCCATTTAACTCAATTGCAGTTACCCGAACCCAACCCGCAAAGAGGGTATCCCGTGGGTACCCGACCCAATGCAAAATGGGCTTTCCTTCCATAATGTCCATATTGTAATATAACTGGTATAATGAGTTCCTTCTAGATATATCCTAATAGAAATCATAGCACAAAGACAAGTCATTCCAATACTAAATAAATGGTAAAGATACAGACCTGACAAAGGGAATGGGGATGATGTTGTAATTTACGTTTCCTCATATGAACTATAAATAAACTATGTACCAATAATATACAGACAAACTTTTGACATTAAACTAAAGATAACCTTTCCTGCATTTAGTTCCGTTGGGGGGGGGGGGGGGTTGCAAATGTTCGGTGTGCACAATAAGCTATAACCTCACACTATACTGTCCAAGGGGATCAATATGTCAGCTCCAAGTAATACAATAAATACAAATACTAAGAGTATGATGTTACATATTGGATTATAACCTCCTACTGTGAATTATAAGGATATTAGAAGTTACCAAGGAGCTCTGTGACAACATAAAATAACAAGACAATAGGCAGAGTACTTTTATAAAGATCCCATTACCCTAAATTGAGCATTAAAAATTATTTGTATATTATTTTATTTAATTTTGAACCATGAAGTAAATACTTTATTCTAAACTTGGTGAACACTGCCATCTGGTGGTTTTATTTAAATATGACATTTACAATAGAAGTGATTTTGTAATACAGCTACAGTCATATCAATATGTTGTGGCAGTGACACAAATTCTGTGGTTTGCAAAATTTGTGGCCTCAGTTTATTAATCCATTGCAAAAAGTGTCATTAGATTAAAAAGTTACTGGTAACTTTATCACAAAACCCATTTTCACTGTATTCTGGCCTTGTCACAAAATGATTGTCCAGCTTCATTTTCTTATAGTCAAATCATCAGCACAGGTGAAGTTGTGAACAAGTACAGCAGGAATAGTTCCAATTGAATTATAAGGGCAGACATGAAAAATCATGAAAATCATTGTCTTTTTGTACTAGCAATGGTAAGAAATGTGTGCACCCATCATTGCCGCAATTTTAATATAATTTAAAAATCGCATGCGCAATCGCCTTTAATGATACTGAATGGTGTCCAGCAAGTGCCAGGACAGCCTACCGATGAGTCAGCTAAAAATCATGTTGCCCCAGTGCAGAGCTTGTTTAGTATTGGTAGCAAGAGTGTGTGAATGCATCAGTGAGGGAAAAATTTTTTGGACAGACTGAAATTCTGCAGGAAGTACAAGGAATGTCCAACAGAAAACTGGTACTGTCATTTTCTCTAAAGGAATCTTTATACTGACTTGTAAATTGATTGTTCACAGAAGAAAAGATGGATGCAGCCATGAGTGAGCTCAGGTATAATTATTCTATAATTATATTATAAGAACACAACCATGAGTGAATAAAGAATGTACAGTACCGACAATCCAGGAGCAATTCAGTGATAATCTGTGTATTTATCAGCAAAATGAAGAACCATATTACAAGGAGATCACATGTTTTACCTATTCCTACCTCCCTGGGTGGCTGCTAGCATGAGCTGCTAGTATGAGCTGATAGCTCACTACTTGTTGCTTTGAGCATATCTGGATCTCTTCAATAGTTATAAAAGAGAGTTACTATTCATACTTCAGATGCAGAGGAACAAGCAGTGAGCTACAGAGAGGTACTTAGACAGCTCACTGCTCTAGCTAGCACTCAACAAAAAAACTATGTGTGCGGATGGACGGCTGGCCTAACTGTGCTCTTATTCCTGCCAGTGTGTGTGTGGGAAAGGGGTTAAGGTGGGTTAAAAGCCTTTAACACTAATCTAATGCAAAAGTTTGAGCAATACAGTAGTGTTAACAAAACCCCTTTGTTTATAATGTATGCAGTTGCACAGATAGTATGACATTGCATGTTGCCTAGGAATGTGCGTTGATTATCTTTTCTTGGTAAATTGTGTCAAATATTATATTATAATATATACTGTATGAATTAATTTTTATATATAAAAAAAATTTGATTATAAACAAAAGCTTCACGTTTTACACTTCACACTTTCACAAATATAGACAACAGTCAAAGAAAAATAATAAGAGGATCTATGACTAATATCATGAAAAACCTGTGACAAAGCTTAGGACAATTGTGTAGTTTGGGTCAGGGAAGAACAGGAAATAAGTTATTTTAGGAGATTATATTGTGAGTCACTACATATACTTCTCAGACTTCCTCAAGCTATAACACATAACATCTGTTCCCTATAAAATATATGATGTTGATATGAACTTGAAATCAATAGTTAAAGAAAAAAGGCTAAATATAATTTCTTAGTGCACAAAGTAACTTTAAATAACCTAGTAGAAGGGGTAACTTCCACGCTCTGGTGTGGTAGGGAATGTCTACTTGAGTAGGGTGGCTGCATGCACATTTTCCACTGAATTGTTTATAAAATCTTTAAAAGTGTCTTGCTTGCGCCTGGGGGTTTGGGTAAGGAAAGAAAACAAAAAGTAAAAAATAAAAAGGTTAAGATCAAGATCTCTGTAAAAAATGAGTTTACAAATTCTTAAAACACTCACTTGTGCCTATCCACCACTAGGGGCACTGCAGGGTTTACTCTGTGCTGTTCTGATGCTTGCTTGGTCTGTGTAGCTCCTAAAAACCTCTGCACACAGGAATAAGGTTACCAGCAAACTTTATTATAACAATTAAAAACAATAATAAAACAAAATAAAACTAGCAGAATCAGTCCATTAGCAGTTGTTGAAGTTGCACCTCTCTGCAATGGTGTGGCCCCTTTAAATCATAGTGTTAATGTGGTAAGGTATAATCCACTTGGTAATGGCTTGTGATGTATTTTCTATGCGATTCGCTGTTTAAATCCTTACAGCTTCATCAGGCTTCAATCACGCTTATATGACCACTTAGTCTGGTGTCGTTTGCGGATTTACTAGGACGGATTGAGCTCCCATACACAGCCAAAAGATTTGTTTATTCATCATGTGATGGATGCGTCTGTCGGTGCATATTACAGGTGTGTACTAAGCTTGACAGCTTATTTAATTTGATAAACAAAGTTTACTCTAATGAAACCATTAGGAGTTATTCTTATAGAATTATTACTCCTTGATTCTTTTGTACAAAATGCCTCTCAATGACAGAGGTGTCTGGGCTCACTTGAGAAAGGACCTAGATGTCTGAAACATGTTGTATTAGCACAATAAATGCATTTGAGTTTTTGGCAATTCCGGAGTGGTTGCGATTTTCTGAGAGAGTTGAAAAGTGGAGGTTCGTCTCCTGACTGGCTCGCCATATAATGTAGAATGTGTGTGTGTGTGTGTGTGTCAGGTGAGAACAAGAGAGAGACCCTCCCTGACCTTTTTTGTCTTGGAATATATGCAGTTTACTAAGTTGACTGCAACATCCCCACCCTAATACATCCATATAAGGCAGTTAGCTGCATGCAATCACCTTGGAGAGTTTAGGATCAGGTTGCTTTTCAAAGATACACAAATAAATGGATATTGACAAGACAGAGGTGCATATGTGGCAATAATGATTAGAACTCACAAAATCAAAATAATTTTTAACAGAGAGGCTCTGTTACGTTTTCCTAATTTTGCCCCAACCAATCAGATATTATTTAACATTTGAAAGCTGCATCTGATTGGTTGGGGCAAAATTAGCACTGATTTTCACAATAAGAATTTTTATTGAATCTCCCTGCTTATATTTAAAGATACTTGCCTTAGTGGTTCTTTGGTGATTCTAAGCAGGACTAATATGCCCTGAAACATAAAGTAGAATATAAGTTGTTGGAACCTGTGTGAAACTACAGCTCTCAAACTCAGACCAAACAGAGCTTTCCCAGCTCACCGGCTCAAAACCAGGTTGAAGGTTGTCGTCACTAACATATACCACTTACCAGGTATATAAACTACTGCAAAAACTCACTTACTAACGGCCGTGGGAACCGATACCAGCCTTAACGGCTATAAATGTAAAATAATACAAAATACCTGTACACTCGCTGCCAGACTCAGGCAGGAATAGTACCAGATAATACAAGAAATACCGAATACAATGACTATATGTAGCGTCTCAGAGGACAGGATTCTTACTTAGTTCTGTTAGAGCACTAGGAGAATCAGCTTAACCATTTTATATAATATCATTTAATGAAAGAAAAACAAAAAACTGTGCAAGTAATTACAAAAATAATTAATAAACAGACATAAAAACAAGCAACAGTAAAATAAAGTGATAAAAGGGAAAAATACTTATATGCTGGTCAAAGTCCAAGTCCTTAAAAGAATAAGTCCATAGATGGTAAAAGAGTTCCTTGGCTCCAAAAAGGTAACTCGCTGTAATCCACTTTGATGTTTCATAAGATGTAAAATCAGGAGCTTTTCTCCAGTAACTGTGTAGCTCCTTATCTACCCCCAGGCAAAAGGGGGGCAAATAATTTACCCCAGCCAATCACCAACAGGTGTAGGCTGGACTGAGGGTGTGTCAGATATGTGATTACCTTTTGAAGACACACCCACAGTGATATTATTTTTTAGAGAATTCATAACTCTGTGGTCCAAAGTACTACCAACTGGAAATCACTAAATTAGTTATTGTCATGAATTTACCAGTTGATAGACACCAAACATGACAGATATGGAAAATACAGTTGACAAGAACAACATAATGTAGGTTTCCAGCCTCTACTAAAACCTACATACATGATGTTTGGATTGTACCGAATGGCCATATTCTATTACATAGGCAGAGTTATGTATATGTTATGGAAAAGGGGATTGTGCCTTTATCATAGTTAAAACAAAGGTCACATTCCCAGGTCTGTTTGACCTCCTGCTGAGATTAGGAGACTCAAGTCTACTGTATCCTTTAGAAGTAAGGTCCAAGGAATAGCAATCCTTGGCTCCCTGTTGGGTTTTATGGCACCTGAGCCAAATGGTAGAGGAGTACAGAAGAAAAGGGGGAAAACACAATGTACAAATAAATAAAACAAATGGAATCCTACTATTACTGATATTATATAATTAATAACTATACTAGATCTGCTTACAGCAGGATCCATATCATGACAGAGCCTCTCTGTTAAGTTGTTGTTTTTTGTTGTATGTGAGTTCTTATTATCATTGCCACACTATAAAGTTCAACTATTGACCAAATGTTCTATATACAGAAACTAATTGAAACATCTAATTTAATTCAATGTTTATATTAAATACCCTTATTAGTGTGCCATTCTCTATGGATCAATGAAAGTAATTGGTTTATAATATATATTTACAACGACCACCATGAAAAACCTAAAGCGAGATGTAATAAAAGTTCTTTTTGTTAAAAATGGTGCTAACCAATCAGATTTTTTACCATTGGAAAGATAACACCTGATTGGTTGGGGCAAAATTAGCACCATTTTTAACGCTATGAACTTTTATTATATCTCCCTGCTAGTGTATAGCTATTAAAAACCACAGAGGGCCACTATCCTTAACATGCACAGTCTATATGAAAACAAATGTTTGCTTATAGTAGCTTTCTGTAAACACAGCTTCTTCCTTCCCTAATGATTCTTTTTATTTTGTTTGTTTTATGCAATAAAATGTCTATGTTACCATTGCTTCCCTATATAAAACATGTGATGATGTTTAAGGATACAATTAGACTCTCCTCCCTTCCGATCCACACCTAAAGAATACCCAGGGTGAGCACCTTAACTGCTAGGTTTAGCTAATTTAAGTGTTCCTTCAAGGAACCAGACCGCTCCTCCTCTAATCTTGTATCACTGATAGTTGCTACGGGGCCATTATATCAACTTTCCTAAAAATTTCACAATAGCTCTGCCTTGCCTCCCATTCTTCAATTAATTAATTTAACAGGAGCCAGGAGCAAAGCTAGAGCTTTGTTAAATTAATTGAAGAATGGGAGGTAAGGTATAGCTCCTTTATCTAACTAGCGTTTATTCCCAGAATCTCTGTTACCGGTATTCATTTTGCATCTGATATCAAGGAGATAACATTATGCATCGGCTAGAATAATCTTTGTCAGTGATTTTACCTGGGGGAGGAGAGTCAGAGCAGTCAATTATACTATACTATACTCACAGCACGAGCATAATATCCCTTTAAGGAAGAACATCAAGATAAATTTTGATTCGTATCGAAACTTTCTGTCAACATCCATATTTGTAAACAATATGATTACTTGCCAAGGTCACATTAACTCACTATGAATCAAAGTCCCCAATGGCATTATCAGGAACCTTTATAGCCCCAGTGTCCCCAGCTTCACGCCTGTTTCTATACTGTTACCATCCTCAGTCTAATAATTCATGCACACTGTCCAAACACAACATATTTTATGATCCTCTGCTCTGCTGAAAAAGCCTGTCAGCTCTCATCTGCTTCAAATCAACGAGCCAGGCATTCTGCCATTGTTTTTGTATTTTATTAAAATGACATCAATACACATGCTCACAAAATTCACCACTTAAATCCTAAGTGGGGTATTTTTACTAGATGGATCGATTGTTAAAATGACAGCATCTGTTTGCTTGTATACGTTTACTTATAATTCTTCCCTTGGTAATTATATGGGAAGCTTGGTGAGTAATAACCAGCTGTTTGAATTAGCGAGCAGTAAACACAGTTATTTGATCTGTGAAGGAGTATCACAGCCAAGGCCAGGAGCAGTAAAAAACAAAACAGCTGTTGGAAATGTTAAATCGTAAGACAAAAAAAGAGAATAGAACACAATGACAGCCTCGTACTTTCTAATAAGATATTCTGATTGTAGGTGTGACCAACCTTTAAAAACAAAATGGCTGATGCACCCTATGGACTAGTTGACTGTTTAATGAGACTTTAATATGAAACCTATAATGCAATACACAGCTGTTAAATGTATACAACATGAGTAGTTCCACGTATAATGACTGATTTAGAGACAAAACATTATTGTGTCCAGTTCCTATGATGGGCAACTAGAGATAAGTCCGATCATCCTGATTTACTTTTCTACTCACAGACATGAACACACGATTTAGTAATCGTTAACACTTGTTTTTTGTAGCTCACAACTTGAACACTCAACGGTTCCCAAACCTTATCCAGGGCCTTATCCCTTCTGATGCAACATTAGCTTCAGAGGATCCTCTAAAGCTAACACATCTAATAGATATTTGTAGCCAAATCTAAAAATAAAGTTCCATTCAATTTTTCCCATCTCTACTGGGGTTCATTGGGAATAACCTGTATGGATTTATTGTTCAATTTTCATTTAGAACGAGGAAAAAATGCACAGAAAGTACAATTATTTTTTGTCCACCCCCAAAACTATAGTCCCCCCAACTACTGGCCCCATCATGTAGTGTAGTTTAATCCTTACCTCACATCCCAGCTCCATATGGTTCTCCTGTAGTCCCCCCCCAAAGTCCCAAAAACTGCCCACCAGGAGGATAGCAGAGTCCATATAGGACTCTGCCTCCTACCTGGCCTCTGGGAGAAGTTTGACATGCGTACTGCATCTTCTCCTCTTTTCATTCATCTGGCAGACGGGTCTAAAATTTCATCCGGTCCTGTACTACGAGAGACTTTCCCAGTATTGATCAATATCAATCATCATTCAGAAGTTATATGTTTTGATGTACTGCCTTTTTTCTCTTTTTCCCCTTATTCTAGGTATGCCATGGTTGAAAACACATCTTTTTCGAGAATTCATAACTCGTGGTCCAAAGGACTACCAACTGGAAATCACTAAATTAGTTATTGTCATGAATTTACCAGTTGATAGACACCAACATGACAGATATGGAAAATACAGTGACAAGAACAACAATGTAGGTTTCCAGCCTCTACTAAAACCTACATACATGATGTTTGGATTGTACCGAATGGCCATATTCTATTACATAGGCAGAGTTATGTATATGTTATGGAAAAGGGGATTGTGCCTTTATCATAGTTAAAACAAAGGTCACATTCCCAGGTCTGTTTGACCTCCTGCTGAGATTAGGAGACTCAAGTCTACTGTATCCTTTAGAAGTAAGGTCCAAGGAATAGCAATCCTTGGCTCCCTGTTGGGTTTTATGGCACCTGAGCCAAATGGTAGAGGAGTACAGAAGAAAAGGGGGAAAACACAATGTACAAATAAATAAAACAAATGGAATCCTACTATTACTGATATTATATAATTAATAACTATACTAGATCTGCTTACAGCAGGATCCATATCATGACAGAGCCTCTCTGTTAAGTTGTTGTTTTTTGTGTATGTGAGTTCTTATTATCATTGCCACACTATAAGTTAACTATTGACCAAATGTTCTATATACAGAAACTAATTGAAACATCTAATTTAATTCAATGTTTATATTAAATACCCTTATTAGTGTGCCATTCTCTATGGATCAATGAAAGTAATTGGTTTATAATATATATTTACAACGACCACCATGAAAAACCTAAAGCGAGATGTAATAAAAGTTCTTTTGTTAAAAATGGTGCTAACCAATCAGATTTTTTACCTTGGAAAGATAACACTGATTGGTTGGGGCAAATTAGACCATTTTTAACGCTGAACTTTTATTATATCTCCCTGCTAGTGTATAGCTATTAAAAACCACAGAGGGCCACTATCCTTAACATGCACAGTCTATATGAAAACAATGTTTGCTTATAGTAGCTTTCTGTAAACAGCTTCTCCTTCCCTAATGATTCTTTTTATTTTGTTTGTTTTATGCAATAAAATGTCTATGTTACCATTGCTTCCCTATAAAAACATGTGAGATGTTTAAGGAACAATTAGACTCTCCTCCCTTCCGATCCACACCTAAAGAATACCCAGGGTGAGCACCTTAACTGCTAGGTTAGCTAATTTAAGTGTTCCTTCAAGGAACCAGACCGCTCCTCCTCTAATCTTGTATCACTGATAGTTGCTACGGGGCCATTATATCAACTTTCCTAAAAATTTCACAATAGCTCTGCCTTGCCTCCCATTCTTCAATTAATTAATTTAACAGGAGCCGGAGCAAAGCTAGAGCTTTGTTAAATTATGAAGAATGGGAGGTAAGGTATAGCTCCTTTATCTAACTAGCGTTTATTCCCAGAATCTCTGTTACCGGTATTCATTTGCATCTGATATCAAGGAGATAACATTATGCATCGGCTAGAATAATCTTTGTCAGTGATTTTACCTGGGGGAGGAGAGTCAGAGCAGTCAATTATACTATATTATACTCACAGCACGAGCATAATATCCCTTAAGGAAGAACATCAAGATAAATTTTGATTCATCGAAACTTTCTGTCAACATCCATATTTGTAAACAATATGATTACTTGCCAAGGTACATTAACTCACTATGAATCAAAGTCCCCAATGGCATTATCAGGAACCTTTATAGCCCCAGTGTCCCCAGCTTCACGCCTTTTCTATACTGTTACCATCCTCCAGTCTAATAATTCATGCACACTGTCCAAACACAACATATTTTATGATCCTCTGCTCTGCTGAAAAAGCCTGTCAGCTCTCATCTGCTTCAAATCAACGAGCCAGGCATTCTGCCATTGTTTTTGTATTTTATTAAAATGACATCAATACACATGCTCACAAAATTCACCACTTAAATCCTAAGTGGGGTATTTTTACTAGATGGATCGATTGTTAAAATGACAGCATCTGTTTGCTTGTATACGTTTACTTATAATTCTTCCCTTGGTAATTATATGGGAAGCTTGGTGAGTAATAACCAGCTGTTTGAATTAGCGAGCAGTAAACACAGTTATTTGATCTGTGAAGGAGTATCACAGCCAAGGCAGGAGCAGTAAAAAACAAAACAGCTGTTGGAAATGTTAAATCGTAAGACAAAAAAAGAGAATAGAACAATGACAGCCTCGTACTTTCTAATAAGATATTCTGATTGTAGGTGTGACCAACCTTTAAAAACAAAATGGCTGATGCACCCTATGGACTAGTTGACTGTTTAATGAGACTTTAATATGAAACCTATAATGCAATACACAGCTGTTAAATGTATACAACATGAGTAGTTCCACGTATAATGACTGATTTAGAGACAAAAAATTATTGTGTCCAGTTCCTATGATGGGCAACTAGAGATAAGTCCGATCATCGATTTACTTTTCTACTCACAGACATGAACACACGATTTAGTATCGTTAACACTTGTTTTGTAGCTCACAACTTGAACACTCAACGGTTCCCAAACCTTATCCAGGGCCTTATCCCTTCTGATGCAACATTAGCTTCAGAGGATCCTCTAAAGCTAACACATCTAATAGATATTTGTAGCCAAATCTAAAAATAAAGTTCCATTCAATTTTTCCCATCTCTAGGGGTTCATTGGAATAACCTGTAGGATTTATTGTTCAATTTTCATTTATCAAGTACAATTATTTTTTTCCACCCCCAAACAATATAGTCCCCAACTACTGGCCCCATCATGTAGTGTAGTTTAATCCTTACCTCACATCCCAGTCCCATATGGTTCTCCTGTAGTCCCCCCCCAAAGTCCCAAAAACTGCCCACCAGAGGATAGCAGAGTCCATATAGGACTCTGCCTCCTACCTGGCCTCTGGGAGAAGTTTGGCATGCGTACTGCATCCCTTCTCCCCCCCCTCGCTCCCTCCCTCCCCCCTCCTCTCAGGATTCCCTCCCCCTAGCGTTAAACCCTTTAACTATAAGATTCCCCCTGTCCCCCCAGCCCCAACCGCTATATTATATTGTTAGAAAGTCCCCAAACTTACTTACCTTCCCTCTTCCCCCCCCCGAAATGCACTCCCGGCAGCCGCGTCCGTGATTGGTATAATAGACATTTTACTCGCGGATTCAATATTTACTTGCAAATAGGTATAATAGACATTTTACTCGCGGATTCGATTCTCGCATATAGGTATAATAGACATTTTACTTGCGGATTCAATATTTACCTGTGTATAGGTACAGAATAATAGACATTTTACTCGCGGATTCGATACTCGCGTATAGGTTTAATAGATATTTTACTCGCGGATTCGATATTAACTCGCATATAGGTATAATAGACATTTTACTCGCATATTCGCATTTCTATCGAAAGTCTGGAAAATATCGAAAGTCCAAGAAATCTGGGTCCGGGATAGTTTGAGAAGTCCGAGTCCGTTCGAACTTGGGTTCGAGTTCTAGTCCATCTCTACACATGAGCTATTTTCGAGGTGCCGCCTATATACAAGGCTACTTTCGGTAACCATAGAAAGTTGCCTCGTATATTTTGTAACCATTGAAAGCAGTCTTGTATATTCAGTAAAATTCTAGGTAGATTTGTATATTCATCAACCCTCAAAAGTAGAATTGGTAACTTTTGAAAATCTGGAAGTTCTGATTAATTCTGATGGAACTTCGGACCTTTGAAACTGAGAGTCCAAATGGGATGCGGATCCCTTTTCTATCAGAGACGTTTGAAATTGTTTCATACAGAAAATAAATTGGTAGTTTTTTAAATTTTCAATGCATTAATTTACATGATCAGTGGTTCAAACCAATCATTTATTTAAACTATGACTATATTTTTGATTGTGATGGGTATTTGATTAACATATTAAAATGTTCTTTCCAGACACAAAGTCATCTTGGACGTTCGTTCTTGCAGCTGTTTTACTACTTTGGTCCAAAGTCTAAAGGAATTTTGTAATGCACTAATTGATGATTGATGATGATTTTTATTTTAAACATAACTAGTTTTTAATCATGAACATTATACACTACATTTTAAAGGGCATGTCCACCCCCAAAACTATAATCCCCCCCACTACTGGCCCCATGTGTAGTGTAGTTTAATCCTTACCTCACTCCAGCTCCATATGGTTCTCCTGTAGTCCCCCCAAAAGTCCCAAAACTGCCCACCAGGAGGATAGCAGAGTCCATATAGGACTCTGCCCCTTCTGGCCTCCGGAGAAGTTTGGCATGCGTACTGCAGCCCTTCTCCCCTCCCTTCCCTCCCCCTCTCCCTCCCAATTAGGATTCCCTCCCCCTAGTGTAAAAATCTTTTTACATAACATTCCCCCTGTCCCCACCCCAACCGCTATATTTGTATTATCAGAAATGCCCAAAACATTACTTACCTTCCCTCTTTCCTCCCCGCCGCACTGAACTCCCGGCATCTGCCGTCGTTGAATTGCTGCCGGTCCCGCACCTCTGCTTGCATTTTCTCGCAAGCAGAGGGCCTGGCAGTGCGGCGGAGGAAAGAGGGAAGGTAAGTAATGTTTTGGGCATTTTCTGATAATACAAATATAGAGGTTGGGGCTGGGGGGACAGGGGGAATGTTATGTAAAAAATTTTTTTAGAAGGGTGGACATACCCTTTAATCTTCCTACACAAAGATCCAGTATATTAAAGATATAAAATCCGTAACTGGAACTACAGTAACAGTTATTTTCATTGAGTAAAAATTGGAAATTCTCAGCTGCTCTAGTTAGAGGGTTTTTTTTTCGTATTTAAATTTTCTTAAATTTTTGTGGGGAAATTATTTAAACATTATTTAAATTAACAGTTTCTTGGTTATAGATGTAAAAATGTGTTGTTCCTTATTAGTAATTATTAGCACGGTGTATTACCATTAAATATAACTAGAAAGGGAAAGTTTAAGTATAAACTTTGAATTTGGCTTGAATGGCTGCATTTTGGAAGGGAATATGTGTGTTTGCTGCAGATTTTAAAACTCAATAACGGGAATGATGAGTTTGTAGTGAACACTTGTTTGGGACAAAAAAAACTTTTGTGTGTACCCAGCCCAAAGTGGTTTTCAAGCCAAATTAATTATAGTCACTTTCCCCCTTATCCATAGCTGCATAGTACCCAGGGTGAAGGCTTAAATCGCTAAGTCCTCACCTGGGTACTTTCCCTAACTCCTGCAATACTTCCTCAAACTCTCCCTCTGCAATCTGCTTCATTCCTCTCTCCCACTGTCAGTGATAGTCTGCCGAGCAGCCAATGGGAAGACACGCCTCCTTACAGAGTGTGTCTTCCCATTGGCTGCATTACGATCTGTCCCTTTCAGAGGAAGAGAGTTGGAGCAGTGCAGATTGCTGAGGGAGACTTTGAGTAACTATTGCAGGAGTTAGGGAAAGTTCCCAGGGGTGTAGGTCCTCGCCCTGGGTACTATGCAGCTATGGAGGAAAAGGAGCCAGGGGGAGGAAAGTATTATTGTCTTTTTAACCAGGCTGGCTTGTTGTTTTTTACACCATACACATTTGAAAAAGGCCTGGTTCATTAAAGCCACAGTTGTGATCTTACAACTCCCGCTTGTAAGCATGCTGGAATTGTAGTTTCCTAACATCTAAGGTTTCCATACAGTAGTCCCATACAGTAATAACCATACGGATTTGGCTATTACTGTACGGGACTACTGTATGGGAATGCTGCTGTCCATTTAAAGGGCAACTAAACAAATCAGAAGGCAGCAGTAGTCATAATTTCTACCCTCGACTCGTCAATCAGTTTTTACTCATTTTCCAGGTAAATAGGAACCTTGATTTAGACCTGGATAAACTTATGTTCGATTATTTCATGTCAAGGATTAATACCTGCACTTGCTTAGTTGAATGGCTGTGTTACATGTGCAATGTTTGTCACACTTTGATAAAAATAGCTATGTCAGTCTATGGGATTAAAGGGCATTAAGTGCCCTCCTGCTAACCTCAATCCACCATGTATTTCACATAAAATCAATGCAGGTATCAGGCATTTATAATGCAGGCAGGATTTATATGTTCCCTATTTCTGGGCTGTCCTACTGCAAAGTTTCAGTAAACCAAATAAGTTCAAAATCGTGAAATTCCTTAAACAGAATGATCAGAAAGGGGGAAATGCTGTTGTAACTAACAGGTGCTGCTGCTCGCAATGGCAGAATGCAAATAAACATGCAAAACCTAACCAAATTTAATTTACTTAATGAGCACACCCAATGGCTTTGACAGGGTCACTTCTTGCTTCTCTCCAGTCTCTTTCTCATGTCATAGAAACTGGACTATGAAAGAGATTTTCATCCATTGTAAAATAAACACTTCAAAAATAACAAACGCATATGCTTTATTATTCAGGGAATGTCTCTGGTCGCATCTGCTGCTTTGGTTGCATGTAAGCAACATCTATCTGTGGCTTTTATTTTTATTCTCTACTCAAGACTAGATTTGTTCGACACCAGCAAGTTCCGTTTTCAATTTTTTTTAGAATCAATGGAAGAAAAAATCTGATAGTTCTGATTGATTATGAAAATGAAATTAATGCAACATATACAAATCACCAAAATCGAATTTTCGAACTATATGGAAAGTCAATGGGAGTCAAATAGTTTCAAAAAGTTTGAATGAAATACAATGAAAATATCAATGGCAACTTAATGTAAATAGCTGTAGAACCTGGGAAATGGTCTGGGGAACATGTTCAAATATCCAAAATCAATTTTACTCTCCACGCACGCTACTTTCGAGCTCTCATGTTCGAACATTCAATAATTATCCCAGAATGACTCGAGGATTCGATAATTCGATATTTACTCGCGTATTGGTATAATAGACATTTTACTTGCGCGGATTTCGATATCGGTATTTACTCGCGTATAGGTATAATGACATTTTACTTGTGGATTTGATATTCGATATTTACTCGCGATTGGTATAATAGACATTTTACTTGCGGATTCGATATTTATTCGCAAATAGGTATAATAGACATTTTTCTCGCAGATTCAATACTCACGTATAGGTATAAAGACATTTACTCGCGGATTCAATATTTACTTGCAAATAGGTATAATAGACATTTTACTCGCGGATTCGATTCTCGCTATAGGTATAATAGACATTTTACTTGCGGATTCAATATTTACCTGTGTATAGGTACAGAATAATAGACATTTTACTCGCGGATTCGATACTCGCGTATAGGTATAATATATTTTTACCGCGGATTCGATATTAACTCGCATATAGGTATAATAGACATTTTACTCGCATATTCGCATTCTATCGAAAGTCTGGAAAATATCGAAAGTCCAAGAAATCTGGGTCCGGGATAGTTTGAGAAGTCGGTCCGTTCGAACTTGGGTTCGAGTTCTAGTCCATCTCTACACGAGCTATTTTCAGGTGCCGCCTATATACAAGGCTACTTTCGGTAACCATAGAAAGTTGCCTCGTATATTTTGTAACCATTGAAAGCATCTTGTATATTCAGTAAAATTCTAGGTAGATTTGTATATTCATCAACCCTCAAAAGTAGAATTGGTAACTTTTGAAAATCGGGAAGTTCTGATTAATTCTGATGGAACTTCGGACCTTTGAATGAGAGTCCAAATGGGATGCGGATCCCTTTTCTATCAGAGACGTTTGAAATTGTTTCATACAGAAAATAAATTGGTAGTTTTTTAAATTTTCAATGCATTAATTTACATGATCAGTGGTTCAAACCAATCATTTATTTAAACTATGACTATATTTTTGATTGTGATGGGTATTTGATTAACATATTAAAATGTTCTTCCAGACACAAATCATCTTGGACGTTCGTTCTTGCAGCTGTTTTACTACTTTGGTCCAAAGTCTAAAGGAATTTTGTAATGCACTAATTGATGATTGATGATGATTTTTATTTTAAACATACTAGTTTTTAATCATGAACATTATACACTACATTTTAAAGGGCATGTCCACCCCCAAACTATAATCCCCCCCACTACTGGCCCCATTGTGTAGTGTAGTTTAATCCTTACCTCACATCCCAGCTCCATATGGTTCTCCTGTAGTCCCCCCAAAAGTCCCAAAACGCCCACCAGGAGGATAGCAGAGTCCATATAGGACTCTGCCCCCTATCTGGCCTCCGGAAGAATTTGGCATGCGTACTGCAGCCCTTCTCCCCCTCCCCTCCCTCCCCTCTCCCTCCCAATTAGGATTCCCTCCCCCTAGTAAAAAATCTTTTTACATAACATTCCCCCTGTCCCCCCAGCCCCAACCGCTATATTTGTATTATCAGAAAATGCCCAAAACATTACTTACCTTCCCTCTTTCCTCCGCCGCACTGAACTCCCGGCCTGCGTCCTGATTGGCTCCGGTCCCGCCCTCTGCTTGCATTTTCCTCGCAAGCAGAGGGCCTGGCAGGCGGCGGAGGAAAGAGGGAAGGTAATTAATGTTTTGGGCATTTTCTGATAATACAAATATAGAGGTTGGGGCTGGGGGGACAGGGGAATGTTATGTAAAAAATTTTTTAGAAGGGTGGACATACCCTTTAACTTCCTACACAAAGATCCAGTAATTAAAGATCCGTAACTGGAACTACAGTAACAGTTATTTTCATTGAGTAAAATTGGAAATTCTCAGCTGCTCTAGTTAAGGTTTTTTTTTTTTCGTATTTAAATTTTCTTAAATTTTTGTGGGGAAATTATTTAAACATTATTTAAATTAACAGTTTCTTGGTTATAGATGTAAAAATGTGTTGTTCCTTATTAGATTTATTAGCAGGTGTATTACCATTAAATATAACTAGAAAGGGAAAGTTTAAGTATAAACTTTGAATTTGGCTTGAATGGCTGCATTGGGAAGGGAATATTGTTGTTTGCTGCAGCATTTTAAAACTCAATAACGGGAATGATGAGTTTGTAGTGAACACTTGTTTGGGACAAAAAAAACTTTTGGTGTACCCAGCCCAACGTGGTTAAGGTATTTGCTTTTCAAGCCAAATTAATTATAGTCACTTTCCCCCTTATCCATAGCTGCATAGTACCCAGGGTGAAGGCTTAAATCGCTAAGTCCTCACCTGGTACTTTCCCTAACTCCTGCAATACTTCCTCAAACTCTCCCTCTGCAATCTGCTTCATTCCTCTCTCCCACTGTCAGTGATAGTCTGCCGAGCAGCCAATGGAAGACACGCCTCCTTACAAGTGTGTCTTCCCATTGGCTGCATTACGATCTGTCCCTTTCAGAGGAAGAGAGTTGGAGCAGTGCAGATTGCTGAGGGACTTTGAGTACATTGCGGAGTTAGGGAAAGTTCCCAGGGGTGAAGGTCCTCGCCCTGGGTACTATGCAGCTATGGGGAAAAGGAGCCAGGGGGAGGAGTATTAATTGTCTTTTTAACCAGGCTGGCTTGTTGTTTTTTATTGACAGAATCCCTGCCTAGCTTCTTGCAAAGCTCCACGAAGTTCAGCGACTTGACGGTACAGGTCTTCTGCTGGACTGACATCTCCAGTGGGATTCATCTGGCTGCCAGTTACTGTTACGAGATCTTCAGGAAAAGACCCCCCTGAGACCCCCTCTGGACGCGGAATCTAAGTACCAGCCGGTTTTCACCTCCCTTCTCCCCCTCGCTCCCTCCCTCCCCCCTCCTCTCAGGATTCCCTCCCCCTAGCGTTAAACCCTTTAACTATAAGATTCCCCCTGTCCCCCCAGCCCCAACCGCTATATTAATTGTTAGAAAGTCCCCAAACTTACTTACCTTCCCTCTTCCCCCCCCGAAATGCACTCCCGGCAGCCGCGTCCGTGATTGGCTGCCGGTCCCGCCTCTGCTTGCATTTTTTGCAAGCAGAGGGCCGGCAGCGCGGCGGAGGAAAGAGGGAAGTAAGTAGAGTTTGTTGCACTTTTTAAAATAGCGTTTGGGGTGGGGGGACAGGGGGAATCTATAAAAAAACATTTTTAGGGTGGACATACCCTTTAAGCAATAAGTAATCAAACTAGATACCTAAAATGTTTAGATTACCAATGAAAGGTGAGTTTTATGAGGGCGACTTATTGTACATTTTACCCTGCACTACGCAGAAGTAATTAGCAGTCTTTAGAGAGAACACCTTCTTTGAGCAAGACCCAATTGAAGTCAATCTTGGCTTAAATAGTAAAGAACAGGTCTAATGAACTAAACTTAATGTTCAGACGCTGCTGTCCTGAGGATTTTGATGTATACCTGACTTCTTTATTTGAAAACACTTTTTTTTTTAAAAAATATGTTTTGTGATATCTATCAAATGAGTTGAGGTAACCCATAAGCTAATAGTTTCTCCACTAAGGACTAAGGTGCTCATTAATCCAAGGACGGGGTAGAGATTTTCTGAGTTGAAGTCGCGCTAACTGATACAATATTGTTTAGCGCAACTTTAACATTATTGGCTGGCTGCATGAGTTTCCAAAGACAGTTCTACACTCTAGTGACTTTTTAATCGACAGCTGCAAAGATTTTTTGTGCACCTTACAAAACCTGAACTTATTTTAATAGAAACCACCACCTATCCAAAATAGCCTTCAAATCAGCTTACTGTTAGGTGTATATAGAAATAAATTTAACCTGTTCCATAGTACAAATAATTATTTGACAAACATCAAGCTCTTTTTATCTACCTTATTTGCTCTGGCCAGGCCCTTTCTAACTGAGCACTTACTATATCTAAACATTGCATTCATTTTACAGCCTCTTATTAAAGGCAGAATTGTTACTGCAATTACATTTCATTCTTAAGCATTGGCCTTTGGATATACCCTTTATTAAGATGGAAGGTGGTGGCTGTGGCTGTCTGCATGTAAAAAAGAACACTATATCATAACTATAGGTGCGGGTCTCAATACAGCTCTTATTTACACCTATAGAGAGTGGGTCAGAAGGCTAGTTTAAATCATAGATGTATGTATAATTTTATCTATATAGCACCACTTGGGTACGCATCGCTGTACATTATAAAATACAGAGTATACAAACGGGGATAAGTGCAAGCCATTATACAGATAAATTAAATTTACATAAATAAAGTTTCAAAGGTTAAGAATACATATATGTATATAATAAGATATATAATTATATCTGTTGTATTCAGTTAGATAAACTGGACTTAAACTTTAGTTCTTGAAGCTTTTCGCTAGTCATCCGACTGGCTTTCTCAATTCCATTCTGAATTGAGAAGCCAGTCAGATGACTAGTTAGTATAGATATAGTATAGTATTTGAGGTTGAATAAAGAAATACGTCCATCCAGTCCAACCCATCTAGCAATATCCTCATTTCCTGCCTAACTGTTGATCCAGAGGAAGGCAAAAAACCCCACAAATTTATGAAGGGGAAAAAATTCCTTCCTGATTAGTGAAACATCTTCAAGAACTAAACTTAAGTCCAGTTGATCTAACGAATACAACAGAATACCATGACTGGAGGAAATGAGAACCTCCACAAGCGTATAATAAGTGTATATATAAGTAAGAGTGAGTGTGCCTTGTCATTTTTGGAAAGACATCCCTGCCCCAAAGAGCTTACAATATAGTGGGAGGGACAGCATACAGTGGTACATGGGAAAAGGGATAAGTGCTCAGACATCTATCAATGATTAATAGTGCGTTTTTTCAGAAATGTAGGATAACAGTTTAAATTTAAAAGAGCTAAAGGATGTCACCAGGCAAAGTGAAAGGGAGAGAGTTGAAAAGGTAGGTAGCAGCAAGAGAGAATGGTTTAAGGCGGAGGAAGCAGTGTGTGTTGGGGGTTTGTAAAGAAGATTGCCTTGCGAGGAGTGCAGGGTACGTCCAGGAGCATAAGGGACCAAGAGGGAAGATAAGTAGGGAGGTGCACTAGAGGAAGGGATTTAAAGGATAAAAGGGTATTGAATATGGTTCTTTGTCTGATGGGAAGCCACCATATGGACTGCAGTATCGGTGGTTGTGGGTTCTTTTTTAGAAGAGAGTGAAATTATCCGATCAATGTGATGATGGAAAGAAAGAGAGGAGTCAAAGATTACTCCAAGGCAGCATGCAGATTCAACTGGTTTAATGACCATATTGTCAATAGAGATGGAGAAGGGTGGACTAGGTCCTAGTTTAGTGGGGAAAATTATTATTTCAGTTTGAGAGATTGAGTTTAAGGTGGTGGTGCAACATCTAGGAGGACATAAATAAAGAACAGACATTTAGATATTTGGGATTGAACTTCAGAGGTTAGTGCAGGGGTGGACAAGTAAATGTGGGTATCATCAGCGTAAAAAGCCAAAAGAACTGATTATTTCTCCCAAAGAATAGTGTAGAGATAGAACAGCAAGGGTCCTAAAACCAAGCCCTGAGGAACCCCCAATAAGAGACCAAATAAGTTTGAATTTTTTCTAATTTTTATAGTTTTTTCAAAACCTTTACAAGACTACATACTGCTCCTTTCCATAACATAAAAATATATCAACATACTAAATCCATCAGGAGGGTTAAAATAAGTGTAAAGTCGATGCAAATCGATGTAATATGGATAACTTGGGTTTTACATATATTTTAAGGGGCTTGCTATTTCAAAAAACTAAATGCGGCATTGTACGGGCACTTTAAAGAAGTGCAAAGAGAAACATCTTACCTTGCCACAATCCTGCAATGTAATACAGGACGTAATTGCATTTTGCATCATGGGATCGGGGCAAGTTAAGACGCTCCTGTTAGTGCTATTGAATCTTCCTGCATGGAAGATTTTTAATAATAAGACTTATCTTATTATTTTCCCATAGTACAAAAAGACCTGCAAATATGGGGCATTTTTAAAATTCTGCAGTATCACAAAATTCTGGACACTGGGTTATCGTAAAGTAAATGGGCATAAATGTATGTTCATTGTGCAATACCATGCAGTAGTAAAATACCGCAATGGTATTGTATGGGTGATCGTACAATCACGGTCATAGATGTATGATCACATTTATGTGTCTTTAGAAATATTATTGTCTGTTGGGTGGAGCCAATGGTGCTACCTCCATTTTGCAAATTTTCAGACAAAAGTTAACAAAAGGTACAGTAGGTAGAGAGATTACAACATCGGCATGGTAGTCACTAGAGATTTTCGAAACGTTCGAAAACGTACCCATAGAAGTCTATGGGGGAAAAAATTGGAAGTTTCTGTCCATTTGAGGGACAAATAGTAATAGTAGGTTACTGTAAATGACACAGACCTGGGGAATGGTCTGAGGAACCAGAAATATAACCAAAACTTATTTCAAAACTATCTTTCTTCACGATCGGGCTGTTTTCGTGCTTCCGCATTCTATTTTCGAGGGTTACCGAAATCGATCATTACTTTCGAGGAGTTGTAATCGTCTACTTTCGATTTTTATAATCATCTACTTTCGATTTTTGATAATCATCTACTTTCGATTCTTGATAAAAATCGAAAATTCGAAACATCGTCGGGACTTGGAAATCCTCAGATTCGAGTGGGTTGGTGTGAGCCATTACAGTTCTGTTCTTGGAAGGCGCCTTTAGGAAGCGGAGAAAGGCTTCCGGTTTTGCAGCACACCCCGGGAGGTACCGGACATACCACAACAGCTGAGACCACATGACCGCTAAGTGGAACAGGTAAATGAGCCGTCCTATGCGGGTAAGAAGAGAGACAGGGAGAGGTTTGGAGCCACCAGTTGCTATTTAATAATACAGTAAGTGTCAGTGAGAATTCTGAAAGGGACCCTTACCATTATTTTCTAGACCCTACATTGATCCTCAGGAGTTTCTGCATTTGTAATCTTCTTGGTACAATTTGGTTTTGTAAATTATTAGGCTTAATACAATGAATCATAATTTTTTCATAAATGTCATCACTAAATAGAATTTCTCTTTAGTATCTTGCCAAAGATGTGTAAGAGTAGATTACTTTTCTTTTGCGCATACAATCTTGCACTTATGTATTTAGAAAGTATTGTGACTTTCATCTACTACCCATAATCCACTTTAGTAGAAACAACTGAGACAACTGGCTGGAAGGTATGTGCGCTCACACATAACCCACGAAGTACGTGGACCAAGTACTCAGGCTTGTTCACTTTAACTGCAAGTCTGTAAGACACTTCTTATATACAATAGAAGTTACATGTTTTTTGTGGCCTTTTTAGTTTAGTAACATAAACTGTAGAAAACTTTTGACAAAATGACAACTCTTTATTAAAGGGTTAAAAGTTGTAATGTGAAGGGATATAATACCCCATTCTGAGTTCTCTTCTGCTACTCAAGTTGTGTTGTGCTTGAGTGATACTGTTTCTTGCATTTTAATTCCATCATGCGATATTCGTAATTGCAAAGAGCAAGTGTAATGACTGTGATGTCTTTATCAACCTGTTCCATGCATTTTGTTTTTAGCTTTGCCATCTGCTATGTTAAAAGAGGCACTGCCATGTTTTACAAATAGCCAAGTCAAGTCCTTTTTTTATTCAGCAACATACTGTAATGTGCTTATGTTTCTAGAAACAGCTTTTACTTGTAGACATACCCTGAACATTGCTAATAGCCATTTCTTCAGCAGAACACACCAGTTACAGAGGGAGCAAAGAACGTTGATTTTGCATTTTATCTATTAGCAGGATGGTCAATGTTTAAATAAAACAAAGAAGGAAACATCTCTAGAGCTGTCAATAACTTTATACTTTTAGAAAGCACACAATTGCAGATTGCATAGCCATTTATGTATGTGTAAACCGAGGGCAAGGTAGGTGGTTTGATTCCGTTACCATAAAGAAGGCGCACACGGTACTCACATTCAAGAAAATTGCATTTACTCAGAAATGGAAAAGGCGGGTTAATGGTGGTATAACAATGGGAAAGATAGGCAAAAAATTAATATATAACACAAACAGTACAAGACAATATTGTTTCCTTTTTCCCTTACGTCCCTATTTGCAGTGCAGACATTTGATGATAAACAGTAAAAATGACCCTAACTGACCCTATCTCCTCAATTGAGTGTGCACCCCAGTCATTTCCCACTGATCCAAGTGGACCAATTTGTAGCAGCGGGGTGGGGGCCCATTGACGTCTCCTTCTTCTGTGAACACAAGGCCTGTAACCGTGAAGCCTTAATCAGCAGGTTGAGAACTGGATGGAGGATGATGAAGTAATGGCAGATGTTCTTTGATATCCAGTCCTCCTGTGGGATGTATATGTTGGGTTGGGATATAATCCAGGATTTTACAGTTACTGTCCAGTACCTCAACAGCACTGTGAGTCTCTTACTATTAGCAGCATCACCACAGTTATCTAATCAGCTACTGCACACAGTCTTCTTTTTTAAGCTTGGCTCTTCCTGAATACACAGTCACTTTTTAACACTGTTCTGCTGTCTCTTTTATTGGCAATCCATAGAGTGCTTACACAGAACATAAAACCTTTCCTGATCTCCCAAAACAACAATGGTCCCTCTCTGTCTCTCCTTCTTCCTCTGCATCCCCCACCCACACAGAGCACACCTGGGGGCGTGTCACTTCAACCCTTTTGCTAATCTATTAAAGGGGCTATCATCAAAACAATACAGACACACATTTACCTTACATTCAACACAGTTTAGAACAGGATAATTACATTTAACAGAATATGTAACTGTTTCTTACATATGTACAGTGCATTAGTAACCCTAAGAAAAAGACTGCCATATAGAAACTTACAAAGAGACAGCCATATAGTCTCAAAGCCTAGTCAGGCTCAATCGATGGCACACCGTAAGCTGCCCATACTTGTGGGATGACTGTAATAACTGCATTAACTGACTAAGTTATCTGACCTTCAATAACTTGTTATAGTTATTTAGGAGACCACAGGCTAGTAGAGAATGATGGCTACAAAAGACAAATTAATGTTCCTTCTTTGTGTGGTATTCAGTTAGATCTTTAGTTCTTGAAGATGTTTCGCTAGCAGAGCAGGATATCCATTAAGGAAAACTAGGCAGTGTGACAAGGCCCAGTAAACATCAGTGGGCCCTGGCTTCAGCACTACGCCATAAAATACAAGAACAAGGGGGTCCCAAATGTGAGCCCTGCCAGGGGCCCAATATGATCTTAATCATCTCTGTTCCTAGTCATCCGACTGGCTTTCTCAATTCAGAATTCCATTTTGTAACAAATAAAGCCTTGACAGCTGAGGTACTCACAAGTATGCTTTAAGGTGGTGGCTGATGGGAAGTGTAGGCTTGGATACTGCAGCAGAAAAAGTTGATAGGAACGTAAACTTGGATACTGGAGCAGAAGAGGTTGAATACAGGCAAATAAAGAATGCTGGAACAGGCAAGGTGAGTAGAAACAGGAGCTGGGGTAGCGAAAGCAACTATCAGGCATTGGGTCTAGCAGGACGCCGGTATTTGAATAGGCATTTGAATCACCACGTTGCCCACCAGGAATTGACGGTCTGTTCCAGGAGCAGCACTGGACCAGAGCGGCACATAAGTTCGTAACACATTAAATTCTGAATTGGGAAAGCCAGTCAGATGATCTAACTCAATACAACATATATACCATTACCTGGATGAATGAGAACCTTCACAAATGCCCATAGTCAAAATAACTTTTTGCATGCCTACCTGAACTCAAACTGTGTCACACAAACACATACATACAACAAACACACACAACCTCCGCCCTAAAAAACCTCTGAAACTGTGAGGCAATGGCATGCAATGATCCTTGTTTTAGGTGGGGGTGAACATATGTTACACGTCAATAGTATAAATGGATGCAACCAGATTATCTTCAATTAAGGTGTTAATTAATGTTCAAAAGTCAGAATTTTACCTACAAAACCATGAAGTCAATGGCAGGTTTTTTTTTTTTTTTTAAATCTCTTAGGAGTTATCTATGGCTGGGCATTCATCTCAGATTTACCTGGGATTATGTAGAATTGCAAAGTTTTCATATACATTAATTCACCCCTAGAGCCTGATTTAAAATGCTTGTGTTCAAGAAGTCGTTTAGCTTTGAGCTTTCTGTACTAGAATCAAAGCAGAAGTGTACCAGAGATCAGAACCAACAGGTGGAATGAAAAAGTACAACCACAATCTAACAATGACATTTTACAGATTAAATGCACCTGAAAGACTAAAAAAAGCATATATTACTTACCAAGACCAGAGTCTGGATATCATGCAGATCACACAGATTTCAGCAGTGAAACTTTTGAAGGGATCAGGGATGCCAGCTGAGGAGATGCTTCTTTCACGGTCTTTCAACAGTCTCTTGTCTATAACTATAAATGTGCCAGAACAATGGCAACTTTTGGTGAAACAATGTGCCAGAACAATGGCAACTTGTTGAACTATAACATGGGCCAGAACAATGGCAACTTAAAACTTATTTTCTCAATAACAGCTTAAGTTACAAAGGTGCCCTCCTTGCCTTCTGGAAGCAAATGATTGAATTGCTTCATCTAGATCCAAGCTGCAGGCTAACTCGTGCTCAAGATATTGTGGCAAGGCCAACAAGTCTCTCCTGTGACTAGTTGATCGCAGATATGTTTTTATTAGTTTAACTTGGAAAAACTGCGTTCACCGCTTGCAACTGTAACAGAAGCGTAAGTAGTATGCATATAGCAATGCAGATATTTGGAAATATATCCTCCTATTGCTTCTATAGATGTACTCAGAACATTCCTTGGTGTCTTACAATCTGTGGTAGATATCTATGAGTGCATAGAGCTCATAGCACAACTCAGCAGCATCATATCTCGATGTTCATCATGTCAAAACGATCTTCTAATGATCTCACCACACAATCTAGAACTTTGTAGAAAAAGTTTCCCTTAAACTTTGCTGTGGATCTGTAATTGGTTCATTTCGTGCTTCACAGTCAAATTGTTTCATTGTACGAGTACTCTAGCAGATGGAAATTGCCATCAATCTTCAGTTTTTTAGCTAGGCCTTGAGCAGTCTTGATGATATTTTCAAATGATTCATCTGATCGATAATTTCCAAGAAACAACTTTTTTTTTTTATCTGTTCCACTTTCTTCCTCAATTTCTTAGAGACTTTTAGTGACGTTAATTTCAAATAATATGTCATACCACAGAAACTAATCCACCAGAAAAACTAAAGTTGCAATATTTTTCTGGATGCCTCCTATTTCAGCGATTTTGTAAACTTCGTTGAAGATGGTAAATCAGTGTCAAAAGCAAGAGGGGGCATCACTTATCTCTCCAATCTGGTTGCAGGCAGCTTTATGGCATCGATGCGGCTTACCTAGCGAGTGGTACTTAATGGATTAAGTGTAAGCCAATGATGTCTTGATGACAGGTGTTGCTTCAAGATATTCCATTGATGTGTCGAGGCAGAAAAGAAAAATATAAACTCTCGATTGTATAGAAAAACTCCCCTGCCTCATTACTGCAGGATGCTGTATCGCTAATAACCAAATTTAAAGAATATGCATTGCAAGGCCACATAAAAAGCTCTAGGGTTTAACTCACGAACCTGAGCCGGCAACCCTGTTTTTACCTTTCATGTTGGGTCCATTGTCATAGCTTGGCCCCGCGATCTTTTACGTCAATGTTTAAAGCAGCACCCTTTCATCCCTGCTCCTGTTGTATCATTCAAATCAATAAACTACAAAAAGTTCTTTTTAATGGAAATAGTTTCAGAGGCCACATTCAGGAAATTATTTGCTTCAACAAAGCGCAAATCAGTGTCATTGTTCCTGATCATCAGTTCCTGACTGATATCCGGAGTGCAGCCCAATATAATAGAATAATACTTGGCAACACCCAGTTGCATGAAATCTTTTCTCTGATCTGCAGACATTAAATTAAGATTTCATTCTGGATTCTAGGGCCAGATAGTGTGTGTGCGTTTCCTTGTTAATAATTCTATGTACATGCTTCTCAACAAACAGCATCAATCACTAATTGCTTCAACAAAATGGAGAAAGTTGCCATTGTTTCTGTCATGCAGCTTGTTAGACTTCCCATGGAAGGCAATGTTCCTTGGAGCCAGAGTGACAAGTATGATAAGTCTCTTCAATACTTTTCTCCAATGCTGAGTTCATATAGAGAAGTTTTTCTATTTGTGTCAGCAATTGTCAAATGCAGACGTGATCTTATCTCCATATCTTTCCATTACAGAATGCCCTTAAGTGGTAATCTGCTTTCTCATGGTTGGTCAATGTTCTAATTATATTTTTCCAGTCATTATACCCAGTTGTGCAAAGGACTGAATCTGCCGCCTTAGGTGTGAAATACTTTACAGCAGAAACAAAAATAGCAACTCTGTTTTCTGAGTACAGAAGCCATAGTCTATCATTGCCTCTGAATTGACCAATTCCATCTATAATATTTACTGTCAAAACATCTTTTGTGCTGGTCCTTTGGAAAGTGACATTTCTTAACCTGCTGTGGACATGTGACACAAGGAAAAGCCTTAGCTCATTGCTATTCCATCCATAGGCAAGGGTCGCTCAGTAATGAAAGACTGAACTTAAAGGGCATGTCCACCCCCCCCAAACTATAATTTAACCCACCACAGGTCCCACTATGTAGTGTGTAAAAATCCTACCTCACATCCCAGCTCCATATGGTTCTCCTATAGTCCCCCCAAAGTCCCAAAAACTGGCCAGCAGGAATACATATAGGACTCTGCCTCCTGTCTCCCCTCGGAGAAGTTTGGCATGTGAACTGCAGCCATTCTCCCCTTCCTCTCCCTCCCGATTTTGTCCCTCCCCCTAGCTCCAAAGGACATTTTGCAACAGCATCCTCTAGAGGTCTTTCAGATGTTCCTTCAGATGACAAACCATTAGGAAAGATCCTTCTTGCCTGGACAAAGCAGCAGTTTTAGCCTTCTTAATTCTTTTATATGCCGCTCCAGTTTCTTTCTCATTTATTTACGAAATGATAAAAAAAAAAAAAAAAGGCACAGAACAAAGCTAAAAAAATGGAAAAAAAAATATACATTTACACATCATTATGACCCATTATATGTGTGTATTACTAACCAAGTAAAAGTAACCCCCTATTCAGCACCCCCAGGCCCCATCTAGCACCCTCCCCCATCAGGCCTCTTCATCTTAGTCCCACCCCCAAGAGACCCCCATGCCCCATCCCACTTAAGTTAATAATCCCCCCCATCACACCTAAATAAAGTAAATCATCCCCCATGGCCTCCTTCCAATTAAATCAAGTAAATCATCTCCCCATGGCACCATCCCCCCATGGCCATCCCATTTAAATGAATCATCCCCCCATGGCTTGACTTGAGTATAAGCCGAGGGTTTTAATTATGACCACTACTGCCTTCTGATTCTGTATTGTTCTGAAGCTTAAGTTGCCCTTTAAATGGACAGCAGAATTCCCATACAGTAGTAGCCAAATCCAGTATAGCTATTACCGTATGGGACTACTGCATGGGAATTCTGCTGTCCATTTAAAGTGCAACTAAAGCCCTTAAAACAATACAGAATCAGAAGGCAATCTTTTAACATGAGATTAGCCCACCCACCACCCCGAGAGCCCCCCCCCCCCAGTTCAGCGTTACGCTACATTGCTTGGGCATTCTTCAATCCAGGTAAATACTCTCAGTGTGAAATCCAGCGGCCACTCCGCATCTACCTGCCTAGAGTCCTGATCGGTTCGAGTACCCACAGGGTTGCCCGATTTGCATGGCGGGTTCTGGTAACCCGCATTGAGTTTAATTGGTTGGGGTCGGGTTCGGGTAAAGAGAACCGGGATCGGGTTCTGGTCGGGTAGAACAATTCCAGTCTTCAAAAAAAAAAAGTTTTCCCTGTCTATGAAGACAGATCTGTCTGTAATAACTGGAACTGAGAATACATACATTGTTATCAATCCAACACAATGTGCAGTGTGTATAGCACCTTACACTAAATCACACTAGGCAGATAAAGGGCAGATATATATGATGCAAAAGCTCCAGCCTCTTACTGTGTTTTGGTTTTGGCTGGGTAAATATTGAGTTATTAACATCTCTAATGTACTTAGAATGTTATACAGGATGGCATTGTGGATAGGAATACAGACAGCTATGTTCAACTAAACTCTTGTAGTGCCTGGGTATGTTTTGCAGAGATCACTGGGTAAAAAAGCAGTTAATGCTGGAGTGACTGGAAAGCAGGGGTGTTAAACTATGACCTTGGTTTTACTAGCAGAGGTCAGAGCCAGCAAAGTAACAATCTCCATAAAACAAAGTAACAACTTCTACTCACCTGCACCTATGCATGAGACCAGAGCAGGTGTCTGCATGGGGACAGATGACATGTGATTTCATTGGTCTGTGTAAATCCTTTTGGCCATAATGATCTATGGGATATGGATGATCTAGTGATGAATAAAAATCTACCACTTGATAAGGTTCAGCTATAACTACAGCAGGTATGTGGACCTCCAGATGATTGAGATTTAAAAACTCCCAAGCATTGTACAACAGCAGAGTGCAGACAGGGAAGCTGGGAGTTGTAGTTTTCAAAATATATCATAAATATCTACACCCTAATAAAGTGTAGATTTTTCACTGTAGTTCCACATACTGCCTACCATAATCCTGTTATGGTACCGCTCGTTGTAAACCTTTACTGTCTCCCATAATGCATGAGTGGAGATTGAACTGTATATTCTGCAGGACATAGTTGTACAATTATAGATAGGTAACCAGTAGATCTCCAGATTTTGAAAATATAACTCTCAGCATTCCTTGGCCATAGAGTGAATGCTGGGAGTTGTCTTTTTTAAACCGTCTGGGTAACTACTGGTTACCTATGATAGGTAACCTATCCCTGTCACAGACCAACAAGAAAATAGTTGCAGATAAGTTATAAATGAGCTTGAGGCCCATGGGTAGGTAGAAGTTGGGGACAGTAGAGGCCCATGGGTAGGTATTAGGGGCAGTAGAGGGCATGGGTAGGTATTAGGGGACAGTAGAGGCCCATGGATAGGTAGTTAGGGACAGTAGAGGCCCGTGGTAAGGTTGTTGGGGACAGTAGGGATATATTATATAAAGTTTACACTGTACTCTATACCAGGGATCTGCTAGCTGTGGGCCTACATTGTTTGAAAACTACAACTCCCAGCATTCCCTGGATGCCTTCTGATATTGTGAGTGGCTTAGGGGAATGCTGGGAGTTATATTTTTCACCTCACTATATCAGAAGGCTCCAGGGAATGCTGGGAGTTGTAGTTTCAGGCATTTGGATGCTTGCAAGTTGAAGTGTTATGGTATGTTTGTTTCTATGACACATTTTCGTTATGAATAAAATATTTATTTTAACTTTTAGACTTTTTTTTTACTTCCTGTACAAATTAGAAGAAGACTAAAAGCTTGCGGTTCGGGTTGAGGGTGTGAATCGGATTGAAAAGGTGGGTGCGGGAATGGGGTTTTTCGCGGTCGGATCGGTGCAGGACCCGTGCAGGACTTATACCTGATGTAGCTAGCAGATGCGGAGATAGTGAGGGCAGCCGGATTTTACAATGAGGCAAGTGACTTGAGTATAAGCCTAAGTTTGTTTTCAGGCTATTTTTAAAGCCTGAAAACCCTGGCTTATAATTAAGTATACACAATTACAATTAGCATGATGCAAGGCTGTTCAGTATTCCCCTTATAATGTGAAAAGGCTGTATTTGTTTCAATTAAGTTATACTGCTTGAGTTTAAAGGGCATGTCAAAGTAATTAAAAATAAATCATAATATTAACTAGTAAAAATAGTGTACTTTTTTTTCCCCCCACCAAATTTCCCTGTCCCGTGCGGCTACTTTTTCATGCCACGGTTGGAAAAAAATTCTGGGGGAGAACTTTCTACTTGACCCAGACCCTCGCAGTCTAGTCCCCACCCCCTCTCCTGTTTCAAGCTTGTGCAAGCAAAAACAGGAGCAGGGGACTTCTGCACGACGCTGCTTCACTTCCTGGTCACGGCGGTTGGGGGTGACGTCACGTCGCACCTTAAAGGACACCCTCATAAGAATTTTTTTAGAAAAAATGGCCTCTTTAAGTATGTTGATATATTCATACTTTGTCCTATGAATTCATTACTGTGTGCCTGCTATGCTTGCTATGCTTCTGGAGTGCTCATGGAAAATGGCAATTAGAAACCTGTACTGAGCCTGTACTGAGCCTGGGCATGCTCAGAAGAGGCAGACAGGGGATAACATTCAGTCATTGGCTGGTGATGTCAAATGTCAAATCCAAAACTGACAGTTGGTAACTGGAAGAACCAGGAAGCAGAAACAGGGGAAACAGGACAGTGTGGCAGGATTTCAGTGTTAGACTATATATTCAGATTTCACACTATTACCCTTTAGGGTTTTGGGGTGATTTACCTGTATGTAAGTTTTCATTTTGGGGATGGACTTGCCCTTAACTGGCAGCTGATCCAGGAAGGGGACGGTGTCAGCACCAGCCGCAGAGCAGGAGCGGTGAGGGACCGGGTCAGGGGATCTTTGAAATGTAACAACCTTCGGAAAGTGAAAATCGAACGATACAATTTGAGGGTTACCGAAAGCTACATCAAGGATATCGAAATGAAGGATATATTCGAGGGATACCAAATTAAAACATTACATTCAAGGGTTCTGGCCATTCGAGGGTAACGGCAACTTCAAAGGTTTCCGATAGGTACTTTCAAGGGTTACAGAACAATACATTGAGGGTTACCAAATCGGAGGCTACATTCAAGAATTACCGAGCGATACATTCGAGGGTTACCCAAAAATCGAGTGATACATTTCAGGGTTACCAAAATCGAAAGATATATTCAAAGGTTACCGAATATTATTTTACCTAAAAGGCTTCTTGTATTTTGTTTGTTGTCAACAATCACTGTGCCACAACTACTAATAAATTCCTTGCTTGAGACTACAGATGGCCGAACTTCATAGTTCGAAAAGTTTCGGATGATTTACAAATAAACTAACAATGGTAACTCACTGTAAATGGCTGTGGCCATAGGAAATGGTCTAGGGAACATGTCACTTGAGACCAACTTCATCTAAGTTGTGTTTAAAAATATGACAGGAACATTACCTGTAGACTCCTGCAGGTACAATATAATGTATGTATAATATATGTGGATACAGAGTTTTTATTTGTATTCTTCTAAAAATTGAATAAACTTTAGGGTATTCAATAAAAGGTTCTTATCGTTAAAAATGGTGCTAATTTTGCCCCATCATCATATATTATTTAACATTGAAAGCTAACATCTGATTGGTTGGGGCAAAATTAGCACAATTTTTAACGATAAGAACTTTTATTGAATCTCCCTGTTATATATTTTTAGATTATTCATTAGTTGCGCCCCAGTCTGACTTTACATAAGACCATTATTAAATCTTTAATAAATATATTTTATAAAAATTGCCTAAGAACAACGAGATAAAGGAAAAATATGGCAAAAGCTAATGTGTTCCTCTGCTAGGAAGGGGTATTTTGGAAATTAATTGTAAATTCTAACTAAAGCATAGCAAGTTAAATGTTCCTTGTGACTTCACAGAAAAATATAGTAGTCCATCTCAATATCAAAGCATTAAGCTAACAATTTTTTTGGTATTATTTGATTTACATTATTTTTATGAAACCGATAGTGTGAAGTGGTTTTTTTTAATGATCTGGGTTGTTTTTGTTGTAGTGTGGTTTCCTTATGTTTGTCAAAATATTTCAATATGACACATCCGTCTGCATAAAGCAGTCAGTGCTTTATGTGAAAAATGTGTTTTTATATGACAGGCCCCATAATGATTTCACATTTATATCTGATTGGTTTGAGTACATTTTACTATAAAGGACAACTATTTAGTCCCGGGGGTGAAGACCTAAAACCATAGGTCATCCTCACCTTAATCCACTTCATCTTCTTTTGGAAGTTTTGTTTGTGGTCCAGTCTAGCTCACCCTCGCAGCTTCTTGCAAAGTGATCCTACACATGGTCAGGCCTGGATCCAGTTGGAGGCAGCAACCAGAACCAGCAATCTCAAATTTCAAAGAAGGTTGTTGCCGATTGAAGGAAAGTCCAGGGAGGAGGAGGTATAGGTAGGTCCTCCCCCTAGGTATTTATTTTAACAGGGGTGCTAAACTGTTCACTTGTCATTCAATTCATACTCAACCAAGCAAGGGGAATTACAAAGTGCTGGGTGTGAGGGATTGCTGCCTTATTTCAGCACTGTTCTTGAAGTGTATTATTTTGTCAAATATAGGTGACAATCAACTGTACTTAACATTACACCCGAGCTTTTTGTGATTCCTATTGTTAAGTCTATCTGCTAACAGCAAACATTATCTAACCGATCGCATGCAGCTTGGAAAATAAGCTGTTTTAAAAAGAAATGTGCAGATGCAAGAACAATCTATTTAAAGGAGAATTATGGTCTAAAATGCATTCTTCCTGGCTCACAGTCCAGAATCTGTGTAGATAGAATATTTTCATCTCTTAGTGTGTTTTGACCCAATGGACTGTATACCAGTGTGAAATAGTCTTCACTTTTCATCTTGGCAATGATAATGTAACCCGACACTTGCAACCCCCCCCCCCCCCCATCCTCTTTGAAATCTCTGTACGAACACTGCTACAAGCAGCATCGTGCAAAAGTGGGACAAAAAGGATACTGATAGTAACATTAAAGGAGTTATTAATGATCGTTACTGCACCCTTATGTGCAAATGTATGCCAACTATGGGGAATCCCAAATTAGCTGGGGGTCTCTCTGAGGAGCAGCCAAGCCCAGATTTCCCCCCTTTCTGTTTCTAGTGTCCGGTCTCAAACCAAACCTGGCTTGTGAAAATTTGCTGGGCCCAAATTAACTAATTTCTTTCACCCTCCATAGAGAGGGCAGTTTTTAGTGCCAACCAAATGAAATTATAGCATGGAGGACAATTTTTAACACCATCCCCGGACCTGCCCCTTCCGCTAATGAAAACTATACGCAAGACAGATGATTATGCTAAGTATTTCTGATTGGTGGCCCTTCATAAACCCATTGGTAAAGATAACACCCCACAACAAATGACAGTGTGTCACTGCTTTCATTTCTGTTTTAATTTGGAAACAAGGACTATTTTGTTTGCTATTTTCCTCATAACCACAACAGATAATATCCTACATTCCAAAGTAAACAGTGTCCTGTGTGGTGTTTATACCAGGGGATTCACTCTGACTCACTTCTATAACTTCTATTCCTTGGTTGTGCTGTGTTCAAAGCTCAATTACAGGGCCTTCTTATTTACTTTGAATGGGTTTATCAAAACAACAGATATTTCCCATATCTCCGCATGTCTCTGGAACCTTTATTGAAAGGCCAAGTAAGTTCTATGGAAGAAATAATAATATGGAAGATATGAAAAGATAAATAAATTGCAGGCAGTGTGGGGCGTTTATCATATATTAGTATTCTCATAGGATTGATGTTTACTATTGCAGCACTAATAGGTGGCACTATATATATCATATATAAATTATAGATATATATATATATATATATATATTATATATTATTAGATATAAAAAAATAACACGGTTAGCATAACAGGAATGTGGACCTCCTGTGCATCGCTAAAAAATTATAGAATTCTCAAATTCAGTGTCATCTAAATCCTCTCTAATGCGCCTGTGGTGTCCTGTAGGGTTAAAATGGTGCTTAGGTAGGTCCCCACCCCTGGCAGATCAAGGTAAATCCTGTCAGGCAAGGCACCACTTCTGCAATAGTAGAAAGGCCTCATTCTGGATACACTTATAAGAGGGGGTAGGGAGGTGATTATTAGCCCTTTAGTCCCTTTACTCAATTTGCACTAAAACTGGGAGCACATAGGCACTTAATACTTAATACCATAATACTATTTCACACAGAATGTGTTAGTGAAAGGTTAAAGAATAATGATAACTATGAAATGGGGCTGAATGGGTTGTGTCATTTCTAGCTACAAGCTGGGCCACATCAGCCCAAAAATAACAGCAGAGATAAACATTTAGCATTGATTCTGAAAGATGATAGAGAAGGGTAACTAGACCTGACTCAGGCTATCTGAGCATGTGCAGTTCTACGTAGGGACACATTACAATAAATACAAGAATTTTCCCCAATGTTGTTTACTCCATACCCGGGAAACACAGCCAATAATATTTCATCTTCCCCCACAAAACAACAAAATACTACACAGTTGTAATGGGCACACGTTTAAATGGTTAGCACTGAGCTTTGACAGCGCGGAAGTCCTCGGGTTTGACAATCTGCATGGAGAAGGAATGTTCTCCCTGTGACAGGTGGGCTTCCACCAGGCAATGGTTTTACACAATCATAAAAGAAATAGGTTGCTTGTGATTAGCAATGAATTAATATAAATAATGCTAAGTTGTACTGCACAATCTGTAGTGTTATATATAGAAATAAAATACATGCTGGGCATATGTGGCGTAGATAAATTGGATTTGTTGACGTTGTTGTGATTAATGACTGGATTTCAAATAGCGTCATCATTTCTAAATCTTTAGCATTGAAAAGGACGCTCGTACCTTTAGTTCTACAACACTGAATATAAATAAACTTGGTTCTGCAAACAACGTTCTCTTTAAACCTGTTAAGGCCCTTAGAGGATTTTGCTGACATTTTAATGTACTGAAACAAAAATTCCTCGAGTCGAGCAAATATCTAAACCATAAAGTGCACTGCCGGTCCCGCCCCTCTGCTTGCATTTTCTTGCAAGCAGAGGGCCGGCAGCGCGGCGGAGGAAAGAGGGAAGGTAAGTAGAGTTTGTTGCACTTTTTAAAAATAGCGTTTGGGGCTGGGGGGACAGGGGGAATCTTATATTAAAAAAACATTTTTAGGGTGGACATACCCTTTAAGCAATAAGTAATCAAACTAGATACCTAAAATGTTTAGATTACCAATGAAAGGTGAGTTTTATGAGGGCGACTTATTGTATCATTTTACCCTGCACTACGCAGAAGTAATTAGCAGTCTTTAGAGAGAACACCTTCTTTGAGCAAGACCCAATTGAAGTCAATCTTGGCTTAAATAGTAAAGAACAGGTCTAATGAACTAAACTTAATGTTCAGACGCTGCTGTCCTGAGGACTTTTGATGTATACCTGACTTCTTTATTTGAAAACACTTTTTTTTTTAAAAATATATGTTTTGTGATATCTATCAAATGAGTTGAGGTAACCCATAAGCTAATAGTTTCTCCACTAAGGACTAAGGTGCTCATTAATCCAAGGACGGTAGGCAGATTTTCTGAGTTGAAGTCGCGCTAACTGATACAATATTGTTTAGCGCAACTTTAACATTATTGTGCTGGCTGCATGAGTTTCCAAAGACAGTTCTACACTCTAGTGACTTTTTAATCGACAGCTGCAAAGATTTTTTGTGCACCTTACAAAACCTGAACTTATTTTAATAGAAACCACCACCTATCCAAAATAGCCTTCAAATCAGCTTACTGTTAGGTGTATATAGAAATAAATTTAACCTGTTCCATAGTACAAATAATTATTTGACAAACATCAAGCTCTTTTTATCTACCTTATTTGCTCTGGCCAGGCCCTTTCTAACTGAGCACTTACTATATCTAAACATTGCATTCATTTCTACAGCCTCTTATTAAAGGCAGAATTGTTACTGCAATTACATTTCATTCTTAAGCATTGGCCTTTGGATATACCCTTTATTAATGATGGAAGGTGGTGGCTGTGGCTGTCTGCATGTAAAAAAGAACACTATATCATAACTATAGGTGCGGGTCTCAATACAGCTCTTATTTACACCTATAGAGAGGTCCAGAAGGCTAGTTTAAATCATAGATGTATGTATAATTTTATCTATATAGCACCACTTGGGTACGCATCGCTGTACATTATAAAATACAGAGTATACAAACGGGGATAAGTGCAAGCCATTATACAGATAAATTAAATTTACATAAATAAAGTTTCAAAGGTTAAGAATACATATATGTATATAATAAGTATAATAATTATATCTGTTGTATTCAGTTAGATCAACTGGACTTAAACTTTAGTTCTTGAAGCCTTTTCGCTAGTCATCCGACTGGCTTTCTCAATTCCATTCTGAATTGAGAAAGCCAGTCAGATGACTAGTATAGTATAGTATAGTATAGTATTTGAGGTTGAATAAAGACATACGTCCATCCAGTCCAACCCATCTAGCAATATCCTCATTTCCTGCCTAACTGTTGATCCAGAGGAAGGCAAAAAAACCCCACCAAATTTATGAAGGGGGAAAAAATTCCTTCCTGATTAGTGAAACATCTTCAAGAACTAAACTTTAAGTCCAGTTGATCTAACTGAATACAACAGATATACCATGACCTGGAGGAATGAGAACCTCCACAAGCGTATATAATAAGTGTATATATAAGTAAGTGAGGTGTGCCTTGTCATTTTTGGAAAGACATCCCTGCCCCAAAGAGCTTACAATCTAAGTGGGAGGGACAGCATACAGTGGTACAAGTGGGAAAAGGGATAAGTGCTCAGACATCTATCAATGATTAATAGTGCTGTTTTTCAGAAATGTAGGATAACAGTTTAAATTTAAAAGAGCTAAAGGATGTCACCAGGCAAAGTGAAAGAGGGAGAGAGTTGAAAAGGTAGGTAGCAGCAAGAGAGAATGGTTTAAGGCAGGAGGAAGCAGTGTGTGTTGGGGGTTTGTAAAGAAGATTGCCTTGCGAGGAGTGCAGGGTACGTCCAGGAGCATAAGGGACCAAGAGGGAAGATAAGTAGGGAGGTGCACTAGAGCGAAGGGATTTAAAGGATAAAAGGGTATTGAATATGGTTCTTTGTCTGATGGGAAGCCACCATATGGACTGCAGTATCGGTGGTTGTGGGTTCTTTTTTAGAAGAGAGTGAAATTATCCGATCAATGTGATGATGGAAAGAAAGAGAGGAGTCAAAGATTACTCCAAGGCAGCATGCAGATTCAACTGGTTTAATGACCATATTGTCAATAGAGATGGAGAAGGGTGGACTAGGTCCTAGTTTAGTGGGGAAAATTATTATTTCAGTTTGAGAGATTGAGTTTAAGGTGGTGGTGCAACATCTAGGAGGACATAAATAAAGAACAGACATTTAGATATTTGGGATTGAACTTCAGAGGTTAGTGCAGGGGTGGACAAGTAAATGTGGGTATCATCAGCGTAAAAAGCCAAAAGAACTGATTATTTCTCCCAAAGAAATAGTGTAGAGATAGAACAGCAAGGGTCCTAAAACCAAGCCCTGAGGAACCCCCAAATAAGAGACCAAATAAGTTTGAATTTTTTCTAATTTTTATTCAGTTTTTTCAAAACCTTTACAAGACTACATACTGCTCCTTTCCATAACATAAAAATATCATCAACATACTAAATTCATCAGGAAGGGTTAAAATAAGTGTAAAGTCGATGCAAATCGATGTAATATGGGATTAACTTGGGTTTTACATATATTTTAAGGGGCTATGCTATTTCAAAAAACATAAATGCGGCATTGTACGGGCACTTTAAAGAAGTGCAAAGAGAAACATCTTACCTTGCCACAATCCTGCAATGTAATACAGGACGTAATTGCATTTTGCATCATGGGATCGGGGCAAGTTAAGACGCTCCTGTTAGTGCTATTGAATCTTCCTGCATAGGAAGATTTTTAATAATAAGACTTATCTTATTATTTTCCCATAGTACAAAAAGACCTGCCAATATAGGGGCATTTTTAAAATTCTGCAGTATCACAAAATTCTGGACACTGGGTTATCGTAAAAGTAAATGGGCATAAATGTATGTTCATTGGTGCAATACCATGCAGTAGTAAAATACCGCAATGGTATTGTATGGGTGATCGTACAATCACGGTCATAGATGTATGAACACAATTTATGTGTCTTTAGAAATATTATTGTCTGTTGGGTGGAGCCAATGGTGCTACCTCCATTTTGCAAATTTTCAGACAAAAGTTAACACAAAGGTACAGTAGGTAGAGAGATTACAACATCGGCATGGTAGTCACTAGAGATTTTCGAAACTGTTCGAAAACGTACCCATAGAAGTCTATGGGGGAAAAAAATTGGAAGTTTCTGTCCATTTTGAGGGACAAATAGTAATAGTAGGTTACTGTAAATGACACAGAGACCTGGGGAATGGTCTGAGGAACCAGTAAATATAACCAAAACTTATTTCAAAACTATCTTTCTTCACGATCGGGCTGTTTTCGTGCTTCCGCATTCTATTTTCGAGGGTTACCGAAATCGATCATTACTTTCGAGGAGTTGATAATCGTCTACTTTCGATTTTTTATAATCATCTACTTTCGATTTTTGATAATCATCTACTTTCGATTCTTGATAAAAATCGAAAATTCGAAAACTCGTCGGGACTTGGAAATCCTCAGATTCGAGTGGGGTTGGTGCTGAGCCATTACAGTTCTGTTCTTGGAAGGCGCCTTTAGGAAGCGGAGACAGGCTTCCGGTTTTGCAGCACACCCTCGGGGAGTACCGGACATACCACAACAGCTGAGACCACATGACCGCTAAGTGGAACAGGTAAAATGAAGCCGTCCTATGCGGGTAAGAAGAGAGACACGGGAGAGGTTTGGAGCCACCAGTTGTTCTATTAATAATACAGTAAGTGTCAGTGAGAATTCTGAAAGGGACCCTTACCATTATTTTCTAGACCCCTACATTGATCCTCAGGAGTTTCTGCATTTGTAATCTTCTTGGTACAATTTGGTTTTGTAAATTATTAGGCTTAATACAATGAATCATAATTGCTTTTCATAAATTGTCATCACTAAATAGAATTTCTCTTTAGTATCTTGCCAAAGATGGTAAGAGTAGATTACTTTTCTTTTGCGCATACAATCTTGCACTTATGTATTTAGAAAGTATTGTGACTTTCATCTACTACCCATAATCCACTTTAGTAGAAACAACTGAGACAACTGGCTGGAAGGTATGTGCGCTCACACATAACCCACGAAGTACATGGACCAAGTACTCAGGCTTGTTCACTTTAACTGCAAGTCTGTAAGACACTTCTATTATATACATAGAAGTTACATGTTTTTTTGTGGCCTTTTTAGTTTAGTAACATAAACTGTAGAAAACTTTTGACAAAATGACAACTCTTTATTAAAGGGTTAAAAGTTGTAATGTGAAGGGATATAATACCCCATTCTGAGTTTCCTTCTGCTACTCAAGTTGTGTTGTGCTTGAGTGATACTGTTTCTTGCATTTTAATTCCATCATGCGATATTCTGTAATTGCAAAGAGCAAGTGTAATGACTGTGATGTCTTTATCAACCTGTTCCATGCATTTTGTTTTTAGCTTTGCCATCTGCTATGTTAAAAGAGGCAGCTGCCATGTTTTACAAATAGCAAAGTCAAGTCCTTTTTTTATTCAGCACATACTGTAATGTGCTTATGTTTGCTAGAAACAGCTTTTACTTGTAGACATACCCTGAACATTGCTAATAGCCATATTCTTCAGCAGAACACACCAGTTACAGAGGGAGCAAAGACGTTGATTTTGCATTTTATCTATTAGCAGGATGGTCAATGTTTAAATAAAACAAATGAAGGAAACCATCTCTAGAGCTGTCAATAACTTTATACTTTTAGAAAGCACACAATTGCAGATTGCATAGCCATTTATGTATGTGTAAACCGAGGGCAAGGTAGGTGGTTTGATTCCGTTACCATAAAGAAGGCGCACACGGTACTCACATTCAAGAAAATTGCATTTACTCAGAAATGGAAAAGGCGGGTTAATGGTGGTATAACAATGGGAAAGATAGGCAAAAAATTAATATATAACACAAACAGTACAAGACAATATTGTTTCCTTTTTTCCCTTACGTCCCTATTTGCAGTGCAGACATTTGATGATAAACAGTACAAAATGACCCTAACTGACCCTATCTCCTCAATTGAGTGTGCACCCCAGTCATTTCCCACTGATCCAAGTGGACCAATTTGTAGCAGCGTGCGGTGGGGCCCATTGACGTCTCCTTCTTCTGTGAACACAAGGCCTGTAACCGTGAAGCCTTAATCAGCAGGTTGGGAACTGGATGGAGGATGATGAAGTTCAATGGCAGATGTTCTTTGATATTCCAGTCCTCCTGTGGGATGTATATGTTGGGTTGGGATATAATCCAGGATTTTACAGTTACTGTCCAGTACCTCAACAGCACTGTGAGTCTCTTACTATTAGCAGCAATCCACAGTTATCTAATCAGCTACTGCACACAGTCTTCTTTTTTAGCTTGGCTCTTCCTGAATACACAGTCACTTTTTAACACTGTTCTGCTGTCTCTTTTATTGGCAATCCATAGAGTGCTTACACAGAACATTAAAACCTTTCCTGATTCTCCCAAAACAACAATGGTCCCTCTCTGTCTCTCCTTCTTCCTCTGCATCCCCCACCCACACAGAGCACACCTGGGGGCGTGTCACTTCAACCCTTTTGCTAATCTATTAAAGGGGCTATCATCAAAACAATACAGACACACATTTACCTTACATTTCAACACAGTTTAGAACAGGATAATTACATTTAACAGAATTATGTAACTGTTTCTTACATATGTACAGTGCATTAGTAACCCTAAGAAAAAGACTGCCATATAGAAACTTACAAAGAGACATGCCATATAGTCTCAAAGCCTAGTCAGGCTCAATCGACTGGCACACCGTAAGCTGCCCATACTTGCTGGTATGACTGTAATAACTGCATTAACTGACTAAGGTTATCTGACCTTCAATAACGTTTGTTATAGTTATTTAAGGAGACCACAGGCTAGTAGAGAATGATTGGCTTACAAAAAGACAAATTAATGTTCCTTCTTTGTGTGGTATTCAGTTAGATCTTTAGTTCTTGAAGATGTTTCGCTAGCAGAGCAGGATATCCATTAAGGAAAACTAGGCAGTTGACAAGGCCCAGTAAACATCAGTGTGCCCTGGCTTCAGCACTACAGCCATACAATACAAGAACAAGGGGGTCCCAAATGTGAGCCCTGCCAGGGGCCCAATATGATCTTAATCCATCTCTGTTCCCTAGTCATCCGACTGGCTTTCTCAATTCAGAATTCCATTTTGTAACAAATAAAGCCTTGACAGCTGAGGTACTCACAAGTATGCTTTAAGGTGGTGGCTGATGGGAAGTGTAGGCTTGGATACTGCAGCAGAAAAGGTTGATAGGAACTGTAAACTTGGATACTGGAGCAGAAGAGGTTGAATACAGGCAAATAAAGAATGCTGGATACAGGCAAGGTGAGTAGAAACAGGAGCTGGGGCTAGCGAAAGCAACTATCAGGCATTGGGTCTAGCAGGACGCCGGTATTTGAATAGGCATTTGAATCACCAACGTTGCCCACCAGGAATTGACGGTCTGTTCCAGGAGCAGCACTGGACCAGAGCGGCACATAAGTTCGTAACACATTAAATTCTGAATTGGGAAAGCCAGTCAGATGATCTAACTCAATACAACATATATACCATTACCTGGATGAATGAGAACCTTCACAAATGCCCATAGTCAAATATCACTTTTTGCATGCCTACCTGAACTCAAACTGTGTCACACAAACACATACATACAACAAACACACACAAACCTCCGCCCTAAAAAACCTCCTGAAACTGTGAGGCAATGGCATGCAATGATCCTTGTTTTAGGTGGGGGTGAACATATGTTACACGTCAATAGTATAAATGGATGCAACCAGATTATCTTCAATTAAGGTGTTAATTAATGTTCAAAAGTCAGAATTTTACCTACAAAACCCACTGAAGTCAATGGCAGGTTTTTTTTTTTTTTTTAAATCTCTTAGGAGTTATCTTATGGCTGGGCATTCATCTTCAGATTTACCTGGGATTATGTAGACTTGCAAAGTTTCATATACATTAATTCACCCCTAGAGCCTTGATTTAACAATGCTTGTGTTCAAGAAGTCGTTTAGCTTTTGAGCTTTCTGTACTATGAATCAAAGCAGAAGTGTAACCAGAGATCAGAACCAACAAGGTGGAATGAAAAAGTACAACCACAATCTAACAATGACATTTTACAGATTAAATGCACCTGAAAGACTAAAAAAAGCATCATATTACTTACCAAGACTCAGAGTCTGGATATCATGCAGATCACACAGTAATTTCAGCAGTGAAACTTTCTGAAGGGATCAGGGATGCCAGCTGAGGAGATGCTTCTTTCACGGTCTTTCAACAGTCTCTTGTCTATAACTATAACATGTGCCAGAACAATGGCAACTTTTGGTGAAACAACATGTGCCAGAACAATGGCAACTTTTGTTGAACTATAACATGGGCCAGAACAATGGCAACTTTTAAAACTTATTTTCTTTCTAATAACAGCTTAAGTTACAAAGGTGCCCTCCTTGCCTTCTGAGAAGCAAATGATTGAATTGCTTCATCTAGATCCAAGCTGCAGGCTAACTCGTGCTCAATAGATATTGTGGCAAGGCCAACAAGTCTCTCCTGTGACATAGTTGATCGCAGATATGTTTTTATTAGTTTTAACTTGGAAAAACTGCGTTCACCGCTTGCAACTGTAACAGGAAGCGTAAGTAGTATGCATATAGCAATGCAGATATTTGGAAATATTATCCTCCTATTGCTTCTATAGATGTACTCCAGAACATTCCTTGGTGTCTTACAATCTGTTGGTAGATATCTACTGAGTGCATAGAGCTCATAGCACAACTCAGCAGCATCAATATCTCGATGTTCATCATGTCAAAACGATCTTCTAATGATCTCCACACACAATCTAGAACTTTGTAGAAAAAGTTTCCCTTAAACTTTTGCTGTGGATCTGTAATTGGTTCATTTCGTGCTTCACAGTCAAATTGTTTCATTGTACGATGTACTCTAGCAGATGGAAAATTGCCATCAATCTTCAGTTTTTTAGCTAGGCCTTGAGCAGTCTTGATGATATTTTCAAATGATTCATCTGATCGATAATTTCCAAGAAACAACTTTTTTTTTTTTATCTGTTCCACTGTTCTTCCTCAATTTCTTAGAGACTTTTACTTGTGACGTTAATTTCAAATAATATGTCATACCACAGAACTAATCCACACAAGAAACTAAAGTTGCAAATATTTTTCTGGATGCCTCCTATTTCAGCGATTATTGTAAACTTCGTTGAAGATGGTAAATCAGTGTCAAAAGCAGCAGAGAGGGCATCACTTATCTCTCCAATCTGGTTGCAGGCAGCTTTATGGCATCGATGCGGCTTACCTAGCGAGTGGTACTTAATGGATTAAGTGTAAGCCAATGATGTCTTGATGACAGGTGTTGCTTCAAGATATTCCATTGATGTGTCGAGGCAGAAAAGAAAACATATAAACTCTCGATTGTATAGAAAAACTCCCCTGCCTCATTACTGCAGGATGCTGTATCGCTAATAACCAAATTTAAAGAATATGCATTGCAAGGCACATAAAAAGCTCTAGGGTTTAACTCACGAACCTGAGCCGGCACACCTTTGTTTTTACCTTTCATGTTGGGTCCATTGTCATAGCCTTGGCCCCGCGTATCTTTTACGTCAATGTTTAAAGCAGCACCCTTTTCATCCCTGCTCCTGTTGTATCATTCAAATCAATAAACTACAAAAAGTTCTCTTTAATGGAAATAGTTTCAGAGCCACATTCAGGAAATTAATTTGCTTCAACAAAGCGCAACATCAGTGTCATTTGTTCCTGATCATCAGTTCCTGACTGATATCCGGAGTGCAGCCCAATATAATAGAATAATACTTGGCAACACCCAGTTGCATGAAAATCTTTTCTCTGATCTGCAGACATTAAATTAATGATTTCATTCTGGATTCTAGGGCCAAGATAGTGTGTGTGCGTTTCCTTGTTAATAATCCTATGTACATGCTTCTCAACAACAGCATCAAACTCACTAATTGCTTCAACAAAATGGAGAAAGTTGCCATTGTTTCTGTCATGCAGCTTGTTAGACTTCCCATGGAAGGCAATGTTCCTTGGAGCCAGAGTTCCGACAAGTATGATAAGTCTCTTCAATACTTTTCTCCAATGCTGAGTTTCTATATAGAGAAGTTCTCTATTTGTGTCAGCAATTGTCAAATGCAGACGTGATCTTATCTCCATATCTTTCCATTTACAGAATGCCCTTAAGTGGTAATCTGCTTTCTCATGGTTGGTCAATGTTCTAATTATATTTTTCCAGTCATTATACCCAGTTGTGCAAAGGACTGAATCTGCCGCCTTAGGTGGAAATACTTTACAGCAGAAACAAAAAATAGCATCTCTGTTTTCTGAGTACAGAAGCCATAGTCTATCATCTGCCTCTGAATTGACCAATTCCCATCTATAATATTTACTGTCAAAACATCTTTTGTGCTGGTCCTTTGGAAAGTGACATTTCTTAACCTGCTGTGGACATGTGACACAAGGAAAAGCCTTAGCTCATTGCTCATATCCATCCATAGGCAAGGGTCGCTCAGTAATGAAAGACTGAACTTAAAGGGCATGTCCACCCCCCAAACTATAATTTAACCCACCACAGGTCCCACTATGTAGTGTGTAAAAATCCTTACCTCACATCCCAGCTCCATATGGTTCTCCTATAGTCCCCCCCAAAGTCCCAAAAACTGGCCAGCAGGAATACATATAGGACTCTGCCTCCTGTCTCCCCTCCGGGAGAAGTTTGGCATGTGAACTGCAGCCATTCTCCCCCTTCCTCTCCCTCCCGATTTTGTCTCCCTCCCCCTAGCTCCAAAGGACATTTTGCAACAGCATCCTCTAGAGGTCTTTCAGATGTTCCTTCAGATGACAAACCATTAGGAAAGATCCTTCTTGCCTGGACAAAGCAGCAGTTTTAGCCTTCTTAATTCTTTTATATGCCGCTCCAGTTTCTTTCTCATTTATTTACGAAAATGTAAAAAAAAAAAAAAAAAAAAAGGCACAGAACAAAGCTAAAAAAATGGAAATAAAAAATATACATTTACTACATCATTATGACCCATTATATGTGTGTATTACTAACCAAGTAAAAGTAACCCCCTATCTCAGCACCCCCAGGCCCCATCTCAGCACCCTCCCCCATCAGGCCTCTTCATCTTAGTCCCACCCCCAAGAGACCCCCCCATGGCCCCATCCCACTTAAAGTTAATAATCCCCCCCATCACACCTAAATAAAGTAAATCATCCCCCCATGGCCTCATTCCAATTAAATCAAGTAAATCATCTCCCCCATGGCACCATCCCCCCATGGCCCCATCCCATTTAAATGAATCATCCCCCCATGGCTTGACTTGAGTATAAGCCGAGGGTTGTAATTATGACCACTACTGCCTTCTGATTCTGTATTGTTCTGAAGCTTAAGTTGCCCTTTAAATGGACAGCAGAATTCCCATACAGTAGTAGCCAAATCCAGTATAGCTATTACCGTATGGGACTACTGCATGGGAATTCTGCTGTCCATTTAAAGTGCAACTAAAGCCCTTAAAACAATACAGAATCAGAAGGCAATCTTTTTAACATGAGATTACTGCCCACCCCCCCCCCGAGAGCCCCCCCCCCCCCCAGTTCAGCGTTACGCTACATTGCTTGGGCATTCTTCAATCCAGGTAAATACTCTCAGTGTGAAATCCAGCGGCCACTCCGCATCTACCTGCCTAGAGTCCTGCATCGGTTCGAGTACCCACAGGTTGCCCGATTTGCATGGCGGGTTCTGGTAACCCGCATTGAGTTTAAATTGGTTGCGGGTCGGGTTCGGGTAAAGAGAACCGCGGATCGGGTTCTGGTCGGGTAGAACAATTCCAGTCTTCAAAAAAAAAAAAGTTTTCCCTGTCTATGAAGACAGATCTGTCTGTAATAACTGGAACTGAGAATACAGTACATTGTTATCAATCCAACACAATGTGCAGTGTGTATAGCACCTTACACTAAATCACACTATGGCAGATAAAGGGCAGATATATCTAGATGCAAAAGCTCCCAGCCTCTTACTGTGTTTTTGGTTTTGGCTGGGTAAATATTGAGTTATTAACATCTCTAATGTACTTAGAATGTTATACAGGATGGCATTGTGGATAGGAATACAGACAGCTATGTTCAACTTAAACTCTTGTAGTGCCTGGGTATGTTTTGCAGAGATCACTGGGTAAAAAAGCAGTTAATGCTGGAGTGACTGGAAAGGCAGGGGTTAAACTATGACCTTGGTTTTACTAGCAGAGGTCAGAGCCAGCAAAGTAACAATCTCCCATAAAACAAAGTAACAAACTTCTATCTGCACCTGCACCTATGCATGAGACCAGAGCAGGTGTCTGCATGGGGACAGATGACATGTGATTTCATTGGTCTGTGTAAATCCTTTTGGCCATAATGATCTATGGGATATGGATGATTCTAGTGATGATAATAAAAATCTACCACTTGATAAGGTTCAGCTATAACTACAGCAGGTATGTGGACCTCCAGATGATTGAGATTTAAAACTCCCAAGCATTGTACAACAGCAGAGTGCAGACAGGGAATGCTGGGAGTTGTAGTTTTCAAAATATATCATAAATATCTACACCCTAATAAAGGTGTAGATTTTTCACTGTAGTTCCACATACTGCCTACCCATAATCCTGTTATGGTACCTGCTCGTTGTAACCTTTACTGTCTCCCATAATGCAGTGAGTGGAGATTGAACTGTATATTCTGCAGGACATAGTTGTACAATTATAGATAGGTAACCAGTAGATCTCCAGATGTTTGAAAACTATAACTCTCAGCATTCCTTGGCCATAGAGTGAATGCTGGGAGTTGTCTTTTTTAAACCGTCTGGGTAACTACTGGTTACCTATGATAGGTAACCTATCCCTGTCACAGACCAACAAGAAAATAGTTGCAGATAAAGTTTTAAAATGAGCTGAGGCCCATGGGTAGGTAGAAGTTGGGGACAGTAGAGGCCCATGGGTAGGTATTAGGGGGCAGTAGAGGGCCATGGGTAGGTATTAGGGGACAGTAGAGGCCCATGGATAGGTAGTTAGGGACAGTAGAGGCCCGTGGTAAGGTAGTTGGGGACAGTAGGGATATATTATATAAAGTTTACACTGTACTCTATACCAGGGATCTGCTAGCTGTGGGCCTACATTTGTTTGAAAACTACAACTCCCAGCATTCCCTGGATGCCTTCTGATATTGTGAGTGCCTTAGGGGAATGCTGGGAGTTATATTTTTCACTCACTATATCAGAAGGCATCCAGGGAATGCTGGGAGTTGTAGTTTTCAGGCATTTGGATGCTTGCAAGTTGAAGTGTTATGGTATGTTTGTTTCTATGAACATTTTCGTTATGAATAAAATATTTATTTTAACTTTTAGACTTTTTTTTTACTTCCCTGTACAAATTTTAGGAAGAAAGACTAAAAGCTTGCGGGTCGGGTTGCGGGTGTGAATCGGATTGAAAAGTGGGTTGCGGGAATGGGTTTTTCGGGTCGGATCGGGTGCAGGACCCGTGCAGGACTTATACCTGATGTCAGCTAGCAGATGCGGAGTGAGGGGCAGCCGGATTTTACAATGAGGCAAGTGACTTGAGTATAAGCCTAAGTTTGGTTTTCAGGCTATTTTTAAAGCCTGAAAACCCTCGGCTTATAATTAAGTATACACGATATACAATTAGCATGATGCAAGGCTGTTCAGTATTCCCATTATAATGTGAAGAAGGCTGTATTTGTTTCAATTAAGTTATACTGCTTGAGTTTAAAGGGCATGTCAAAGTAATTAAAAATAATCAATAATAATTAACTAGTAAAAATAGTGTACTTTTATTTTTCCCCACCACCAAATTTCCCTGTCCCGTGCGGCTACTTTTTCATGCCACCTGGTTGGAAAAAAATTCTGGGGAGAACTTTCTTACTTGACCCAGACCCTCGCAGTCTAGTCCCCACCCCCTGCTCCTGTTTCAAGCTTGTTGCAAGCAAAAACAGGAGCAGGGGACTTCTGCACTGACAGCTGCTTCACTTCCTGGTCACGGCGGTTGGGGGTGACGTCACGTCGCACCTTAAAGGACACCCTCATAAGAATTTTTTTTAGAAAAAATGGCCTCTTTTAAGTATGTTGATATATCATACTTTGTCCTATGAATTCATTACTGTGTGCCTGCTATGCTTGCTATGCTTCTGGATGCCTCATGGAAACTGAGCAATTTAGAAACCTGTACTGAGCCTGTACTGAGCCTGGGCATGCTCAGAAGAGGCAGACAGGGGATTAACATTCAGTCATTGGCTGTGATGTCAAATGTCAAATCCAAAACTGACAGTTGGTAACTGGAAGAACCAGGAAGCAGAAACAGGGGAAACAGGACATTGTGCAGGATTTCAGGTTAGACTTATATATTTCAGATTTCACACTATTACCCTTTAGGGTTTTGGGGGGTGATTTACCTGTATGTAAGTTTTCATTTTGGGGCTGGACTTGCCCTTTAACTGGCAGCTGCATCCAGGAAGGGGACCGGCTGTCAGCACCAGCCGCAGAGCAGGAGCGGTGAGGGACCGGGTCAGGGGGATCTTTGAAATGTAACAACCTTCGGAAAGTGAAAATCGAACGATACATTTGAGGGTTACCGAAAGCTACATCAAGGATAATCGAAATTGAAGGATATATTCGAGGGATACCAAATTAAAACATTACATTCAAGGGTTCTGGCCATTCGAGGGTAACGGCCAATTCAAAGGTTTCCGATAGGTACTTTCAAGGGTTACAGAACAATACATTTGAGGGTTACCAAAATCGGAGGCTACATTCAAGAATTACCGAGCGATACATTCGAGGGTTACCCAAAAATCGAGTGATACATTTCAGGGTTACCAAAATCGAAAGATATATTCAAAGGTTACCGAATATTATTTTACCTAAAAGGCTTCTTGTATTTTTGTTTGTTGTCAACAATCACTGTGCCACAACTACTGAAATAAATTCCTTGCTTGAGACTACAGATGGCCGAACTTCATAGTTCGAAAAGTTCGGATGATTTACAAATAAACTAACAATGGTAACTCACTGTAAATGGCTGTGGCACATAGGAAATGGTCTAGGGAACATGTCACTTGAGACCAACTTCATCTAAGTTGTGTTTAAAACATATTGACAGGAACATTACCTGTAGACTCCTGCAGTACAATATAATGTATGTATAATATATGTGGATACAGAGTTTTTATTTTGTATTCTTCTAAAATTGAATAAACTATTAGGGTTATTCAATAAAAGTTCTTATCGTTAAAAATGGTGCTAATTTTGCCCCAATCAATCATATATTATTTAACATCTGAAAGCTAACATCTGATTGGTTGGGGCAAAATTAGCACAATTTTTAACGATAAGAACTTTTATTGAATCTCCCTGTTTATATATTTTTAGATTATTCATTAGTTGCCCCCAGTCTGACTTTACATATAGACCATTATTAAATCTTTTTAATAAATATATTTTTATATAAATTGCCTAAGAACAACAGAGATTAAAGGAAAAATATGGCAAAAGCTCAATGTGTTCCTCTGCTAGGAAGGGGTATTTTGTAATATTAATTGTTAAATTCTTAACTAAAGCATAGCAAGTATAAATGTTCCTTGTGACTTCACAATGAAAAATATAGTAATTTCCATCTCAATATCAAAGCAGTTAAGCTAACAATTTTTTTGGTATTATTTTGATTTACATTATTTTCTATGAAACCGATAGTGTGAAGTGGTTTTTATTAATGATCTGGGTGTTTTTGTGTAGTTTGTGTTTCCTTTATGTTTGTCAAAATATTTCAAATATGCCACATCCGTCTGCATAAAGCAGTCAGTGCTATATGTGAAAAATGTGTTTTTATATGACAGGCCCCATAATGATTTCACATTATATCTGATTGGTTTGAGTACATTCTTACTATAAAGGACAACTATTTAGTCCCGGGGGTGAAGACCTAAAACCATAGGTCATCCTCACCTTTAATCCACTTCAATCTTCTTTTGGAAGTTTTGTTTGCTGGTCCAGTCTAGCTCTACCCTCGCACGCTTCTTGCAAAGTGATCCTTCACATTGGTCAGGCCCTGGATACCAGTTGGAGGCAGTCAAACCAGACCAGCAATCTCAAATTTCAAAGAAGGTTGTAGCCGATTGAAGGAAAGTCCAGGGAGGAGGAGGTATAGGTTAGGTCCTCCCCCTAGGTACTTTTATTTTAACAGGGGTGCTAAAACCTGTTCACTTGTCATTCAATTCATACTCCAACTAAGCAAGGGGAATTACAAAGTGCTGGTGTGAGGGATTGCTGCCTTATTTTCAGCACTGTTTCTCTGAAGTGTTATTATTTTGTCAAATATAAAGGTGACAATCAAACTGCTACTTTACATTACATCCGAGCTTTTGTGATTCCTATCTGTTAAGTCCTATCTGCTAACAGCAAACATTATCTAACCGATCAGCATGCAGCTTGGAAAATAAGATGTTTTAAAAAGAAATGTGCAGATGCCTAAGAACATTATCTATTTAAAGGAGAATTATGGTCTAAAATGCATTCTTTCCTGGCTCACAGTCCAGAATCTGTTAGATAGAATATTTTCATCTCTTAGTGTGTTTTGACCCAATGTACTGTATACCAGTGTGAAATAAGTCTTTCACTTATTCATTTGCAATGTAAATGTAACCCGACACTTGCAACCCCCCCCCCCCTCCATCCTCTTTGAAATCTCTGTACGAACACTGCTACAAGCAGCATCGTGCAAAAGTGGGACAAAATGGATACTGAAGTAACTATTAAAGGAGTTATTACTGATCAGTTACTGCACCCTTATGTGCAAATGTATGCCAACTATGGAGGAATCCCTAAATTAGCCTGGGGGTCTCTCTGAGGAGCAGCACAGCCCAGAATTTCCCCCCTTTCTGTTTCTAGTGTCCCGGTCTCAAACCAAACCTGGCTTGTGAAAATTTGCTGGCCCAAATTAAACTAATTTCTTTCACCCATCCATAGAGAAGGGCAGTTTTTTAGCTGCAACACAATGAAATTATAGCATGGATGGACAATTTTAACACATCCCCTGGACCTGCCCCTTCCGCTAATGAAAACTATACGCAAAGACAGATGATTATGCTAAGTATTTCTGATTGGTGGCCCTTCATAAACCCAATTGGTAAAGATAACACTCCCACAACAAATGACAGATGTGTCACTAGCTTTTTCATTTCTGTTTTATATTATGGAAACAAGGACTATTTTGTTGCTATTTTTCCTCATAACCACAACAGCAATGCATCCTACATTCCAAAGTACTATACAGTGTGTGTGTTGTTATACCAGGGGATTTCACTCTGACTCACTTCTATAACTTCTATTCCTTGGTTGTGCTGTGTTCAAAGCTCAATTACAGGGCTTCTTATTTACTTTGAATGGTTTTATCCACAACAACATGATATTTCCCATATCTCCGCATGTCTCTGGAACCTTTATTGAAAGGCCCAAGTAAGTTCTATGGAAGAAATAATAATATGGAAGAATATGAAAAGATAAATAAATTGCAGGCAGTGTGGGGCGTTATCATATATTAGATTTTCTCATAGGATTGACGTTTACTATTGCAGCACTAATAGGTGGCACTATATATATATATATATATATATATATATATATATATATATAAAAATAAATAACACGGTTAGCATAACAGGAATGTGGCACCTCTCTGTGCATCGCCCTAAAAAATTATATGAATTCTCAAATTCAGTGTCATCTAAATCCTTCTCTAATGCGCCTGTGGTGTCCCTGTAGGGTAAAATGGTGCCTTAGGTAGGTCCCCACCCCTGGCAGATCAAGGTAAATCCTGTCAGGCAAGGCACCACCTTCTGCAATAGGTAGAAAGGCCTCATTCTGGATACATCTTATAAGGGGGTAGGTGATTATTAGCCCTTTAGTTCCCCTTTAACTCAATTTGCACTAAAACATGGGAGCACATAGGCACTTAATACTTATTACCATAATACTATTTCACACAGAATGTGTTAGTGAAAGGTTAAAGAATTAATGATAACATATGAATGGGGCTGAATGGGTTGTGTCATTTCTAGCTAACAAGCTGTGCACCTCAAGCCCAAAATAAACAGCAGAGATAAACATTTAGCATTGATTCTGAAAGATAGATAGAGAAGGGTTAACTAGACCTGACTCAGAGCTATCTGAGCATGTGCAGTTCTACGTTAGAGTCACATTACAATAAATACAAGATAATTTCTCCCCAATGTTGTTTACTCCATACCCGGGAAACACAGCCAACTAATATTTCATCCTTTTCCCCCACAAAACAAACAAAATACATACACAGTTGTATATGGGCCACACGTTAAATGGTTAGCACTGATGCTTTGCAGCGCGGAAGTCCTGGGTTTGGACACATCTGCATGGAGATGGAATGTTCTCCCTGTGCAGTGTGGGCTTCCACCAGGCACTGGTTTTTACACAATCATAAAGAAATAGGTTGCTTGTGATTAGCAATGAATTAATATAAATAATTGCTAAGTTGTACTGCACAATCTGTAGTGTTATATATAAGAAATAAAATACATGCTGTGCATATTGTGGCGTATGATAAATTGGATTTGTTGACGATTGTTGTGATTAATGACTGGATTTCAACTAGCGTCATCATTTTCTAATCTTTTAGCATTGAAAAGGAACGCTCGTACCCTTTAGTTCTACAACACTGAATTAAATAAACTTGTGTTCTGCAAACATACTTCTCTTTAAACCTGCTTAAGGCCCTTAGAGGATTTGCTTGACATTTTTAATGTACTGAACTAAAATTCCTCTGAGTCGAGCAAATATAAACCATAAAGTGCAATGCTCTATGAAATAGTACAAACAGGAAAGTGAAAAGGGATATTTTCAATGAATGGGAAAAAAAAACAACGTTAATATGAATGAAAGTTAATAGTCTGTGCAGAAGTTCTGTGGACGTGTTTTAATAACGCAAATACCACGTTGAGTATTAATAGAATCTATTTCTTTGGCATAAAGTAGGCAAGTGACAAATACTCCCTATTTAAGGCAAAGTCTAGCTCTTTATTTGGTAAACAAGATTGATGTCATCCCTTAAACACTACTTTAAGCAGAAACACATTCTAGATTGTGCAGGTGTTCTGGTTTATTGAATGAGCCGACTTGCAGCAAGTTAGAAGAAATTATGGAGATTTTGTTTTCCCAACGAACGGTGCAGTTGTTTAAATGAGCTCATGCTGTTTGGCCACCTGGCGCTTAGTCTACAGAAGTGGTCCGGTTGCAGTCAGTTTAAATTCTTGTATATTTCTACCACTTTGCAATGAGTTGCTGGACCCATCTGTCAGAACAGGAACGTATGCACCCATAGAGATTTAAACTCCAGAAGTTGGTAAAGCCTGAAAATCATCATCTATTTTACTTAGCCTGAAAGCTTAGGAATTTTTGTTCAACAGTCTTCAATTCGCTAAGAGTGAGGCCACACGGCAATGCACGATTGGCACACATGGGATTGCACAAAAAATGGGGACCGCATGCAATCCACAGATCCCCGTGCAGAGCATCTTGTGTGGCCAGACCAATTGCCCAACTCTAGCATGCATTTAACACGCACTCGGATTGTGCACTAAAACGCGCTACTGTGGCCTAGCCCTTCCACTATACTTTTAATATATTTTAATTGCAAGTGATAAATATCCTGGCTAACAAATACCCAATTGCCACAATTAATTCATTTCACTTTTGGTATCTACTTACTACTAGAGATGTCCATTTCACGGATCCAAACCTGGATCAGTGGCGGATCTCGGAGATCCACGAATCGCATATTTTGCGGATTTTCCAGAATTCCGCTTTTTGATCTTTTTCTCGGATTCTCGAATCGGCTGATCGTGGATTACCAAAAATGCCCCTCGGAAACCCGGAAGTAGCACACGTGTGCTCTATTTGAGTTTTTTTGCTATTCCTCCCACGGGGGCATGTTCCCTCGGCCATTTCCCAGGCGCCAGAGCCATTTCCAGTAAGTTACCACTGCTATTTAAACCATTATTTTAGGCGGGAATTTCTGATTTTTTCCCCCTCAAAAATCCACGAATCCTCGAGCGAAACGGATTTTAGGAAGTTCGGCCATCTCTACTCACCACAGATTACCACCGTTAGTATTATTTAGAGATAGCCAATACTGTCACGTCGAAAATCCCCCAAAAAAGTTTGGGTAGAGATCATGACAAAATTTCGATCCACAAAACCAGAAAGTAGAATTCAGTTCTTCCCCAGATTTTGTCCATTTTATGACAACATCTCGTTGATAGTTTCCATTTCCTGTATTAATGTAAGGTTTTTGTTTTGTAACAGGACATATTTATATTGATTGGAATATCTTAATCATTAAGCAACAACCCTCATTATAATGTCTAATACGGTAATTGAGTGAAAATAAATATTACATTGGAAGCTGAGAGATGTGTTCTCAGCTTTCATCCTGACCTCGGGGAAAACAACCGACAATTCCTTGCTAGACTTATTAATGTTTTATTTGATTTTTATGGGGAGCACTAAAACAGAAAACGTTTAAACACTGGTTAAATTACATTTTAATTGAGATTTTCAAAACGCTATTAAAAGGTTTCCTACATTTTGCTCACTAATATTTTATAAATATAATCACTTATTAAAGAATTTCCATCCAAGATTTTAATAAAATCTTCCTTTGCCCTCATGTCATACTTTCTGGCCATCATTCTTTTGTATTTAAAGGGTTAGTAAGTGAAGAACAGGAAGTAAACTAGCTTCCCTTTACCTCCCATTCTTCTCTAAATGTACCAGGAGAGAACTTACCTGTAGCCCAATCCACCACTGGAACCTCTGACAATGACTGCTTCTGGCTGTAAGTAAACTAAATGCCCATGCACTATAGTATACTTACAGCCAGAAGTGGTCAGGACCTGTCAGGAGCCAGCGTTGAATCAAACTCGAGTTAGTTCGCTTGTCTCTCCTGGTACATTAAGTGAAGAACAGGAGGGGTAAGACATAGCTAGTTTACCTCCTGTTCTTCACTTAAAGGGTCACTATATTCACTCAAACAACTTTGTATAATCTGAAAGTACAGTTAGGGTCGTACAATGATGTTACTTACATGTGTGTCTGTGCCTGCTTTGTTAGAGAATTTTCAATGTTTAGTAACTGCTCCTTACTGCCCCCCCTCCCTTAGTCACTGCCCACTTGTAAATCCAATCGACGCTGGATACATTCATTTACATAATAAAGAGCCTTCACAGCCCGACAATATACAGCTCATTGACATATCTTCCTGACACTGCTGATAGTGGCTGAGGAAGGGAAGTCTGCTGCTGTGTTAGACACTTTCTCCCTCTCTTCTAACAGGCAAGTACATGGTGCTGATAGTGGGTGGGGCTGCTGCTGCTGTGTGAGATATTTCTCCCTTCTAACGAGAAAGCTGGGGGGGAGCTCCTGAAAATTAGCTCCTGTGACACAGACAGATATAGATAAATATAGATAGACAGATAGACATAGGCGGATTTTCCACAAGGCTTGGGAAGCCTTCGCAAGTGAATCAAGCAGTAAAATTCAAGACTTAAAAAAAAAAGGTGTTCAATGGGGGTGTGTGCAGCTGATATGGGGCCTCATTTCCGGGGGTGGAGGTGCCGCATAGAACTTGAAGTGTGACGCTTGGAAGTCACGCATTACAAATAGCATGATGCCTAGTTGCCGTGCATATGACGTATCCAGAAGAGGGTCATGAGGTGGCATGCAAATGTCTTTGCCTGTGTTGTCAGCCAAAAATAAAAAGTACCCATTGGCATGTGCTCTTCCTTTTGGAGGCCTGCGGGGGAAGGGTGAGCATTGTCTGCTGCTGCTGCCAGGTAATAAGAGTCACATGACATAATATTCATTCAATTACTATAAATGTAATAAAGATAAATGTAACTATAATATCTGATGCTTGAGGGGAAATTAGCCTGTGACTGAATGAATTTTCTTTAGATTTGCAGATCATGGCTGGCAATCTGGCTGGCAACAGCTTTTTTAGGCAGAGCAAATAGGGAGGGGGGAAATCCTATAGATGATATATAATATAATTACACCAAGTGTCTATATTATTTCAGGCTATGATTACACATAGTCACTAGGTGTAATCATAGCCTGATATAGACTTACTTGGTGTAATTATATTATATATCATTTATAGGATTTCCCCCCTCCCTATTTGCTCTACCTAAAAATGCTGTTTTAGCCTGAGAAATTCTTAAAGGAAAAGTTCGGTGGTAAACATCGGTATTTTTTAAAAATCTTAGTTTATATTATGCCTTCAGTTCATACCTAGTTATACTACATATTCTCTTCCATTTTGAAAAACCAGTGTAATTTACACCCCTTGTTATTCCCTGCTGTTGACATTAGTGACATTTCTGGTTCTGTAACTATCCTTCTTCTTCCCAGGATGCACCACTACCTTGGAATGTTCCTAACAGTAATTTCTACTGATTGGCTGTTGGATGGGTCAAACATGCTCAGAACTCTACTGAGCAACTGAATCAACCCAGGTGCAGGGTAAAGGGCAAGATCATAACGGTCTCTATTAGGTCAATTAAAGGCCATGTAAAGTGGTTAAAAAACACTTTACAGCCTTTGTTTCCCTTCAAATGTGGTTTTAACCACTTTAGTGACCCTTTAAACAGGATTAAAGGGTAACTGTGGTCAATAAATGAGTTTAGGTAAACTGATGGAAATTGCTTTCCTGAATATTTTTGTAATATACTCTTGTTATTTTATTTACATACAGGGTTATTCAATAAAAGTTCTGATCATTTAAAATGGTGCTAACTTTGCCCAAACCAATCAGATGTAAGCTTAGAAATGTTAAATAAGATCTGATTGGTTGGGGCAAAATTAGCACCATTTTAAACGATAAGAACTTTTATTGATAGTTCCGTGATAGTTTAAAAGATATTTTTATGTGTGTGATGGAGCATTTAAAATGAAATTCTGACTTCTGTATCCTTATAGAATTATAGAAACACTAGGTATTTGCGTTAAACCTATTATAAATGTTCATGGGAAATTTTTCAAAATGTATTTCATATGCTCTACCTGCTAAAATGGAAAAATATAAAGTGGGTGTGGCTTGGGTGTGAAAAGGGGTGTGGTCTAAAAAATTGAGACACGCTACGCGTCGTCTATATCTATCTATGTAGATAGATATAGATAGAGAGAGAGAGAGAGATACTGTAGAGAGATAGATAGAGATAGAGAGAGAGAGAGAGAGAAATAGAGAGATAGATCAGACAGAAAGACAGACAGACAGACAGATAGATAGATCCTTGACTTTGTCTCCAGAACTGATCTTATAAGTAGTAGTCAGCATGGATTTATGAGAAATAGATCATGCCAGACAAATTCACAAGAAGTGAGTAAGAAGTTAGATTCTGGCATAGCAGTAGATGTGGTATACTTGGATTTTGCTAAAGCATTTGATACTGTGCCACATAGGCGACTAATGTATAAACTGAAGACTGTTGGCCTAGAAAAAAACCTTTGTACATGGATAGAGAATTGGTTATTGGATCATAAACAGAGAGTGGTGGTCAATGGGGCTACATCTATGTGGGCTTAAGTTCTAAGCGGAGTGCCTCAGGGTTCTGTACTGGGGCCCTCTCTGTTTAATCTGTTTATAAATGACTTAGAAGGGGGCATTGAGAGCAAGGTCTCTGTCTTTGCTGATGACACTAAACTATGCACAGTTTTGGAAACTTAAAATGATGTGCAATTGCTGCAAGCAGACCTAGATAGATTATCAAAGTGGGCAGCAGTATGACAGATGAGATTTAATGCTAAGGTGATCCATTTAGGGCTCAACAATCCTTGTGCCACCTACACCGTAAATAATTCTGTGTTAAATGAATCTCAACTGGAAAAAGATTTGGGGGTTCTGGTAGATAACAGACTTAGCTGTAGCAAATAATGCCAGACAGCCATGGCTAGAGCTAGCAAGATATTGTCTTGTATATAGAGGGGAATAGATTTGAGCGAAAAAAACCATTATACTCCCTCTTTACAAGGCACTGGTAAGACCTCATTTGGAATATGTGGTGCAGTTTTGGAATCCCGTACACAAAAGGGACATCTTGGAAAAGGAAGCAGTTCGGAGAAGGGCAACTAAATTAATTGGAAAAATGGAAAATGGAAAAGCTTGACTATGCAGGCCGATTAGACAAGTTAGGGCTATTTACATTAGAGAAGCGACGTTTGCATGGGTATATGATCACTTTATACAAATATATTATTGGGCTGTACAATAAACTCTCTGGTGCATTGTTTACTAATCCGTCATATCAGGGGACACATGGACATCTTTTAAGATTGGAAGAAAAGAAGTTTCATCTTAAGGTTAGGAAAGGTCTCTTTACAGTGAGAACGGTGATACTGTGGAATTGTCTTCCAGCAGATGTGGTAATTGCAAGTTCATTGAATAGCTTTAAAAGTGGGATAGATGCGTTTCTAAAAGTAAAAAATATTGAATATAGAATTACAGGTATTAATACATATACTGTAGTTTTGGTTGGTATGGGGATACTATATATATTGAGAATTACTGGTATTAATACATATACTGTAGTTCTGGTTGGTATGGGGATACTATATAATATTGAGAATTACTGGTATTAATACATATACTGTAGTTCTGGTTGGTACAGGGATACTATATAATATTGAGAATTACTGGTATTAATATATATACTGTAGTTCTGGTTGGTACAGGGATAGTATATAATATTGAGAATTACTGGTATTAATACATATACTGTAGTTCTGGTTGGAAGGGGGATACTATATAATATTGATAATTACTGGTATTAATACATATACTGTAGTTCTGGTTGGTATGGGGATATTATATAATATTGAGAATTACTGGTATTAATACATATACTGTAGTTCTGGTTGGTATGGGGATACTATATAATATTGAGAATTACTGTATTAATACATATACTGTAGTTCTGGTTGGTACAGGGATAGTATATAATATTGAGAATTACTGGTATTAATATATATACTGTAGTTCTGGTTGGTAAGGGAATACTATATAATATTGAGAATTACTGGTATTAATACATATACTGTAGTTCTGGTTGGTACAAGGATACTATATAATATTGAGAATTACTGGTATTAATACATATACTGTAGTTCTGGTTGGTACAAGGATACTATATAATATTGAGAATTACTGGTATTAATACATATAATGTAGTTCTGGTTGGTACAAGGATACTATATAATATTGAGAATTACTGATATTAATACATATACTGTAGTTCTGGTTGGTACAGGGATACTATATAATATTGAGAATTACTTGTATTAGTACATATACTGTAGTTCTGGTTGGTACAAGGATGCTATATAATATTGAGAATTACTGGTATTAATACATATACTGTAGTTCTGTTTTAGGTATCAGAATCCTAATAATATTGAGAATTACTGGTATTAATACATATACTGTAGTTCTGGTTGGTACAGGGATACTATATAATATTGAGAATTACTGATATTAATACATATACTGCAGTTCTGGTTGGTACAGGGATACTTTCTGATTGCCATTTGGAGCCAGGAAAGAATTTTTCCCCTTTTTTTAGCTGGGGCGTTTTGCCTTCCTCTGGATCAACTGTTTGGACTTGATGGACGTATGTCTTTATTCAACCTCAATTACTATGTTACTAGATAGATCTGTAACAAGTTTCTGCAGTAGCTTAGGACTGAGCCTGTGCAAAGAGCATAATGATCGGTGTGATACTGGAATGCTGGGAAATCAGGCACAAACCCCATGTTAGCACATTAAATTTTCCAGCAACCATTTCAAAAGTATATGGTTTAAAGATTTAAAGGGCATGTCCAGGAAACTGCTGGGTAGGAGCTGTCAGTGCCTCATCCAGTGCCTGTATCTTGGCTAGCCTCATCAAGGTATGAGGCATGCTCAGTAGAGACCTTTACACCCTCTCCCTCCCTCCCGATCCCTCCGTGGCTGGAAGTTATGTAGCTATAAAACCTTTTGGCACAATGCAGGGGATACCCTCCCACCCCAACCGCTATATTCATTACTCTAAAAGCGCTGTCAATCTGTACTTACACCTCCTCATTCCTGCGCTGTTCTACAGTGAAGGCAGCCGTGGCAGTGATTGGCTGCCTCTCAGCCAATCACAGCCGTGGCTGCCGATCCGACCCCCTGCTTGCAGTTCCGGTGGACCAGAACAGCGCAGGATCGAGGAGGATCGAGGAGGTGTAAGTACAGATTGACAACAATTTTAGAGTAATGAATATAGCGGTTGGGGGTGGGAGGGTATCCCCTGCACTGTGCCAAAAGTTTTTAAAAAGGGTGGACATGCCCTTTAAGACACAGATCATTTATTTTATATCAGGGTGCTGGCTTTAGTTGTCCTTTAAAATCACAGTTGGAAAGGATGTTTGTGCCAACAGTAAAATAAATGATCATGGTAACTTTTGATACATTTTTGCTGCCTGCTCCACTGCTTTAGGAGCCTCACATGACGTGAATAAAATACACAGAAGTTTTACTGGCAATTATTTCTCTAACCCATGAACAAGACTGAGAATTGATTTACTTTTGACTATATTTGACTCACTGAGAAAACTGAAGCACTGAGCACAGTTTTTTTCCTTTTCATACTTCAAGGCTACTTTTGATAATCCTTGAAAATAGCCTTGAATATTTGATGATAATTGAAAATTCATTCCGTTTTCGGATTTTAGGATCTTTAGGATTTTCCCAAGATCCGGGAATCCAAAAATGGAACGAAACTGGTAAGTTTCGTCCATCTCTAGTTACAATCATGTGCCTAATGTATTTTTGAAACTGGTCTTTGTACGCTGGAAAAAGGCTGCACTAGAACCTATGAAAGCCCAGTGAAGCAAAGAATAATCTAAGACACTGATTTGGGAGAAAAAATAAATTATTAATAATAATAATAATAATAATAGACCAGTATACAAAATGACCCAATTGATTAACCACATGTGTTATATGTATCCCCTTTAAAGGTTTCAATTAATGGAACGTTGCAACAATGCATTGTATGTTGACATATAATTTGCAGTTAATCATTTTTAATAATTTCTGAATTGAAAAAAGCCAGTCGGATGACTAGCGAAACGTCTTCAAGAACTAAACTTTAAGTCCAGTTGATCTAACTGAATACAACAGATAATTTGCGGTTAGATAAATGTATAATACCTTTAGCTATTGTATACCAAGCAGTATATTCTGAAAGCGGAACATTTTGATTGCATTAATTGAAATAGAGTTTCTCCTTTGACCCCATTGCCTTGAAAAGAGCAAGCCCAACTCCGTCTATCAATCTGTAAGTGGTTTAATTACTCATTGGTTCATTTTCAAGCTTTTGTTAATATTCACTGAAAGTACCATTTTATTACTTGTAATATCAGAATTCTCGACATATACAGGCTCTGTCCCTTTGTTGCTGACATCTTTTCTTTAAACGTTTAATGGAAGTAAATTATAAGAGAATGTGAGCTGTTGAAGGACAGTATCAACTCCATCATCTGCTATTAAATTTATATTGTATTCAGGATTCCAAGTAGTTTAATTTACTTTGTCGCAATGTTTCAATAGAGCAGGTAATTTTCCTTGATGTGTTTATTATGTGGTTCAGCAACATTCTGGTGGTTTTAAAAAGGCAGTGGAGAGCCTATACATCCTTCCTAATATATAAAATAATTTATACATTTATAGAAGATTGAATTGAGTTTTTTTGAGCTACCAATTAGGTGGTAGGTGGGGGGTATATATTATTACATAAGAAAGGAGTATATGTGCAATTTCTCACTATTACCATCTAAATGACCATAACTAAATGTATATAAAGTATAGTACTGATTTATATACAATATATAAAGTTATAAAAGTACTTACACTAGCTGGTATTCCTGTTATAAATGGAATACTCAACATGGAGGATTTAGTCATACCGCTGCCACTGCTAGAACTAGAAACATTCAAGGAGATGTAATAAAATTTCTTATCATTCTTATCAAAATGGTGCTAATTTTGCCTCAACCAATCAGATGATAGCTTTCAAATAGTAAATAACATCTGATTGGTTAGGACAAAGTTAGCACAATTTTTACCCATAAGAACTTTTATTACATCTCCCTGTTTGTCTGTTAACATTATTTAGAAAGTAAGGTAATATGAGTACACATTGATATTTTTTACAGTTACTCAAACAGACTCCATGTGTTAAATCACATAAATACTGTATCCCCAATGATACATTGTAAATGTAGATATAGCAAACTTATACAGGTAGATTCACCCAGAGCTGCAAGTGCTCTGGGCAAATCTCCCGTATCGGGTTTACCAGAGGCTGTGCGACTTTTGGAAAGTATCACCCCCAGGTAAGTACTCACACATCCACCGCAAACCGAGGCTTAAAGGGCATATCCACCCCCAAAACTATAATTTAACCCACTACTGGCCCCAGTGTTAAGTGCTAAAAAATCCTAACCTTACAGCTCTGCACCACATGGTTCCTCTGCACTGCCTGTTCAGAGTCCAGCAAAGTGAATAATAGGTCTTCCTATGTAAAGGTTTCTGCCGCTCCTGTAGCCTCCTGGAGAAAAGTGACATGTGCTGTGGAGCCTATTCCCCCTCCCTCCCACCATCTAGATCCATCGGTTTGCCGTTTTAGTGTACCGTTAAAACCGTTTTCAATAATGTAGCTTCCCCCCCTCCCAACCCGAACTACACTGTCCTTTTTAAAAAAAAACTCCTCAGAACCTTACTTACCAGCCCAGGATCCCGCGGCTAATTCAATAGCCGGCAGCCGCGTCTGTGATTGGCTGACTTTTAGCCAATCACAGACACAGCCAACCACCACCACATTTTGAGACAGCAAAATGACCTGTAAACGATATCACTAATTACAGCGCAAGAGATTATACTCACCCCTAACTTCTAAAGATCCTGTAAAGTCCATGAAAACTTAGTAATCCAAATGGTAAAATGACAAAGTCCAATATGATAGTGCAAGATGAAAGCCAATATGTGGTCCGCCAATTGACTTTGATGTGTCCTTGTTGAAAATTTCCAACTCCTTGCCCTCCCATTTCCCTAATATTTATGCATTATCCTGAAATGGGAGCAGTTTGGTCCCTAGAGTTTGCTCCCTTGTAAATAAGTTTCCAAAGTGCGTTGCTTCCAATACGTACCGTATATATATATATTTTTTTTTGTTTACTGCTAATTGAATTATTGAACCCTTTTTAATTACTCTCTTGCTAATGTTAATTTGTTTTATCTTGCTTTCCTGCTACGTCGCAATATTTGTCTTCCATAATGCTTTTCTTTTAATGAACAGCTCTTTCATTACATTTTTAAACACTCTATATTTATTTTAGCATTTTGAAACCATGCATAATGTAGCACTCCATCCAAACAGCCTCAGTAAAAGCCATAGCCAAAAAATGTCTGCAAAATTCATTTTGGTTTATGACGTATTTTGCTCTCTATACTTCTGTGTTAATATTTAAAGTCAGTTCCAATTTCTACTCTAATACTTTGGCAAAGTAAACAAGTCAATTAAATCTCTCAGTGAACTATAAATTTAATTTAGAATGCAGACCAATGGAAATTGCTTAATTGCTTTCTGTTATACAGTTTAACTATACATTTTTCCAATTGGTCAAGGCTACTTTCAAATGTATGCAAACTGTTTTTTATTACTTAGTGCATGTTACTATTTTATTAGTGATTATGGCCATATAAATGTACCTATGTTTTACTTTTTTAAGGACTTTTTAAAAGCTCAATAAACTAGAACATGTGTTAGCATGTCAGGATTTATATAGAGTTAAAAATATTGTTTAATCTTGCTAAAATTTTGTGTGATATGACAATTCTTCTATGCAACATACTTAAAGGGCAAGTCCAGCCCAAAAATGAAAACTTACATACACATCATCCTCCAAAACCATAAATGGTAATAGTTTAAAATCTGAAATATATAAGTCTAACCTGAAATCCTGCACAATATCCTGTTTCCCCTGTTTCTGCTTCCTGGTCCTTCCAGTTAGCAACTGTCAGTTATGGATTTGACAGTTGACATCACAGCCAATGACTGAATGTTAATCCCCTAGCTGCCTATTCTGAGCATGCCCAGGCTCAGTACAGGCTCAGTACAGGTTTCTAAATTGCTCAGTTTCCATGAGGCCTCCATATATCAACATATTTTAAAGAGGCCATTCTTTCTAAAAGATGTTCTTATGAGGGTGGAGTTGTCATTTAAGCCTTTTTGTTAATTTTATTTAAAGGATTAGTATACTGTAAAAATGAACTTAAAAAATAAAAAGTACCTGGGGCAGGGAGGTAGGATTGATAATTCCTACTTCCAATTATAATTTAGCTGAGGAGCACCAGCACATATAGTTTTCATTTGCCAGGTTAGTGTACTGGACTTTCTTGTATTAAATATAGTGATGAAGCACTGACTAAGACTGGCAGAAGCAGTTTTCTTTGTACTGGTGTTTCTCACAAAAACAATATTGGGAGGTAGCAATTTCCAATCCTATAATACTTTTTATTTAAACCTTTAGTATTTATTTTATATTTACTTAAGCATTTTTCTTTAAAGGAACATTTTAACCCACAAAATAACCAGTTGTTGATCAAGCCGCTCTGGATCGCATATTAGTAAGTAGTGATCTTATGGCTTAGGAGGCATTACAGGAGCAAGTCTCTGTTACAAATGTACTTTTAATTAAGAAATGTTTTTTGTTCTTTTTTAGGGTAAACTGTTCCTTTAAGTACCATAAAGAAAAGACACTGATGGATTCTAGAACTCACTGGGACACCCAACTTTTCAATAGCCCCCCATTTAGTGTTGCTGTTCAGAATCATTAACACATATTTACCCCAAATATCTGTTCAAACTATTTAGCACCTTATTTTTCACAACCTTTAAACCATTTCTAACAGCATAAAAGTGTGCTGGTTGCTGGGAAATAGTATGGGAAACATGTACCAGCATTTAAATGGTGCAAATCCCACCAAAGGCTGTCCAAAGGAAACATACAATTCGAATAAACATAATAGACTTTTACAGAAAATAACAAGTGGCACATTTCCCTTTGTCAGTTTTTTTAGTGAAACCTACTTTGCAGGAAATTTTCAGCCATTTTTTTTTTTTACAAACTAAGGAAGTACAGTATATAGAGTAGCCAAGGGAGTACAGTATATACAGTAGGTAAGGAAGTACAGTCTATACAGTAGGTAAGGAAGTACAGTATATACAGTAGGTAAGGAAGTACAGTATATACAGTAGGTAAGGAAGTACAGTATATTCAGTAGCCAAGGAAGTACAGTATAAACAGTAGGTAAGGAAGCACTGTATATACAGTAGGTAAAGAAGTACAGTATATACAGTAGGTAAGGAAGTACAGTATATACAGTAAGTAAGGAAGTACAGTATATACAGTGGCTATTGTAGTTAAATCCATTGTAAAAGGTAAATATCTCCAGTTACAGCAGAGGGCAGTGCAGTTCAATCCATATTGTAATATTATTTGTTTTACTAAACAAAGGGCAAATGCACCAGGGTAAGAGATTAAAATCAGTTTAACAAAGTTTTTTTTACAAAATAAGGAAGTACAGTATATACAGTAGCCAAGGAAGTACAGTATATACAGTAGCCAAGGGAGTACAGTATATACAGTAGTCAAGGGTGTACAGTATATACAGTAGGTAAGGAAGTACAGTATATACAGTAGGTAAGGAAGTACAGTATATACAGTAGGTAAGAAAGTACAGTATATACAGTAGCCAAGGAAGTACAGTGTATATATAGTAGGTAAGGAAGTACAGTATATACAGTAGGTAATGAATCCTCCTCTAGTTGATGCTTAACTGCATGCCTATCAATATGTTCTGTGTAGTAAATATAGATACTGTTTAAGTTCAAGAACCACTGTCAACCCATTTATTGTATTCTACATAGAGTGGTGTATTTTAGCAACTCCCTGCCTCCGACATATGGGAGGGCCCACTCCTGATAAATAATAGTCTTGAGCATAGAATTTTGATAGGTTGACAGTCTCTGGAGCAAATTAAGTACCCCCATTTTAACTATTGTCTTACAATTGCTAGGTAAATAACTTTCTCATAGCCTAGAGAAAATCAGCCCATGTAACTACAGCTACTGTATTACTGAGATACAGTTTATAGAATGATTTTTCTGCAACATTGTGGGTGCTAGATGTTATGTGTTCCATTCTTAGAATAACAACTGCTCCTTGTTTTGTTTTTCTTGACAAGCTACATAATCTTTTTTCTCCATGTTTCTGTTTTATTTTTGCTTTTCAAAAAGAGCTTAAACAGCCATGTCTAGAAACCCCAGTCTAACCTTGCTGCATGGCATATTTACAGTATGCAGCATTTTAGCACAGTTTACCTACTATGGCACTTGTTTAGATCTTTTTACTTATGCCTTAAAAATGCACATTTGTGAGTTTTTTGACTTTATGTGCATTTGAGCAGTAATCAGCAATTTCACATATTTAAATTGGAATTTAGTTTTAACAGTGCTCTCACAGTCCTTTTTAGAAGAATGTCAAGCTTCCATGTGGTAGTAGCAGCCCCACCCCAGCCCTTAAAGGGAACTGTGTCTCCAAACAGTTGATTTTAAAGGAAAGGGGCCATCAACCAACTCTTTACGTAATGCACCCCCAAAAATTATGGGGGCCCACGAGAAGGAGAGCCACAAGGAAAGGCTCTGCAGGGATCTGGTGATGCTGCTACATAGCACACCATAAAATGTAAATATCTTTCAAAACTATGTAAAAAAAATAATGAAAGTAAATTGCAGAAATGCTGAAGAAAGCAATTCCTGACAATTTATATTATATAAAGTCATTTGGGCCACAGTTCCCTTTAAATGGAACTCTTTAAATATAAAAATTGAATGAAATGCCTATTCCCTCATTATAAAAGCCAACAGCAGACGGATAAGAGTGAAAGCCGCACCACTGATGTAATGCAAAACCATCACAGGAATCTGATACTGGTACGATCATAGGAATTTAATGTCCTGACCTACTAAGGTTCAACCATTTCTACATCTCAAAATCCTTTGGTCAATCAATTGCAGAACGAGGCAATGGAGTGACTATTGATCCAACACCCCAACATTGGAACTGCCTACCATTATATAATTCTTTGTTTTCTTATACCCCCCCCGCCATTAGGTGCAGTAAGTGCCACATCAACCGGAGATCATGGCCTATCATACGTTTTGTTCCTATTTTCTGTCCCTACAACAGAACTAAAGGATAACATTCCAATTAAGCATGTCAGACTTTACATTTTGCATGAAAAGCAGCAGATAATATTAATTGTGTAAAAAAGTGTTTTTTTCAACTTAAATGAAACTGTACACATAAAAAGGAGAACTAAAACCAAATTTTTATGCCTTAAAATGAACCCCCACCACCACCCCACCAAAAACCACTCCCCCAATAAATGGCATTAAGTAAGTGTAATGCCCTGAAGAACTGATACATAATATTGTGTATGTGCACTGTCTTGGCCACACTCCTGAACATTGGTTAAGAGACTATTAGTGGTGTGACCTGCTTCTGTAATGTTCTGCATTCCTTAGAACTGGGCACGCGCAAAAACATAATGGTCATTGACGTAATGATGGAAACTGGAATGATTGGATTTATAGCACAGCCCCATGTTTAGATAGTAAATTCCCCTCACCCACATCAAAATGAGCAGTGGAAACAGAATACTGCTTTTTGTTCTAAGGATTTTGTTGTCCTTTAACATTTTATTACCATAAAACTATTTCCCAGACAACCCCCAAAAAAAACCATTTATGTTGATCATTTGGTTTTATTTTAGAGGCTGCATGCCACATTTGCTTTACCATAGCAAGCATCAATAAAAGCTGCAAGAAGCTGCAGCAAACATCTTCATCCAACTTCCAAAAAAACAGTAAAGTGATTTGTAAAAACAACACATATAACTCATCATAAAGAACCCCTATAAATCATCATCACTCACACGCTTCCCAATAAGTATCAGTTTCTATACAGAGATAAGCAATTATCAATTTCTGTTTTTGCCACTCACAAAAAGTACTTGGCAACTTAATGTCCTGCATGCAAAAATGGTTCATTTTTATTTATCATTATATTTATTCAGATTCTAATTGACCTTATTTAACTAAACTTTATAATGAAAATAAGAAGTTCACTCTAAGAATGAGTCTAATCTATCAATATCATATCTAAGTGCTGGTGGTTGTCTTCTCACCTTTGACTTTCCCACGATGAGCCTCCTTGCTCTTCATTTTGCAAATGCATGTCGGTACACACAAAAAAGGGTGGTGTTCCTGCGAACATTGTGGATCTGTTGAAAGGTGATTCTAATATAGGGCACCTTCCAACTGACTAGACACACGATCCCAACTTTAAATTGTATGGGTAGACGATCTCAGTATCCGGATCAGACACTGGGTATGTTGAAAATCAACGAGCGATTGTGCGGTTCCTGATCTTTCTGAACAAGAAGCAGTTTCCTGTTAGCTTTGGGCACACTCCAGTACAATGGGAACCCTCTAAAATCAACATTTGCGCTTTTCCCTGTGCTAAAGGGGGCGGAGTAAATTAAAAAGTGAAAGCTTTCTTTATTAGTGAAGATTTTTATTGAATCTAACAGGTATTATTTCAATTAGCATATAGATAGAAAGACGTTATAACAACATTTCATTAAACAGCTTTTGACATAATCATAAGGGAAAAATTGTTTTTAGGAAGAACTTTTCCTTAAAACAAACTAAATTTAAGCTAATTCAGGGAAATTATTTACTAATTCTGTATGTGAAATGGGAACTATAGGAAACAAAGAATAATTGACTAAGAACTATTTAAAATTAACAGTGTTAATATTTTCTCCAAGGCTAATTTAATTTAGTAATGGTTATTTATGTTTATCCTCTTCCTTCCCCTTTAATAAAAAACCCATTGGTCCCTAGGAATGTGATTTTGTATCTGGAGTTGTAAATATGGTGTCGTAAGTGCATCTTTTGGTTCATTCATGTGGACTTGGCCCTTTATTAAATAGCGTCAGAACCATTTCATATATTTTCATTAACAATTGTTTAAATATCCCATAAAATCCTTTAACCAATTGGTTATTCCTGTGTGTAACAGGGTTATTCATAAAGTTCTTATTGTTTAAAGGGTGCTATACTTTGCCTAACCAATCAGATCTTATTTAAGATTTGAAAGCTAACATCTGATTGGTTGGGGCAAAATTAACACAATTTTAAACCATAAGAACTTTAATGGAATCTCCCTGATAGTGGGTTCTAATTCCCACTATTTACATTATAAATAAATGTTATGCAGGATCACAAAAGTTGAAACAGATCGCAAGATGGCGGCAAAAACGCGCAAGTGGGGCCTAGCCCTATAAATTTGAAGTTATAACATGTCCTACTACTAATAAAAGTGGTACTTGTTTTGCGCGATGCTCATTTAAAATGTTTGTTGTTATTAGTTTCGTTGCCTCCCATCAATGTTCTTAGGTCCGTACCAATGTTTCTGGATGGTTATCTGTGGGCCTGAGGCCAAAGATTAGCCCTCTATTCTTTTAACAATACCATATACTTCCCGTAACTTTTTATACCATTTTACAACATAAACTACATGCCTATATGTCCTCTCTAAATATCTTCAGAGACTGCTACAAGGTTCACCACACAGCTTATAGATGGCTCGGTTGGTACAATTCTGAATCCACTTTTTGCTCTACCTTCTGAAATTACCACATAAATGCTGGTGTTCGGTCTCTACGCTATAACCGGTCTTTGTAGACCATGAACCACTAGGTAATGCTCATACTCCCCTACTGAGAACATTAATCTCTATACATATACCGCTCCTGGCCTGTTTCACTCTATGCCCCCCTGGGGGACGACCATTTTAAAAACCCTCCTTGGGTGTAAGCCACCATGGCAAACATCTGCTTGCAAAAGTACCTATTAAGGGTCAGGCCACTAACGGGGGGCAAATGATGGTGCTGTGGGCCCTGACCACAGAATGTGTTATATTTTTTCCAAGACACTACGCAGCTAAACTCTGTGACTCTCTACTATCTCATGAAGCTTGTCAAAAAATGTTCTGTTACAAATGCTTATTTTAAAATGATTTGGTTAATACCAAATGATGTTATTCAGCACCACAAATGGTACATGACAGATATGGGGCAACCATAATGGGATAGACTGACAACTAGAACATTTACTTAAGAAGGTGGCATTGTTACATTATCTTAAAGGTCCAATATAATCACCCACAACTTTGTTTTGAAACTACATTTGAGAAAGTAAAATGGCAGAACTCACATATTTCTGTGCTTGCTTATTTATGTTTTTTATTGATGTTACTGAGTGCTCCTAACTGCCCCCCACTCCCTTCTCAACTCCCACCTCCCTTCTTGTAATGTCTGCGACACTTATATGTCTGCACAGCCTCACCATAGACACTGCTCTGCTTACACATCTCCCTTCCTCCCTTTTCTTTCTTTCTCTGCTGATCCTATTAATTGTTGCGAATGTGTGCTGGCAGGCAGGCAAAGATCCTAGTAAGAGCTCAGAATAGGGCACATATGATATATCTACTATTCTGTGTGACGTCCTGTAATGCTGTGATTAAAATTATGATTCTCTAACAATCAGATTTAAAATCCCTAAAAAGTTTTGAAGCAGTGGATTGTGTTGAATCTAAAGGTAACATTTTTGAAAATTAGATTATTTAGAGTATAGATACCCTTTAATTCTCCTGCATTGCCCTGGCAGACAAAGACTGCCCTGCAAAAAACATAAAAGTAATTTCCCTTTAGATTATATAAGAAGGTACACCAACCGTGGTGGGAAACTAAAGGGGAACCCAGTCAGCCATACCATATACCTGAAGTGTTTTTGTTAATGATATACCAGATCAATACTTTCTATTAAATTAAGATACAGACTCAACTTTTTGGGAAACAATCACAGCATTAATAAACTTAATTTAAATATGTCCCTTAGCATATTAACACTACTGTAACACCCTTGCATACCATAACCATTATTTGTTTTTAACCACTTAGCCGTAGATCTCAGCTTGAAGGCCAACATCTGTTATGCCAGAGGTTTGTAATGCTTTATAAATATATCCGCAAGGGTGAACTCACCCAGCCATCACACAACAAACTTTATGCAAAATACATAAAACAAGGTGGGAGGAGACATGAGATGTTCCCAGAAAATGGTGCCGGTGACTGCATGAGCTGCCTTTTAAATAGACAATAGCATGACATCATCAACGCTGGCGCGCGTCTCACAAAACATTTCTGCGAGGTAGGAGGTTAGAAGGTAGGAGGAGAAAACCTTGTGCTCTCTGATAGATAGGTTTCTCCCCCCCCCCCAGTCAGTTGCAAGTTATTTGTTACATTTTCCATAAGGTTAGTGATTTTTAATTATGTGGGACAACATGCAGATTTGTCCAGAGGTGTGCGGCCCTGGATGTAATTCAGCCAATGTATTTAAAACAGCACTATCAGTTGTAAGATACATAACATTATACATGAACATAGGTGTGACATTGGCACTGATGTACAACTAAGCCATGTTGTTTTGCTTAAAAACAATGTTTTTGCAGTTCTTTTAGATTTGATTGGTATTCACACACTGTGTTGTATTTTATTGGTTATTGTTAAACTGAATTTAATCTCTTACCTATGGTGCATTTGCCTTTGTTTAGTAAAACAAATACATTTACAATATGGATTGAACTACACTGCCCTCTGCTGTAACTGGAGATTTTTTTACATTTGCAATGGATTTCACTTCAATAGCCACTGTATATACTGTACTTCCTTTACTACTGTTAACTGTGACTCCTTACCTACTGTATAGACTGTACTTCTTACCTACTGTATAGACTGTACTTCCTTACCTACTTTTATAGACTGTACTTCCTTACCTACTGTATAGGACTGTCTACTCTCCTTACCTACTGTATATACTGTACTCCTTACCTACTGTATAGACTGTATTCCTACAGATTTACTTCCTTACCTACTGTATAGACGTACTTCTCCTTACCTACTGATAGAACTGTACTTCCGTACCTATATGTATATACTGTACTTCCTTACCTACTGTAATACTGTCTTTCCTTACGACTTATAGACTGTACTTCCTTACCTATGTATAGACTGTACTTCCTTCCTCCCCTACTGTATAGACTGTCCTTCCTTTACCTACTGTATGACGACTAAACTTCCTTACCTACTGTATAGACTAAACTTTGTTACCTACTGTATAGACTGTATTCCTTACCCTCTGTATAGACTACTAACTCCTTACCTACTGTAATTATTGTACTTCCTTACCGTACTATATAGACGTACTTATTACTTACCTACTTATAGGACTACTTCCTTACCTACTGTATAGACTGTACTTCCTTACCTACTGTTAGACATTAGTCATTTCTGTATCTCCTTACCTACTGTATAGACTGTACGTCCTTACCGACTGTATATACTGTACTTCCTTACCTACTGTATAGTACTTACTTCTTTACCTACTGTATAGACTGTACTACTTCCTTACACTACTGTATAGACTGTACTTCCTTACCTACTGTATATACTGTACTTCCTTAACTATTTGTATACTGTACTTCCTTACCTACTGTAATACTGTACTCCTACCTACGTAACTGTCTTCCTACTCGTATTGACTGTCTTCCTTACCTACTGTAACTGTACTTCCTTACCTACTGTATAGACTGTACTTCCTTACCTACTGTATAAGACTTGTATCTTCCTTACCTATTTGTATATACTGTACTTCCTTACCTACTGTATTATACTGTACTCCTTACCTATGTATATACTGTACTTCCTTGCTACTGTATATACTGTACTTCCTTACCGGCTACTGTATAGACTGTACCCTTACCTACTTGTAATATACTGTATTTCCAGCCTACAGTACTTCCTGTTAACTTCCTTCCTACTGTATATACTGGACTTCCTTCTACTGTAATACTACTTTGTACTTCCTTGGCTACTGTATATACTGTACTTCCTTGGCTATGGTATATACTTGGCAGAGATACTTATGGATGGGCCTAACCATCCCTCTGACCCATTTCCCTTTGATTTCTACCCCAACTCACCCCTTAGAACCCTACCCGACCTCCCTTAAATATAACATGCTCGACAACTGACTTTTGGATCAAAAGGGGTCACAGCTTTATTTAGTTAACAACTTTGTTACCGAATCTCCAAATGTCACATCTAATAAAATAATAACCTTGTTTCTTACTAAAACATTTTAAACATTTAACACTGTAACGTGGCTCACTGGAAGCTACTGTTGGATTGCTCATCAGTCGTGGCTCCACCGCCTCGATGAGCACCTTTTCGGGATATGCCGTCCCCATACCCTATGGTTCAACCAGGATATTCCGGAGCTGCCATCCCACAGGGCACCTCCACCACTTGCCATACCAGCCAGCTTCCAGTGACCAACTGCATAACAGGAAAACCTGACCCCTTAGGCTGCCTGTTCCCCCATCCTGCCCAGGCCTTTTTTTATTCAGTCCCTTAAATCAAAATTAAACTTATCCATGCCGATCTCATTGAGGTGCACCCCATCCTTTGAGAACCACCCTGCCTTTCTCTCTCGAGGTCCTGTGACTAATGGCTTCCCCCCATTCCTGACTACAATTTATTAATGGACCGTTGATCTTGATTCTCGTCCTCTCCACTGCTTGTTATATCTACAGTCGCTCCAGTGCAGACGGTCGTAGTTTTCAGACCAGATCACCGCATTGCAGGGAAAGCTGCCCAAGTCTCACAGATCACACTTTATATCTTCATCAAAATTCTACTGGGGACTGAACAAGATCACTTCCCCCTAAATGGATCAACAATGTTAAGTGGACCATGGATTCTAACCCTTTGCAAGAACTGGGCAACAGATTGCGCCAGAGTATCCCCTGCGCCTCACCAATGGACCCGAAATACCCTTTTCTGGAAGCCTAACTGTCTACCTCCTTCCTAACCACTGCCTGCTTGGCTGCATGGTGAGAAACAACAATGTCCCATAATCCATAGGATTCCTGGTGGAATCTATAGAGAGAAGCATATTACCCAGTGTAAATAGGTGTACTTTTTTGGGCCCTCCCCGTCCCCTTTCTCTTCCTGCTACATCAGGGATTTATTTGGGACAGATATAGGTCCGGAATCTTTCTGATTGCCATCTACCTATCTGTTTTACTACTTCATCCCCTAAGCCCCTTTGTGCTGCCTCCGTTGCTGCGCCTATGCGGAATGAGTGGGTCTGAATTCCTGGGCGTTAGTCCCGAACTGCTAGTCCTTTTTTTAAATACCGATATATATGATACCGGAGAGAGAGGTTTCATCTACGTGTGTGAAAAGGGGGCCCGTCCTGATGGCCTCTGTTCCATGAACTTCTTTATGACATTACCGGGCAGGCTTCGCCCCCTGTGGCTGCTATTTGACACATTTTCCTTTGCCACACTTATCTTTTGAACTTGCTAGCCAGATCCCTACTTGCTGTTCTGCTAAAGCAATGTCCGCCAACTGTATGCCCCTTTGTCGTCTTCGACCTAGTCAAAAGTTCGCTAATGCGAAAGGCTCCAAAGAATGCCAACGTGAACGCTAATGCGAAAGGCTCCAAAGAATGCTAACGTGAACGCTGCCCTAAACAGCAGCTTTCGTATTCTGAAAAAAGACAAATTCCTTCAATGTGTTTAACAATGCTTTCAAGTTGCGAATGTAATGGGCCTACCTTATCCTCACTCGTGAGCCTTTTCTATACACTTTCTAACGCTTGCTGACTAACGTGTCCTTTTTCCCATCCGTTGAACCCTGGATCCTGAACATGAAGGAAAACAAACCCGCCATTTTATTGGTCACTACCGCTCCTGACACGCCTCGCTTATACATATCCACTAACCAAGAGTAAGGTCTGTTTTCCTCTTCCCTCTGTGATTGGCACCATTTCTTTTTAATAGACTCCCATTCTACCATATTTTAAATATCTCTGCCAGGTAGTACTGCTACAGTTTCTCTAATTAATTCCTAAGTCCCGGTCGCTAAATCCCATATTATGGTGGGCACGGACAGTTGATTGGTTCTGCTGCTGGGGCCATCCTCCGGAACCTGTCCCACTGACAACGAGATAATGCATCCGCTATGTTTTTTGTACCCCTGGTATGTTTTGCCTTAATCACTCCACTACGTTATTTGCAAGCAGCACAGGACTATGTTCTTAGCAGACGAATAACTGGTGGTAGGAGGATGACAATGTGTTGAGGGCCTGAACCACACTGAGGTTGTTGCAGTTAAACATTACCCTTCTGTTTATTAGCTGTTCTTGCCATAGCTCTTCGCCACGATAATGGGGAACAGCTCCAAGAAGGACATGTTCTTTGTTACTCTCTATCTCCAGAGTCAGGCCATTCTTCCGCACTAACACTGTCCCATGAAGTATGCCCGACCCGCGGCTGCCCGATGCATCCGTAAATAGCTGTAGGTCTGCATTAACACTTCCTCTTGTTGCCATACTGTCCTACCATTGTAGATTTCTAGGAAGGAAGCCCATATGGCTAAATCCTCCCTCACTGCCTGTTTAATGCGAACAAAATGGTTGGGCGGTGAAATACCTTTTTGTCGCCAGGGACAGTCTCCGGGAAAATATTCTGCCCATCGGCATGACTCTACAAGCGAAGTTTAACCTTCCCAGTAGAGACTGCACATGGCGCAGTTACAAGGTAAACTTTTACAGTGTTTTGCCTGTAAGACAAGTGTCTGTAGTTCTTTTACTTTTGTGTGGGAAGTCGGAATTCCATGGTGATTGAGTCCAGTTCAATCCCAGGAAACTCAATACTGTAGTTGGACCTTCAGTTTGTCTGTTGCTAAGGGTATGCCGAATCTATCTGATATCTGTTATCATCGTTTCCAACAGGAGTTACATGTTGGGTTCCCTGTTGTCCTATAAATAGGAAGTCATCGAGATAGTGTATTACGACTCTATTCCGGCCTCCAGTCGGATCACCCATTCGAGAAATGTGCTAAAACTTTCAAAGAGCATGAAATGGAGCAGCCCATGGCAGACATTTGTCGACGTAATATCTCTCTCTCCCATTTGCAACAAACAATCTGGGTGAACTGGTAGTAGGCGAAAGGCGGACCTCAATATCCATCTTCGCCATCAGTGCTCCCTGTCCTGCTTGACAAAGTAGCACGACTGCTCTGTCGAAAGATGTGTATATCACTTTACACAATTCTTTTTCAATGTCATCATTTCTGAACCCCCCCTGGGGTAGGATAAATGATGAATTAGTTGGTACTTTCTCTCCTCTTTTTTGGGAACCAAACCTAGTGGCGATACCCTTAGGTTGGTGAAAGTGTGTTAAAGGGCAGCCATTCTCCCCGCTTGAACTTCTTTGTTTAGTTTATTGCCAACTATGTCTGGGTGTTGTAGTGCTATCGAAGATTCCCTGATATAGAAGGGTCTGTACTGTCTTGAATGGGATGAAGAAAACTTGACTGAAACCCCTTCAAGCATCTTGGCTGCTTGCCGTCCTTATAAATGTTTAGGAAGGGGCCATCAGTGAACGTCCACTGGTGTCCTCCCCTTTTCCAGCGGCCCTCAGTGTGTCTGCCTGTTTGTCTGCTTTTTTTAAAACATCCGTGAAGCTATGGAACTCCCCGCATTGCGAGCATTCGTGCTTGAATTTGCATGCCTGAACCAAATTTGCAGTGTCCCTCGTTAAATGCCCAGCAGAAACCCCTTTTTGCTTGTACTGCTGAGGAGGGAGGCTGCCACCCTCCCCCCCAGCAGCTCCATGAAAGGGGGTTATGGAGGGGCGGCTGGGGCACATGAGCTTCAACCAAGGCCCATGTCCCTGTCTCCCAGTGGATCCCGGCTGACAGCCTTCATTTGTCGAAACTGCTGTCGTATTTTAACCATGCTAACCCACGAAGTTTATATGCCACAAATATACTATCTAAATAGCAAAACATAGCAGAGCATTCACCTGGCGACTTTTCTCCCAGAACGCTGCCAAATATAAGGAAGGCTTGCAGCCAATTATGGAATGTCCTTGGTATAAGTCCGCACCCTCCTGGACTCTCCCGTCTTCCTTTTTGATTCCTCTTGCTTCGTCATCCTTTCTGCCCTGTACCCTTTCGTGGGTAGAAGTGCAAAGAATCCACGTATTGCCCTTTCCACATGTCTCCCGCAAACTTGGTTTAAGTGGTGCCCAGGGCCCTCAAAGCAAAGGTAGGTTACCCCTCTGTTATAGATCTGTCAACCCGTCTTTGTCCTACCTCGCCCTGCTTCTTGCACTTTGTTAGCTCCATTATTGCACTATTGCTGCTGGTGTGTCTAAAACCTCATTGTGCTGCTACCTGTCCAGAGCTTACCCAGGCCTGTTTTGGATACTTCTATCTGTGCCTGTCCCCCCTCATGCCTCTATCTGCGCTCCTCCCCCCCCCCTCTTGTTGCTAGCTTGCTTCCCACCTCATTAAAATCCTTTAGTCCCCCTAGAAATTCCTCGCACATCCTGTCCTTTTGCCCTGTAGGATCTACTACGGGATGGTATTACTGATTGGTAATTGTCTGTGATGTATGTTGTGTGTGCCAGGACCCCGGTCAGGGGACTCACCGATAAGCTGGTCAGCTCTTGTGGTGCCGACTGCTGTGGAACCCTTGACGCTGCAGTGAATGTAGGACCTCTATGACGCTCCTCATGGTTGGTCCTGTGAAATCATCGCTGGTCTCTGGCTGTTTACTTTGTCGCTGACCGTCCCTGCGTGACGCCCTCTGCTGTGGGATGAAAACAGCGTGTTTGGATGTGGAGGCTGAATCTCTGAAGCTGCCTTGAAGATCCCTTCTTCTTCCTCTGCTGTGCAGGGATCCCTTCCCTGCTCCTCCTGCAAACGCCTTCTGTGAGATGATAGGGGGATCGTTTCTTCGGCTGCAGGTGCACCTCTGTGTCCTGCTGTCCCCTTCTGCTGGGTCTCCCTGAGCTGGGATCAGTGATCCCCCACTGACCCCGGTTACTGGCTGGATCCTGCTGTTCTCCTGGTCGCCTGTGTATCCCTTCTGCTGCTGTTTGGGAGGCTTTGGTAGCCCCGCTCTTCCTCATTCTACGGCGCCTGGTGTTGACGTCCCGGCGCCTCCTGATACATCACGGTCACGGCGCCTCCTGGCTAATCACGATCCCTGCGTCTGCTGTTGATGGTCGCGATCCCTGCTCTGCTTCTTCTAGCGCGATCTCGCACTGTTCCTGGATGGCGGGATTGTCGGGCCTGCTGCTGTTGCTCCTCCTCCTTACTGCAGCCAGGGCCGTGTCTGGGACTCAGGCGTTTGGTGAACGTGCTCTCCTCCTGCTCCGCCGGGGGTGTCGCTGGCTTCGGGTGTAGAGTCGATCCTCTGCAGTTCTGCTTGGAGCCAGGTGTCTCCCCTTGTTCTGCTGCCTTGGCCCTCAGCTCCTGCAGCAGTCGCACTATGTTTCTCATGGCTGCAGGGGAAAGCTACAGCTAGGGTGAGTTACAGCTCTGCTGGGCGCCCCTTTAGCCATTCTGCAGGTGGTTTTTCTTCGTGGGAACTTCTCTGTCCTCCTTGCTTCTGTCCCTGAACCCTCCCCCTCTCCTCACTTATATTCCCTTTCCTTATTCTAAACTGCAACATGTTTAACCTCCCTAGCCTATCCCTTGCCCTTAACCCCCTAGCCTACACTGTCCTTATTTATTTTTAAAATCTGCCTAGCAATACTGCTCTCCCCTCCATCTTCAGCCATTGTTCCCATGCTTTAATGTGCAGGATTTCTATACTTCCTTACCTACTGTATATTTTGGTACTTCCTTACCTATGAATACTGTACTCTTATATGTATATACTGTACTTCCTACCTACTGTATACTGTACTTCCTTACCTTAACGTACTCCTACTACTGTATATACTGTACTTCCTTACCTATGTATATACTGTACTTCTCTTACCTACTGTATATACTGTATCTTTTCCTTCCCTATGTATATACTGTACTTCCTTACCTACTGTATAGACTTACTTCCTTACCTACTTGTATAACTGTACTCCTTACCTACTGTATATACTGTACTTCCTGGCTACTGTATATACTGTAAACTCCTTACCTACTGTATATACCGTACTTCCTTCCCTACTGTATATACCGTACTTCCTTGGCTACTGTATATATGTACTTCCTTGCTACTTTATATGCTGTACTTCTCTACCTAATGTATATACTGTACTTCCTTACCTATTGTATATACTGTACTTCCTTACCTACTGTATATACTGCACTTCCTTACCTACTGTATATACTGTACTTCTACCTACTGTAATACCTTACTCCTTGGCTACTGTATAACTTACTCCTGGCTACTTATATCTGTACTTCTCTACCTAAGGTATATACTGACTTCCTTACCTACTGTATATACTGTACTTCCTTGGCTACTGTATATACTGTACTTCCTTACCTACTGTATATACTGTACTTCCTTACCTACTGTATGTACTGTCTTCCTTACTACTGTATATACCGTACTTCCTTGGCTACTGTATATACTGTACTTCCTTGCTACTTTATATGCTGTACTTTCCCTACCTAATTATATACTGTACTTCCTTGGCTACTTATATACTGTACTTCCTTATTTTGTAAAAAAAAAACTTTTTGTTAAACTGATTTTAATCTCTTACCCTGGTGGCATTTGCCCTTTGTTTAGTAAAAAATAATTTTACAATATGGATTGAACTGCACTGCCCTCTGCTGTAACTGAATATTTACCTTTTACAATGGATTTAACTACAATAGCCACTGTATATACTGTACTTCCTTACCTACTGTATAACTGTACTTCCCTACCTACTGTATATACTTTACTTTCTTACCTACTTTATATACTGTAACTTCCTTGGCTACCTGTATATACTGTATTCCTGACCTACTGTATATCAGTGCTTCCTGACCTACTGTATTACTGTACTTCCTTACTAGGGATGGCCGGTTCGCGGATCCGAACCCGGATCCGCCGCGGATTTATCCCGTTCGTGAACGGCGGATTTTTCCGGATTTTCCGCCTTCCGAACTTCCGATTCGCGAATTTTTCGTATTTTCGAAAATTTTCGAAATTCGAGTTTTCACGTATTTTCGAAAATTTCCGGAAAATACGAGAAAACATGTATTTTCGAAAATTTTCGAAAATACAAGGTTTCTCTTAATTGCTAACATACGTATTTTCGAAAATATTCGAAATTACGAGAATTAACTTGTATTTCGAAAATACATATTCGAAAATACATGAAAACTCGTAATTTTCGAAAATTCCCGAAAATACGTGAAAACTCGTAATTTCGAAAATTTTCGAAAATACGAAAAATCTCGTTATTTTCAAGGGTATTTTTAATTTTAACGGGTCCGCTGCGGATTTTCGAATTTTCGGATTTTTTCGAAAATTCGCGGATCCTCGAGCGGACCGGATTTTGCGAAGTTCGACACTCTATTCCTTCCTACCTCTGTATATCCTGTACTTCCTTACCTACTGTATATACAGTGCTTCCTTTACTACTGTATATACTGTACGTATATATAGTAGGTAAGGAAGTACAGTATATACAGTAGGTAACGAAGTACAGTATATACAGTAGGTAAGGAAGCACTGTATATACAGTAGTGTACTGTCTTACCTACCTGTAATACTGTACTTCCTTACCTACTATATATACACTGTACTTCCTCCTGGCTACTGTATATCTGTACTTTCCTTCTACCTGTATATACTCTGTACTTTCTTACCTACTGTATTCTGTCTTCTTACCTAACTGTATTACTGTACACCCCTTGACTACTGTATATACTGTACTCTCCCTTGGCTACTGTATATACTGTACTTCCTTGGCTACTGTATATACTGTACTTCCTTATTTTGAAAAAAAAAAAACTTTGTTAAACTGATTTAATCTCTTACCCTGGTGCATTGCCCTTTGTTTAGTAAAACAAATAATATTACAATATGGATTGAACTGCACTGCCCTCTGCTGTAACTGGAGATATTTACCTTTTACAATGGATTAACTACAATAGCCACTGTATATACTGTACTCCTTACTTACTGTATATACTGTACTTCCTTACCTACTGTATATCTGTACTTCTTTACCTACTGTTATTACAGTGCTTCCTTACCTACTGTTTATACTGTATTCTACCTGGCTACTGAATATACTGTACTTCCTTACCTACTGTAATACTGTACTTCCTTACTACTGTATATACTGTACTTCCTTACCTACTGTATAGACTGACTTTTCCTTACCTACTGTATATCTGTACTCCCTTGGCTACTCTATATACTGTACTTCCTTAGTTTGTAAAAAAAAAAAAAATGGCTGAAAATTCCTGCAAAGTAGGTTTCACTAAAAAACTGACAAAGGGAAATGTGCCACTTGTTATTTTCTGTAAAAGTCTATTATGTTTTTCGAATTGTATGTTTCCTTTGGACAGCCTTTGGTGGGATTTGCGCCATTTAAATGCTGGTACATGTTTCCCATACTATTTCCCAGCAACCAGCACACTTTTATGCTGTTAGAAATGGTTTAAAGGTTGTGAAAAATAAGGTGCTAAATAGTTTGAACAGATATTTGGGGTAATATGTGTTAATGATTCTGAACGCACACTAAATGGGGGCTAAATGGGGGGCTTTGAAAAGTTGGGTGTCCCAGTGAGTTCTAGAATCCATCAGTGTCTTTTCTTTATGGTACTTAAGGAACAGTTTACCCTAAAAAAAAACAAAAAACAATTTCTTAATTAAAAGTACATTTGTAACAGAGACTTGCTCCTGTAATGCCTCCTAAGCCTAAGATCACTACTTACTAATATGCGATCCAGCGCTTGATCACAACTGGTTATTTTGTGGGTTAAAATGTTCCTTTAAGAAAAATGCTTAAGTTAAATATAAAATGAATACTAAAGGTTTAAATAAAAAGTTTTATAGGATTGGAAATTGCTACCCCTCCCAATATTGTTTTTGTGAGAAACACCAGTACAAAGGAAAACTGCTTCTGCCATTCTTAGTCAGTGCTTCATCACTATATTTAATACAGAAAGTCCAGTACACTAACCTGGCAAATGAAAACTATATGTGCTGTTGCTCCTCAGCTAAATTATAATGGAAGTAGGAATTATCAACTCCTACTCCCTCCCCAGGTACTTTTTAGTTTTTAAGTTAATTTTTACAGTATACTAATCCTTTAAATAAAATTAACAAAAAGGCTTAAATGACAACTCCACCCTCAAAGACATCTTTTAGAAAGAATGGCCTCTTAAAATATTGTTATATATGGAGGCCTCATGGAAACTGAGCAATTTAGAAACCTGTACTGAGCCTGTACTGAGCCTGGGCAGCTCAGAATAGGCAGCTAGGGGATTAACATTCAGTCATTGGCTGTGATGTCAACTGTCCAGGACGGAGGACCAGGAACAAAACAGGGGAAAAAGGATATTGTGCAGGATTTCAGGTTAGACTTTTATTTCAATTTTAAACTATTACCATTTATGGTTTTGGAGGATGATGTGTATGTAAGTTTTCATTTTTGGGCTGGACTTGCCCTTTAAGTATGTTGCTAGAAGAATTGTCATATCACACAAAATTTTGCAAGATTAAACAATATTTTTAACTCTATATAAATCCTACATGCTAACACGTGTTCTAAGTTTATTGAGCTTTTAAAAAGTCCTTAAAATAAAACATGGTACATTTATATGGCCATAATCACTAATAAAATAGTAACATGCACTAAGTATAAAAAACAGTTTGCATACATTTGAAAGTAGCCTTGACAAATTGGAAAAATGTATAGTTAAACTGTATAACAGAAAGCAATTAAGCATTATCTCATGGTCTGCATTCTAAATTAATTTATAGTTCACTGAGAGATTTAATTGACTGTTTACTTTGCCAAAGTAGTATTAGAAATTGGAACTGACTTTAAATATTACACACAGAAGTATAGAGAGCAAAATACGTCATAAACCAAAATGAATTTTGCAGACATTTTTTGGCTATGGCTTTTACTGAGGCTGTTTGGATGGAGTGCTACATTATGCATGGTTTCAAAATGCTAAAATAAATTAGAGTGTTTTAAAAATGTATGAAAGAGCTGTTCATTAAAAGAAAAGCATTATGGAAGACAATATTGCGACGTAGCAGGAAAGCAATAAACAACAATTAACATTAGCAAGAGAGTAATTAAAAAGGGTTCAATAATTCAATTAGCAGTAACAAAAAAAATATATATATACGTACGTATTGGAAGCAACGCACTTTGAAACTTATTTACAAGGGAGCAAACTCAGGGACCAAACTGCTCCCATTTCAGGATAATGCATAATATTAGGGAAATGGGAGGGCAAGGAGTTGGAATTTTCAAAAGGACACATCAAAGTCAATTGGCGGACCCATATTGGCTTTCATCTTGCACTATCATATTGGACTTTGTCATTTTACCATTTGGATTACCTAAGTTTTCATGGACTTTACAGGATCTTTAGAATTTAGGGGTGAGTATAATCTCTTGCGCTGTAATTAGTGATATCGTTTACAGGTCATTTTGCTGTCTCAAAATGTGGTGGTGGTTGGCTGTGTCTGTGATTGGCTAAAAGTCAGCCAATCACAGACGCGGCTGCTGGCTATTGAATTACCGCGGGATCCCGGGGCTGGTAAGTAATGTTCTGAGGGTTTTTTTAAAAAGGACAGTGTAGTTCGGGTTGGAGGGGGAGAAGCTACATTATGAAAACGGTTTTAACGGTACACTTAAACGGCAAACCGATGGATCTAGATGGTGGGAGGGAGGGGGAATAGGCTCCACAGAAACCTTTACATAGGAAGACCTATTATTCACTTTGCTGGACTCTGAACAGCAGTGCAAGGAACCATGTGGAGCAGAGCTGTAAGGTTAGGATTTTTTAGCACTTAACACTGAGGCCAGTAGTGGTTAAATTATAGTTTTTGGGGTGGATATGCCTTTAAGCCTCGTTTGCGGTGGATGTGTGAGTACTTACCTGCGGTGATACTTTGCCAAAAGTCGCACAGCCTCTGGTAAACCCAATACGGGAGATTTGCCCAGAGCACTTGCAGCTCTGGGTGAATCTACCTTGTATAAGTTTGCTTAATCTACATTTACATGTATCATTGGGATACAGTATTATGTGATTTAACACATGAGTCTGTTTGGTAAACTGTAAAAATATCAATGTGTACTCATATTACTTTACTTTCTAATAATGTAACAGAACAAACAGGGAGATGTAATAAAGTTCTAATGGGAAAAATTGTGCTAATTTTGTCAACCAATCAGATGTTATTTACTATTTGAAAGCTATCATCTGATGGTTGAGGCAAAATTAGCACCATTTTGATAAGAATGATAAGAAATTTTATTACTCTCCTTGAAGGTTTCTAGTTCTAGCAGTGGGCACGTATGACTAAATCCTCCATGTTAGTATTCCATTTTAACAGAATACCAGCTAGTGTAAGTACTTTTATAACTTTATATATTGTATATAAATCAGTACTATACTTTAATATACATTTAGTTATGGTCATTTAGATGGTAATAGTGAGAAATTGCACATATACCTCCTTTCTTATGTAATAATATATACCCCCCACCTACCACCTAATTGGTAGCTCAAAAAAACTCAATTCAATCTTCTATAAATGTATAAATTATTTTATATATTAGGAAGGATGTATAGGCCTCCACTGCCTTTTTAAAACCACCAGAATGTTCTGAACCACATAATAACACATCAAGGAAATTACCTGCTCATTGAAACATTGCGACAAAGTAAATTACTACTTGGAATCCTGAATACAATATAAATTTAATAGACAGATGATGGATGTGACCTGTTGAGTTGAACTGTCCTTCAACAGCTCCATTCTCTTATATTTACTCCCATTAAACGTTAAGAAAAGATGTCAGCAACAAAGGGACAGAGCCTGTATATGTCGAGAATTCTGATATTACAAGTAATAAAATGGTACTTTCAGTGAATATTAACAAAAGCTTGAAAATGAACCAATGAGTAATTAAACCACTTACAGATTGATAGACGGAGTTGGGCTTGCTCTTTCAGGCAATGGGGTCAAAGGAGAAACTCTATTTCAATTAATGCAATCAAAAGTTCCGCTTTCAGAATATACTGCTTGGTATACATAGCTAAAGGTATTATACTTTATCTACCGCAAATTATCTGTTGTATTCAGTTAGATCAACTGGACTTAAGTTTAGTTCTTGAAGCGTTTCGCTAGTCATCCGACTGGCTTTTTTCAATTCAGAAATTATTAAAAATGATTAACTGCAAATTATGTCAACATACAATGCATTTTGCAACGTTCCATTAATTGAAACCTTTAAAGGGGATACATATAACACATGTGGTTAATCAATTGGGTCATTTTGTATACTGGTCTAATTATTATTATTTTATTATTAATAATTATTTTTTCTCCCAAATCAGTGTCTTAGATTATTCTTTGCTTCACTGGGCTTTCATAGGTCTAGTGCAGCCTTTTTCCAGCGTACAAGACCAGTTTCAAAAATACATTAGGCACATGATTGTAACTAGAGATGGACGAAACTTACAGTTTCGTTCCATTTTGGATTCCCGGATCTTGGGAAAATCCTAAAGATCCTAAAATCCAAAACGGAATGAATTTTCAATTATCATCAAATATTCAAGCTATTTTCAAGGATTTCAAAAGTACCTTGAAGTATGAAAAGGAAAAAAACTGTGTCTCAGTGCTTCAGTTTTCCCAGTGAGTCAAATATAGTCAAAAGTAATCAATTCCAGTCTTGTTCATGGGTTAGAGAAATATTGCCAGTAAAAACTTCTGTGATTTTATTCACAGTCATGTGAGGCTCCTAAAGCAGTGGAGCAGGCAGCAAAAATGTATCAAAAGTTACCATGATCATTTATTTTACTGTTGGCACAACATCCTTTCCAACTGTGATTTAAAGACAACTAAAGCCAGCACCCTGATATAAAATAAATGATCTGTGTCTTAAAGGGCATGTCCACCCTTTTTAAAAACTTTTGGCACAGTGCAGGGTACCCTCCCACCCCCACCGCATATATTCATTATCTAAAATTGTTGTCAATCTGTACTTACACCTCCTCGATCCTCCTCGATCCTGCGCTGTTCTGTCCACCGGAACTGCAAGCAGGGGGTCGGATCGGCAGCCACGGCTGTGATTGGCTGAGAGGCAGCCAATCACTGCCACGGCTGCCTTCACTGTAGAACAGCGCAGGAATGGAGTGTAGTACAGATTGACAGCGCTTTTAGAGTAATGAATATAGTCGGTTGGGGTGGGAGGTATCCCTGCATTGTGCCAAAAGGTTTTATAGCTACATAACTTCCAGCCACGGAGGGATCGGGAGGGAGGGAGAGGGTGTAAAGGTCTCTACGAGCATCTCAAACCTTGATGAGGCTAGCCAAGATACAGGCACTGGATAGGCACTGACAGCTCCTACCCACAGTTTCCTGGACATGCCCTTTAACTCTTTAAACCTATACTTTTGATATGGTTGCTGGAAAATTTAATGTGCTAACATGGGGTTTGTGCCGATTTCCCAGCATTCCAGTATCACACCACGATCATTTGCTCTTGCACAGGCTCAGTCCTAAGCTACTGCAGAAACTTGTTACAGATGATCCCAACCACTAGTAGTCTGTAGCCAGTAATTTTACAAGACAGATTAGGAGCATGTGACTGAGGTCATGAATCAGGTGTGGTCACAAACTGCACATCTACTATCTATCTATCTATCTATCTATCTATCTATCTATCTATCTATCTATCTATCTATCTATCTATCTATCTAGTAACATAGTAATTGAGGTTGAATAAAGACATACGTCCATCAAGTCCAACCTATTCACTCACCTCCTTTTTAACCCTACCCAACAGTTGATCCAGAGGAAGGCAAAACGACCCCAGCTAAAAAAGGGGGAAAAAATTCTTTCCTGGCTCCAAATGGCAATCAGAAAGTATCCCTGTACCAACCAGAACTACATTATATGTATTAATACCAGTAATTTCTCAATATTAATATAGTATCCCTGTACCAACCAGAACTACAGTATTTGTATTAATACCATAATTCTCAATATATATAGTATCCATGTACCAACCAGAACTACAGTATATGTTATTAATACCAGTAATTCTCAATATTATATAGTATCTCTGTACCAACCAGAACTACAGCATATGTATTAATACTAGGAATTCTCAATATTATAGTATCCCTACCGTACCAACCAAAACTACAGTATATGTATTAATACCTGTAATTCTATATTCAATATTTTTTACTTTTAGAAACGCATCTAGCCCATTTTTAAAGCTATTCAATGAACTTGCAATTACCACATCTGCTGGAAGACAATTCCACAGTTTCATCCGTTCTCACTGTAAAGAGACCTTCCTAACCCTAAGATGAAACTTCTTTTCTTCCAATCTTAAAGAGTCCATGTGTCCCCTGATATGACGGATAGTACAACTGCACCAGAGAGTTTATACTACACGCCCAATAATATATTTGTAATATGTGATCATATACCCATGCAAACGTCGCTTCTCTAATGTAAATAGCCCTAACTTGTCTAATCGGCCTGCATCCCTTTTGTGTATGGGATTCCAAAACTGCACCGCATATTCAAATGAGGTCTTACCAGTGCCTTGTAAAGAGGGAGTATAATGTTTTTTTTCCGCTCAAATCTATTCCCCTCTATATACAAGACAATATCTTGCTAGCTCTAGCCATGGCTGTCTGGCATTATTTGCTACAGCGAAGTCTGTTATCTACCAGAACCCCCATTTAACACAGAATTATTTACGGTGTAGGTGGCACAAGGATTGTTGAGCCCTAAATGCATCACCTTAGCATTAAATCTCATCTGTCATACTGCTGCCCACTTTGATATCTATCTAGGTCTACTTGCAGCAATGCACATCATTTTAAGTTTCCAAACTGTGTTTAGTGTCATCAGCAAAGACAGAGACCTTGCTCTCAATGCCCCCTTCTAAGTCATTTATAAACAGATTAAACAGAGAGGGCCCCAGTACAGAACCCTGAGGCACTCCGCTTAGAACTTAAGCCCACATAGATGTAGCCCCATTGACCACCACTCTCTGTTTATGATCCAATAACCAATTCTCTATCCATGACAAAGGTTTTTTTCTAGGCCACAGTCTTCAGTTTATACATTAGTCGCCTATGTGGCACAGTATCAATGCTTTAGCAAATCCAAGTATACCACATCTACTGCTATGCCAGAATCTAACTTCTTACTCATTCTTGTGAATTTGTCTGGCATGATCTATTTCTCATAAATCCTGCTGACTACTACTATAAGATCAGTTTGGAGACAAAGTCAAGGATCTATCTATCGTCTGTCTGTCTGTCTGCACTATCTCTCATTTCTCTCTCTCTCTCTCTATATCTATCTCTCTACAGTATCTCTCCTTCTCTCTATCTATCTATCTACATAGATAGATATAGACGACGCGTAGTGTGTCTCAAATTTTTAGACCACACCCCTTTTTCACATCCAAACCACACCCCTTTATATTTTTCCATTTTAGCAGGTAGACATATGAAATACATTTTGAAAAATTTCCATGAACATTATAATAGGTTTACGCAAATACCTAGTGTTTCTATAATTCTATAAGGATACAGAAGTCAGAATTTCATTTTAAATGCTCCATCACACACATAAAAATATCTTTTAAACTATCAGGGAACTATCAATAAAGTTCTTATTATCGTTTAAAATGGTGCTAATTTTGCCCCAACCAATCAGATCTTATTTAACATTTCTAAGCTTACATCTGAGTTGTTTGGGCAAAGTTAGCACCATTTTAAATGATCAGACTTTATTGATAACCCTGTATGTAAATAAAATAACAAGAGTATATTACAAAAATATTCAGGAAAGCAATTTCCATCAGTTTACCTAAACTCATTTATTGACCACAGTTACCTTTAATCTGTTTAAAGGGTCACTAAAGTGGTTAAAACCACATTTGAAGGGAAACAAAGGCTGAAAGTGTTTTTTTAACCACTTTACATGGCCTTTTATGGACCTAATAGAGACCGTTATGATCTTGCCCTTTACCCTGCAACCTGGGTTGATTCAGTTGCTCAGTAAGTTCTGAGCATGTTTGACCCATCCAACAGCCAATCAGTAGAAATTACTGGTTAGGAACATTCCAAGGTAGTGGTGCATCCTGGAAGAAAAGATAGTTACAGAACCAGAAATGTCACTAATGTCACAGCAGGGAATAACAAGGGGTGTAAATTACACTGGTTTTTCAAAATGGAAGAGAATATGTAGTAAAACTAGGTATGAAACTGAAGGCATAATATAAACTAAGATTTTTAAAAAATACCGTGTTTACCACCGAACTTTTCCTTTAAGAATTTCTCAGGCTAAAACAGCATTTTTAGGTAGAGCAAATAGGGAGGGGGAAATCCTATAAATGAATATATAATTAATTACACCAAGTAGTCTATATCAGGCTATGATTACACCTAGTGACTATGTGTAATCATAGCCTGAAATAATTAGACACTTGGTGTAATTATATTATATATCATCTATAGGATTTCCCCCCTCCCTATTTGCTCTGCCTAAAAAAGCTGTTGCCAGCCAGATTGCCGCCAGCCATGATCTGCAAATCTAAAGAATTCATTCAAGTCACAGGCTAATTTCCCCTCAAGCATCAATATTATAGTTACATTTATCTTTATTACATTTATAGTAATTGAATGAATATTATGTCATGTGACTCTTATTACCTCCTGGCAGCAGCAGCAGACAATGCTCACCCTTCCCCCCAGGCCTCCAAAAGGAAGAGCACATGCCAATGGGTACTTTTATTTTTGGCTGACAACACAGGCAAAGACATTTGCATGCCACCTCATGACCCTCTTCTGATACGTCATATGCACGCAACTAGGCATCACGCTATTTGTAATGGTGACTCCAAGCGTCACACTTCAAGTTCTATGCGGCACCCACACCCCCGGAAATGAGGCCCCATATCAGCTGCACACACACCCCCATTGAACACCTTTTTTTTTAAGTCTTGAATTTTACTGCTTGTTCACTTGCGAAGCTTCCCAAGCCTTGTGGAAAATCCGCCTATGTCTATCTGTCTATCTATATTTATCTATATCTGTCTGTGTCACAGGAGCTAATTTTCAGAGCTCCCCCCCAGCTTTCTCGTGAAGGAGAAATATCTCACACAGCAGCCAGCCCCACCCATATCAGCACATGTACTTCTTTGCTTAGAAGGAGGAGAAGTGTCTAACACAGCAGCAGACTTCCCTTCCTCAGCCACATCAGCAGTGTCAGGAAGAATATGTCAATGAGCTGTATATTGTCGTGCTGTGAAGGCTCTTTATTATGTTAAATGAATGTATCCAGTGTCGATTGGATTTACAATTGTGCAGTGACTAGGGAGGGGGGGCAGTAAGGAGCAGTTACAACATTGAAAATTCCTGCAACAGCAGCACAGACACACATGTAAGTAACTCATTGTACGACCCTAACTGTACTTTCAGATTATACAAAGTTGTTTGAGTGAAATATAGTGACCCTTTAAGTGAAGACCAGAGGTAAACTAGCTATGTCTTACCCCTCCTGTTCTTCACTTAATGTACCAGGAGGACAAGCGAACTAACTCGAGTGTGATTCAAACCTGGCTCCTGACAGGGTCCTGACCACTTCTGGCTGTAAGTATATTATAGTGCATGGGCTTATTAGTTTACTTACAGCCAGAACAGTCATTGTCAGAGGTTCCAGTGGTGGATTGGGCTACAGGTAAGTTCTCTCCTGGTACATTTAGAGAAGAATGGAGGTAAAGGAAGCTAGTTTACTTCCTGTTCTTCATTTAACTAACCCTTTAAATACAAAAGAATGATGGCCAAAAGTATGACATGAGGAAAGGAAGATTTTATTAAATCTTGGTGATGGAAATTTCTTTAATAAGTGATTATATTAATATTAGTGAGCAAAATGTAGGGAAACCTTTAATAGCGTTTTGAAAATCTCAATTAATTGTAATTTAAACCAGTGTTTAACGTTTTCTGTTTTAGTGCTCCCCATAAAAATCAATAAAACATTAATAAGTCTAGCAAGGAATTTGTCGGTGTTTTTCCCCCGAGGGTCAGGATGAAAGCGAGAACACACTCTCAGCTCTCCATGTAATATTTTATTTCACTCAATTACCTTGTTAGACATTATAATGAGGGTTGTTGCTTAATGATTAAGATATTCCAATCAATATAAATATGTCCTGTTACAAAACAAAAACTTACATTAATACAGGAAATGGAAACTATCAACGAGATGTGTCATAAAATGGACAAAATCTGGGAGAGAATGAATTCTACTTTCTGGTTTTGGGATCGAAATTTTGTCATGATCTCTACCACCAAACTTTTTGGGGGATTTCGACGTGACAGTATTGGCTATCTCTAAATAATACTAAGCGGTGGTATCTGTGGTGAGTAGAGATGGCCGAACTTCCAAAAATCCGTTTCGCTCGAGGATTCGTGGATTTTGAGGGGGAAAAAATCAGAAATTCCCGCCTAAAAATAATGGTTTAAATAGCAGTGGTAACTTACTGGAAATGGCTCTGGCGCCTGGGAAATGGCCGAGGGAACATGTCCCCGTGGGAGGAATAGCAAAAAAAACTCAAATAAGCACACGTGCGCTACTTCCGGGTTTCCGAGGGGCATTTTTGGTAATCCAGCGATCAGCCGATTCGAGAATCTGAGAAAAAGATCAAAAAGCGGAATTCTGGAAAATCCGCAAAATATGCGATTCGTGGATCTCCGATATCCGCCACTGATCCAGGTTTGGATCCGTGAAATGGACATCTCTAGTAGTAAGTAGATACCAAAAATGAAATGAATTAATTGTGGCAATTGGTTATTTGTTAGCCAGGATATTTATCACTTGCAATTAAAATATATTAAAAGTATAGTGAAAGGGCTAGGCCACAGTAGCGCGTTTTAGTGCACAATCCGAGTGCGTGTTAAATGCATGCTAGAGTTGGGCAATTGGTCTGGCCACAGCAAGATGCTCTGGCACGGGGATCTGTGGATTGCATGCAGTCCCCATTTTTTGTGCAATCCCATGTGTGCCACATCGTGCATTGCCGTGTGGGCTACTCTTAGCGAATTGAAGACTGTTGAACAAAAATTCCTAGCTTTCAGGCTAGTAAAATAGAATGATGATTTTCAGGCTTTACCAACTTCTGGAGTTTAAATCTCTATGGGTGCTACGTTCCTGTTCTGACAGATGGGTCCAGCAACTCATTGCAAAGTGGTAGAAATATAACAGAATTTAAAACTGACTGCAACAGGACCACTTCTGTAGACTAAGCGCCAGGTGGCCAAACAGCATGAGCTCATTTAAACAACTGCACAACGCAACCTTCGTTGGGAAAACAAAACTCCATAATTCTTCTAACTTCTGCAAGTCGGCTCATTCAATAAACCAGAACACCCCTGCCACATCTAGAATGTGTTTTGCTTAAAGTAGTGTTTAAGGGATGACATCAATCTTGTTTACCAATAAAGAGCTAGACTTTGCTTAAATAGGGAGTAGTATTGGTCATTGCTCTTTATGCCAAAGAAATAGATATTAATACTCAACGTGGTATTTGCGTTATTAAACCGGTTCCACAGATACTTGGCACAGATATTAAAATCTTTCATTCAATTAACGTTGTTTTTTTTTCCCATCATGAAATATCCCTTTCACTTTCACTGTTTGTTACTATTTCATAGAGCATTGCACTTTATGGTTGATATTGTTGACTCAGAGGAATTTAGTCAGTACATTAAAAAGATGTCAAGCAAATCTCTAAGGGCGCTTAGCAGGTTTAAAGAGAGAAGTGTTTGCAGACACAAGTTTATTTAATTCAGTGTTGTGAACTAAAGGGTACAGCGTCCTTTTCAATGCAAAAGATTAGAAATGATGAACGCAGTAGACATCCGTCATTACTCACAACAAATCGTCAACAAATCCAATTTATTCTACGCCACAATATGCACAGCATGTATTTATGTCTTATTATATAACACTACAGATTGTGCAGTGACACGTTAGCAATTCATTATATTAATCATTGCTAATCATCAAGCAACCTATGTCTTTATGATTGTGTAAAAACCATGCTGGAGGAAGCCCACACTGCACAGGGAAAATTCCATCTCCTGCAGATGTGTCCAAACCCGGACTTCTTGCGCTGCAAAGCATCAGTGCTCACCATTTAACAGTGTGGCCCATATACACTGTGGTATGTGTATTGTTGTTTTGTGGGGGGAAGGATGAAATATTGTTGGCTGTGTTTTCCCGGTTGTGGAGTAAACAAACATTGGGGGAACTTATCTGGGTATTTATTGTATCATGTGACTCTAAGTAGAACTGCAACATGCTCAGATGAGCTCTGAGTCAGGTCTGAGTTACCCCTTTCTATATCTTTCAGAATCAATGCTAAATTGTGTTTATCTGGCTGTTTATTTGGGCTGAGGTCACAGCTGTTAGCTAGAAATGAACACACCCCTTCAGCCCCATTCCATATGTTTCATTAATTCTTTACCTTCACTAACACATTCTGTGTGAATAGATTATGGTAAATAATATTAAGAGTGCCTAGTGTGCCTCCATGTATTGAGATGGCAAATTGAGTGTAAAGGGGAAACTAAAGTGGTAATAATCACCTTACCCCCTATTAAGTGTATCCAGAATGAGGCCTTTCTCTATTGCAGGGAAGGTGGTGGCCTTGCCTGACAGATTTACCTTATCTGCCAGGGGCTGGGGACTACCTAAGTCACCATTTAACCCTACAGGAGGACAACACAGGCCGCATTAGAGAAGGGATTTAGATGACACTGAATTTTGAGAATTCATATATTTTTTAGGGAGCACAGGAGAGGTGCCAACTTCCTTTTGCTAACCGTTGTTTTATTTTTTGATATATATAGATAATATCTAATATATATATATATATATTAGTGCCAACCTATTAGTGCTGTGCAATAGTAAACCGTCATCCTATGAGAAAATTAATATATGATGAAACGCCCAACATGCCTGCAATTTATTTTCTTTCCATTTTTTCCATATTTTATTTTATTTCTTCTTCATAGAAACTTACTTGGGCCTTTCAATAAAGGTTCCAGAGACATGCGGAATATGGGAAAATATCATGTGTTGTGGATACAATAAAACCATTCAAAGTAAATAAGAAGCCCTGTTACATGGAGCTTTGACACAGACACAGCACCAGGAATAGAGTTATATAAGTGAGTCCTGACGTGAAATCCCCTGGTATAACAACACACACACTGGTAAGTACTTTGGAATGTAGGATGCATGCTGTTGTGGTTATAGGAAAAATAGCAACAAAATATCCTTGTTTCCATTAATATAAAACAGAAGAATGAAAAAGCTAGTGACACATTGATCCATTTGTTGTGGGAGTGTTATCTTTTACACAATTGGGTTTAGAAGGGCCACCAACAGAAATACTTAGCATAACATCTGTCTTTTTGCGTATAGTTGTCATTAGCGGAAGGGGCAGGTCAGGGGATGGGTTAAAATTGTCCACCAGCTTAATTTCATTGTGTTGTGCCAGCCTAAAAAACTTCCGTCTCTATGGAAGGGGGAAAGAACTTAGTTTAATTTGGGCCAGCAATTTTCACAATCCGGTTTGGTTTGAGACCGGGGACAACTAGAAAACAGAAAGGGGGGAAATTCTGGGCGTGCGTGCTCCTCAGAGACCCCCAGGCTAATTTAGGATTCCTCCATAGTTGGCTACATTGGCCACATAAGGGTGCAGTAACTGATCAAGTAATAACTCTTTAATAGTTACTTCAGTAATCTTCCATTTTGTCCCACTTTTGCAACGATGCTGCTTGTAGCAGTGTTCGTACCGAGATTTCAAAGAGGATGGAGGGGGGGGGGGGGTGGGTTGCAAGTGTTCGGGTCTACATTTCATGGCCAAATGAATAAGGGAAGACTTATTTCCACACTGGTATACAGTACATTGGGTCAAAACAACACTAAGTAGATGAAAATATTCTACTAACAATTCTGGACTGTAGCCCGGAGAAGAATGCATTTTAGACATAAGTCTCCTTTAAATAATAATGTTCTTGGCGTATATACAGTAGGTAAGGAAGTACAGTATATACAGTAGGTAAGGAATAGAGATGTCCGAACTTCGCAAAATCCGGTCCGCTCGAGGATCCGCGAATTTTCGAAAAAATCCGAAAATTCGAAAATCCGCGAGCGGACCCGTTAAAATTAAAAATACCCTTGAAATAACGAGATTTTTCGTATTTTCGAAAATTTTCGAAATTACGAGTTTTCACGTATTTTCGGGAATTTTCGAAATTACGAGTTTTCATGTATTTTCGAAAATATGTATTTTCGAAAATACAAGTAATTCTCGTAATTTCGAATATTTTCGAAAATACGTATGTTAGCAATTAAGAGAAACCCTTGTATTTTCGAAAATTTTCGAAAATACATGTTTTCTCGTATTTTCCGGAAATTTTCGAAAATACGTGAAAACTCGTAATTTCGAAAATTTTCGAAAATACGAAAAATTCGCGAATCGGAAGTTCGGAAGGCGGAAAATCCGGAAAAATCCGCCGTTCACGAACGGGATAAATCCGCGGCGGATCCGGGTTCGGATCCGCGAACCGGCCATCCCTAGTAAGGAAGTACAGTAATACAGTAGGTCAGGAAGCACTGTATATACAGTAGGTCAGGAAGTACAGTATATACAGTAGCCAAGGAAGTACGGGCGCCTACACTTATCCTCACTTCGTGAGCCTTTTCTTACACTTTCAACGCTTGTCTGACTAACGTGTCCTTTTCCCATCCGTTGAACCCTGGATCCTGAACATGAAGGACAAACCCGCCATTTTATTGGTCAACTACCGCTCCTGACACGCCTCGCTTATACATATCCACTAACCATGAGTAAGGTCTGTTTATCCTCTTCCCTCTGTGATTGGCACCATTTCTTTTTATAGACTCCCATTCTGACATATTTTTACATATCTCTGCCAGGTAGTACATGCTACAGATCTCTTAATTAATTCTCAAGTCCCGGGTTCGTTAAATCCCATATTAATGGTGGGCACGGACAGTTGATTGGTTCTGCTGCTGGGGCCATCCTCCGGAACCTGTCCCACTGACAACGAGATAATGCATCCGCTATGTTATTTTGTACCCCTGGTATGTGTTTTGCCTTAATCATCTCACTACGTTATTTTGCAAGCAGCACAGACTATGTGTCTTAGCAGACGAATAACTGGTGGTGAGGAGGATGACAATGTGTTGAGGGCCTGAACCACACTGAGGTTGTTGCAGTTAAACATTACCCTTCTGTTTATTAGCTGTTCTTGCCATAGCTCTGTCGCCACGATAATGGGGAACAGCTCCAAGAAGGACATGTTCTTTGTACTCCTATCTCCAAGAGTCAGGCCATTCTTCCGCACTACACTGTCCATGAAGTATGCCCAGACCCGCGGCTGCCCGATGCATCCGTAAATAGCTGTAGGTCTGCATTAGACACTTCCTCTTGTGCCATACTGTCCTACCATGGAGATTCTAGGAAGGAAGCCCATATGGCTAAATCCTCCCTCACTGCCTGTTTAATGCGAACAAAATGGTATGGCGTGAAATACCTTTTGTCGCCAGGGACAGTCTCCGGGAAAATATTCTGCCCATCGGCATGACTCTACAAGCGAAGTTTAACCTTCCCAGTAGAGACTGCACATGGCGCAGTTACAAGGTAAACTTTTACAGTGTTTTGCCTGTAAGACAGTGTCTGTAGTTCTTCTACTTTTTGTGTGGGAAGTCGGAATTCCATGGTGATTGAGTCCAGTTCAATTCCCAGGAAACTCAATACTGTAGTTGGACCTTCAGTTTGTCTGTTGCTAAGGGTATGCCGAATCTATCTGATATCTGTTTCATCGTTTCCAACAGCGAGTTACAGTTGGGTTCCCTGTTGTCCTATAAATAGGAAGTCATCGAGATAGTGTATTACTGACTCTATTCCGGCCTCCAGTCGGATCACCCATTCGAGAAATGTGCTAAAACTTTCAAAGAGCATGAAATGGAGCAGCCCATGGCAGACATTTGTCGACGTAATATCTCTCTTCCATTTGCCTAGCAGTGGAAAACAATCTGGGTGAACTGGTAGTAGGCGAAAGGCGGACTCATATCCATCTTCGCCATCAGTGCTCCCTGTCCTGTTGACAAAGTAGCACGACTGCTCTGTCGAAAGATGTGTATATCACTTTACACAATTCTTTTTCAATGTCATCATTTACTGAACCCCCCCTGGGGTAGGATAAATGAGAATTAGTTGGTACTTTCTCTCCTCTTTTTTGGGAACCAAACCTAGTGGCGATACCCTTAGGTTGGTGAAAGGTGTTAAAGGGCCAGCCATTCTCCCCGCTTGAACTTCTTTGTTTAGTTTATTGCCAACTATGTCTGGGTGTTGTAGTGCTGATCGAAGATTCCCTGATATTAGAAGGGTCTGTACTGTCTTGAATGGGATGAAGAAACCTTGACTGAAACCCCGTTCAAGCATCTTGGCTGCTTGCCTGTCCTTATAAATGTTTAGGAAGGGGCCATCAGTGAACGTCCACTGGTGTCCTCCCCTTTCCAGCGGCCTCATGTGTCTGCCTGTTTGTCTGCTTTTTTTAAAACATCCGGTGAAGCTATGGGATCCCCGCATTGCGAGCATTCGTGCTTGAATTTGCATGCCTGACCAAATTTGCAGTGTCCCTCGTTAAATGCCCAGCAGAAACCCCTTTTTTGCTTGTACTGCTGAGGGAGGAGGCTGCCACCCTCCCCCAGCAGCTCCATGAAAGGGGGTTATGGAGGGGCGGCTGGGGCACATGAGCTTCAACCAAAGGCCCATGTCCCTGTGCTCCCAGTGGATCCCTGGCCTGACAGCCTTCATTTGTCGGAACTGCTCGTCGTATTTTAACCATGCTAACCCACCGAACGTTTTATATGCCACAAATATACTATCTAAATAGCAAAACATAGCAGAGCATTCACCTGGCGACTTTTCTCCCAGAACGCTGCCAAATATAAGGAAGGCTTGCAGCCAATTATGGAATGTCCTTGGTATAAGCCGCACCCTCCTGGACTCCCCGTCTTCCTTCTTTGATTCCTCTTGCTTCGTCATCCTTTCTGCCTGTACCCTTTCCGTGGGTAGAAGTGCAAAGAAATCCACGTATTGCCCTTTCCACATGTGCTCCCGCAACTCTGGTTTTAAGTGGGTGCCCAGGGGCCCTAAAGCAAAGGTAGGTTACCCCTCTTGATAGATCTGTCAACCGTCTTTGTTCCTACCTCGCCTCTTCTTGCACTTTGTTATGCGCTCCATTATTGCACTATTTGCTGCTGGTGTGTCTAAACCTATTGTGCTGCTACCTGTCCAGAGCTTACCCAGGCCTGTTTGGATGACTTCTATCTGTGCCTGTCCCCCCATGCTCTATCTGCGCTCCTCCCCCCCCCCTCTTGTTGCTAGCTTGCTTCCCACCTCATTAAAATCCTTTAGTCCCCCTAGAAATTCCTCGAACATCCTGTCCTTTTGCCCTGTAGGATCTAACTAGGGATGGTAGTACTGATTGGTAATGTCTGTGATGTATGTTGGTGGGCCAGGACCCCTGTCAGGGGACTCACCGATAAGCTGGTCAGCTCTTGTGGTGCCGACTGCTGTGGGAACCCTTGACGCTGCAGTTGAATGTAGGACCTCTATGACGCTCCTCATGTTGGTCGCTGTGAAATCATCGCTGGTGCTCTGGCTGTTTACTTTGTCGCTGACGTCCTCTGCGGACGCCCTCCTGCTGTGGGATGAACAAGCTGTGTTGGATGTGGAGGCTGAATCTCTGAAGCTGCCTTGAAGATCCCTTCTTCTTCCTCTGCTGTGCAGGGATCCCTCCCTGCTCTCTCCTGCAACGCCTTCTGTGAGATGAGTAGGGGGACGTCTTCGCTGCAGTGCAGCTGCACCTCTGTGTCTGCTGTCCCTTCTGCTGGGTCTCCTGAGCTGGGAATCAGTGATCCCACTGACCCCGGTTACTGGCTGGATCCTGCTGTCTCCTGGTCGCCTGTATCCCTTTGCTGCTGTTTGGAGGGCTTGGTAGCCCCGCTCTTCCTCATTCTTACGGCGCCTGGTGTTGACGTCCCGGCGCCTCCTGATGACATCACGGTCACGGCGCCTCCTGCTGACATCACGATCCCTGCGTCTGCTGTTGATGTCGCGATCCCTGCTCTGCTTCTTCTAGCGCGATCTCGCACTGTTCCTGGATGGCGGGATTGTACGGGCCTGCTGCTGTTGCTCCTCCTCCTTACTGCAGCCAGGGCCGTGTCTGGACTCAGGCGTTCTGGTGGACGTGCTCTCCTCCTGCTCCGGGTGTCGCTGGCTTCGGGTTGAGAGTCGATCCTCTGCAGTTCTGCTTGGAGCCAGGTGTCTCCCCTTGTTGCTGCCTTGGCCCTCAGCTCCTGCAGCAGTCGCACTATGTTCTCCATGGCTGCCAGGGAAAGCTACAGCTAGGGTGAGTTACAGCTCTGCTGGGCGCCCCTTTAGCCATTTTGCAGGTGGTTTCTTCGTGGGAACTTCTTCTGTCTCCTTGCTTCTCTGTCCCTGAACTCCCCCTCTCCTCACTTATATTCCCTTCCTTATTCTAAACTGCAACATTGTTTAACCTCCCTAGCCTATCCCTTGCCCTTAACCCCTAGCCTATCACTGTCCTTATTTATTTTTAAATCTGCCTAGCAATACTGCTCTCCCTCCATCTCAGCCATGTATCCCTATGCTTTAATGTGCAGGATTTCTATTACTTCCTACCTACTGTATATTTTGTACTTCCTTACCTAATGTATGTACTGTACTTCCTTACCTACTGTATACTGTACTTCCTTACCTACTATATACTGTACTTCTTACCTAATGATATACTGTACTTCCTTACCTACTGTATATACTGTACTTCCTTACTTGTATTACGTACTTCTACCTTGTATATACTGTCTTCCTTACCTATGTATTACTTACTTCCTTACCTACTGTATACTGTACTTCCTTACCTACTGTATATACGTATTCCTTACCTATGTAATACTGTACTTCCTGGCTACTGTATATACTGATTCCTTACCTATCTGTATATACCGTACTTCCTTACACTGATATACCGTACTTCCTTGGCTACGTATATACTGTACTTCCTTGGCTACTTATATGCTGTACTTCTCTACCTAATGTATAACTGTACTTCCTTCCTATTGTTATTACTGTACTTCCTTACCTACTGTATATACTGCATCCTTACCTACTGTATATACTGTACTTCTTACCTACTGATATACCTTACTTCTTGCGCTACTGTATATAACTGTACTTCCTTGGCTACTTATATGCTGTACTTCTCTACCTAAGGTATATACGTACTTCCTTACCTACTGATATACTGTACTTCCCTTGGCTTATTACTGTATACTTGTAACTTCCTTACCTACTGTATTACTGGCCTCCTCCTTACCTACTGTATATACTGTACTTCCTTACCTACTGTATATACTTTACTTTCTTACCTACTTTATATACTGTACTTCCTTGGCTACTGTATATACTGTACTTCCTGACCTACTGTATTTGTTGGTAAGGTTACAGTATATAAAGTAGGTAAGAAAGTAAAGTATATACAGTAGGTAAGGAAGTACAGTATATACAGTAGGTAAGGAAGTACAGTATATACAGTGGCTATTGTAGTTAAATCCATTGTAAAAGGTAAATATCTCCAGTTACAGCAGAGGGCAGTGCAGTTCAATCCATATTGTAAAATTATTTTTTACTAAACAAAGGGCAAATGCACCAGGGTAAGAGATTAAATCAGTTAACAAAAAGTTTTTTTTTTACAAAATAAGGAAGTACAGTATATAAGTAGCCAAGGAAGTACAGTATATAATTAGGTAGGGAAAGTACAGCATATAAAGTAGCCAAGGAAGTACAAGTACTACAGTAGCCAAGGAAGTACGGTATATACAGTATGTAAGGAAGGACAGTACATCAGTAGGTAAGGAAGTACAGTATATACAGTAGGTAAGGAAGTACAGTATATACAGTAGCCAAGGAAGTACAGTATATACAGTAGGTAAGGAAGTACAGTATATACCTAGGTAGAGAAGTACAGCATATAAAAGTAGCCAAGGAAGTACAGTATATACAGTAGCCAAGGAAGTACAGTATATACAGTAGGTAAGGAAGTACAGTATATACAGTAGGTAAGGAAGTGCAGTATATACAGTAGGTAAGGAAGTACAGTATATACAATAGGTAAGGAAGTACAGTATATACATTAGGTAGAGAAGTACAGCATATAAAGTAGCCAAGGAAGTACAGTATATACAGTAGCCAAGGAAGTACGGTATATACAGTAGGGAAGGAAGTACGGTATATACAGTAGGTAAGGAAGTACAGTATATACAGTAGACAAGGAAGTACAGTATATACAGTAGGTAAGGAGTACAGTTAACATAGGTAAGGAAGTAAGTTATACAGTAGGTAAGGAAGTACAGTATATACATTAGGTAAGGAAGTACAGTATATACAGTAGGTAAGGAAGTACAGTATATACAGTAGGTAAGGAAGTACAGTATATACAGTAGGTAAGGAAGTACGTATATACATTAGGTAAGGAAGTACAGTATACAGTAGGTAAGGAAGTACAGTATATACAGTAGGTAAGGAAGTACAGTATATACAGTAGGTAAGGAAGTACAAAATATACAGTAGGTAAGGAAGTATAGAAATCCTGCACATTAAAGCATAGGGATACATGGCTGAAGAGGAGGGAGGAGCAGTATTGCTAGGCAGATTTAAAAATAAATAAGGACAGTGATAGGCTAGGGGTTAAGGCAAGGGATAGGCTAGGGAGGTTTAAACAATGTTGCAGTTTAGAATAAGGAAAGGGAATATAAGTGAGGAGAGGGGGAGGGTTCAGGGACAGAAGCAGAGGAGGACAGAGAAGTTCCCACGAAGAAAAACCACCTGCAGAAAATGGCTAAAGGGGCGCCCAGCAGAGCTGTAACTCACCCTAGCTGTAGCTTTCCCTGGCAGCCATGGAGAACATAGTGCGACTGCTGCAGGAGCTGAGGGCCAAGGCAGCAACAAGGGGAGACACCTGGCTCCAAGCAGAACTGCAGAGGATCGACTCTCAACCCGAAGCCAGCGACACCCGCGAGCAGAGAGGAGGAGAGCACGTCCACCAGAACGCCTGAGTCCAGACACGGCCCTGGCTGCAGTAAGGAGGAGGAGCAACAGCAGCAGGCCCGACAATCCCGCCATCCAGGAACAGTGCGAGATCGCGCTAGAAGAAGCAGAGCAGGGATCGCGACATCAACAGCAGACGCAGGGATCGTGATGTCAGCAGGAGGCGCCGTGACCGTGATGTCATCAGGAGGCGCCGGGACGTCAACACCAGGCGCCGTAAGAATGAGGAAGAGCGGGGCTACCAAAGCCCTCCCAAACAGCAGCAGAAGGGATACACAGGCGACCAGGAGACAGCAGGATCCAGCCAGTAACCGGGGGTCAGTGGGGATCACTGATTCCCAGCTCAGGGAGACCCAGCAGAAGGGGACAGCAGGACACAGAGGCTGCACCTGCAGCAGAAGAACGATCCCCCTACTCATCTCACAGAAGGCGTTTCAGGAGGGAGCAGGGAGGGATCCCTGCACAGCAGAGGAAGAAGAAGGGATCTTCAAGGCAGCTTCAGAGATCAGCCTCCACATCCAAACACGCGTTTTCATCCCACAGCAGAGGGCGTCATCGCAGAGGACGTCAGCGACAAAGTAAACAGCCAGGAGCACCAGCGATGATTTCACAGGACCAACCATGAGGAGCGTCATAGAGGTCCTACATTCAACTGCAGCGTCAAGGGTTCCACAGCAGTCGGCACCACAAGAGTGACCAGCTATCGGTGAGTCCCTGACGGGGTCCTGGCACACACAACATACATCACAGACAAATTACCAATCAGTACATACCATCCCAGTAGTAGATCTACAGGGCAAAAGGACAGGATGTCGAGGAATTTCTAGGGGGACTAAAGGATTTTAATGGGTGGGAAGCAAGTAGCAACAAGAGGGGGGGGGGAGGGCGCAGATAGAGGCATGGGGGGGACAGGCACAGATAGAAGTATCCAAAACAGGCCTGGGTAAGCTCTGGACAGGTAGCAGCACAAATAGGTTTTAGACACACCAGCAGCAATAGTGCAATAATGGAGCCTAACAAAGTGCAAGAAGCAGGGGCGAGGTAGGAACAAAGACGGGTTGACAGATCTATCAAGAGGGGTAACCTACCTTTGCTTTGAGGGCCCTGGGCACCCACTTAAAACCAGAGTTGCGGGAGACATGTGGAAAGGGCAATACGTGGATTCTTTGCACTTCTACCCACGGAAAGGGTACAGGGCAGAAAGGATGACGAAGCAAGAGGAATCAAAAAGGAAGACGGGGGAGTCCAGGAGGGTGCGGATTACCAAGGACATTCCATAATTGGCTGCAAGCTTCCTTATATTTGGCAGCGTTCTGGGAGAAAAGTCGCCAGGTGATGCTCTGCTATGTTTTGCTATTTAGATAGTATATTTGTGGCATATAAAAGTTCGGTGGGTTAGCATGGTTAAAATACGACGAGCGTTCGACAAATGAAGGCTGTCAGGCCAGGGATCCACTGGGAGCACAGGGACATGGGCCTTTGGTTGAAGCTCATGTGCCCCAGCCGCCCCTCCATAACCCCCTTTCATGGAGCTGCTGGGGGAGGGGTGGCAGCCTCCCCCTCAGCAGTACAAGCAAAAAGGGGTTTCTGCTGGGCATTTAACGAGGGACACTGCAAATTTGGTCAGGCATGCAAATTCAAGCACGAATGCGCAATGCGGGGAGTTCCATAGCTTCACGGATGTTTTAAAAAAAGCAGACAAACAGGCAGACACATGAGGCCGCTGGAAAAGGGGAGGACACCAGTGGACGTTCACTGATGGCCCCTTCCTAAACATTTAAAGGACGGCAAGCAGCCAAGATGCTTGAACGGGGTTTCAGTCAAGGTTTCTTCATCCCATTCAAGACAGTACAGACCCTTCTAATATCAGGGAATCTTCGATCAGCACTACAACACCCAGACATAGTTGGCAATAAACTAAACAAAGAAGTTCAAGCGGGGAGAATGGCTGGCCCTTTAACACCTTTCACCAACCTAAGGGTATCGCCACTAGGTTTGGTTCCCAAAAAAGAGGAGAGAAAGTACCAACTAATTCATCATTTATCCTACCCCAGGGGGGGTTCAGGAAATGATGACATTGAAAAAGAATTGTGTAAAGTGATATACACATCTTTCGACAGAGCAGGCGTGCTACTTTGTCAAGCAGGACAGGGAGCACTGATGGCGAAGATGGATATTGAGTCCGCCTTTCGCTACTACCAGTTCACCCAGATTGTTTCCACGCTAGCTGCAAATGGGAGAGAGAGATATTACGTCGACAAATGTCTGCCATGGGCTGCTCCATTTCATGCTCTTTGAAAGTTTTAGCACATTTCTCGAATGGGTGATCCGACTGGAGGCCGGAATAGAGTCAGTAATACACTATCTCGATGACTTCCTATTTATAGGACAACAGGGAACCCAACAATGTAACTCGCGTTGGAAACGATGAAACAGATATCAGATAGATCGGCATACCCTTAGCAACAGACAAAACTGAAGGTCCAACTACAGTATTGAGTTTCCTGGGATTGAACTGGACTCAATCACCATGGAATTCCGACTTCCCACACAAAAAGTAGAAAGAACTACAGACACTTGTCTTACAGGCAAAACACTGTAAAAGTTTACCTTGTAACTGCGCCATGTGCAGTCTCTACTGGGAAGGTTAAACTTCGCTTGTAGAGTCATGCCGATGGGCAGAATATTTTCCCGGAGACTGTCCCTGGCGACAAAAAGGTATTTCACGCCCATACCATTTTGTTCGCATTAAACAGGCAGTGAGGGAGGATTTAGCCATATGGGCTTCCTTCCTAGAAATTACAATGGTAGGACAGTATGGCAACAAGAGGAAGTGTTAATGCAGACCTACAGCTATTTACGGATGCATCGGGCAGCCGCGGGTCTGGGCATACTTCATGGGACAGTGTAGTGCGGAAGAATGGCCTGACTCTTAGGAGATAGAGAGTAACAAAGAACATGTCCTTCTTGGAGCTGTTCCCCATTATCGTGGCGACAGAGATATGGCAAGAACAGCTAATAAACAGAAGGGTAATGTTTAACTGCAACAACCTCAGTGTGGTTCAGGCCCTCAACACATTGTCATCTCCTACCACCAGTTATTCGTCTGCTAAGAACATAGTCCTGTGCTGCTTGCAAATAACGTAGTGGAGTGATTAAGGCAAAACATACCAGGGGTACAAAAAACATAGCGGATGCATTATCTCGTTGTCAGGGGACAGGTTCCGGAGGATGGCCCCGACAGCAGAAACAATCAACTGTCCGTGCCCACCATAATATGGGATTTAACGACCGGGACTTGAGGAATTAATTAGAGATCTGTAGCAGTACTACCTGGCAGAGATATGTTAAAATATGGTCAGAATGGGAGTCTATTAAAAAGAAATGGTGCCAATCACAGAGGGAAGAGGATAAACAGACCTTACTCATTGGTTAGTGGATATGTATAAGCGAGGCGTGTCAGGAGCGGTAGTGACCAATAAAATGGCGGGTTTGTCCTTCATGTTCAGGATCCAGGGTTCAACGGATGGGAAAAAGGACACGTTAGTCAGCAAGCGTTAGAAAGTGTATAGAAAAGGCTCACGAAGTGAGGATAAGTGTAGGCCCATTACATTCGCAACTTGAAAGCATTGTTAACACATTGAAGGATTGTCTGTTTTTCAGAATACGAAAGATGCTTGTTTAGGGCAGCGTTCACGTAGCATTCTTTGGAGCCTTTCGCATTAGCGTTCACGTTGGCATTCTTTGGAGCCTTTCGCATTAGCGAACTTTTGACTAGGTCGAAGACGACAAAAGGGGGCATACAGTTGGCGGACATTGCTTTAGCAGAACAGCAAGTAGGGATCTGGCTAGCAAGTTCAAAAAGATAAGTGTGGCAAAGGAAAATGTGTCAGAATAGCAGCCACAGGGGGCGAAGCCTGCCCGGTAATGTCATAAAGAAGTTCATGGAACAGAGGCCATCAGGACAGGGCCCCCTTTTCACACACGTAGATGAAATCTCTCTCGCGGTATCAATATATATCGGTATTAAAAAAAGGACTAGCATTTCGGGACTAACGCCCAAGGAATTCAGACCCCACTCATTCCGCATAGGCGCAGCAACGGAGGCAGCACAAAGGGGCTTAGGGGATGAAGTAGTAAAACAGATAGGTAGATGGCAATCAGAAAGATTCCGGACCTATATCTGTCCCATAAATCCCTGATGTAGCAGAGAAGAGAAAGGGGACGGGGAGGGCCCAAAAAAGTACACCTATTTACACTGGGTAATATGCTTCTCCTATAGATTCACCAGGAATCCTATGGATTATGGGACATTGTTTGTTCACCATGCAGCCAAGCAGGCAGTGGTTAGGAAGGAGGATAGACAGTTAGGCTTCCAGAAAAGGGATATTTCGGTCCATTGGTGAGGCGCAGGAGGATACTCTGGCGCAATCTGTTGCCCAGTTCTTGCAAAGGGTTAGAATCCATGGGTCCACTTAACATTTGTTGATCCATTTAGGGGGAAGTGATCTTGTTCAGTCCCCAGTAGAATTTTGATGAAGGATATAAAGTGTGATCTGTGAGACTTGGGCAGCTTTCCCTGCAATGCGGTGATCTGGTCTGAAAATACGACCGTCTGCACTGGAGCGACTGTAGATCATACACAAGCAGTGGAGAGGACGAGAATCAAGATCAACGGTCCATTAATAAATTGTAGTCAGGAATGGGGGGAAGTCCATTAGTCACAGGACCTCGAGAGAGAGAAGGCAGGGTGGTTCTCAAAGGATGGGGTGCACCTCAATGAGATCGGCATGGATAAGTTTAATTTTGATTTAAGGGACGAATAAAAAAAAGGCCCGGGCAGGATGGGGGAACAGGCAGCCCTAAGGTGTCAGGTTTTCCTGTTATGGCAGTTGGTCACTGGAAGCTGGCTGGTATGGCAAGTGGTGGAGGTAGCCCGTGGGATGGCAGCTCCGGAATATCTGGTTGAACCATAGGGTATGGGGACGGCATATCCCGAAAAGGTGCTCATCGAGGCGGTGGAGCCACGACTGATGAGCAAATCCAACAGTAGCTTCCAGTGAGCCACGTTACAGTGTTAAATGTTTAAAATGTTTTAGTAAGAAACAAGGTTATTATTTTATTAAGATGTGACATTTGGAGATTCGGTAACAAATTTGTTAACTAAATAAAGCTGTGACCCCTTTTGATCCAAAAGTCAGTTGTCGAGCATGTTATATTTAAGGGAGGTCGGTAGGGTTCTAAGGGGTGAGTTGGGGTAGAAATCAAAGGGAAAATGGGTCATAGGGATGGTTAGGCCCATCATAATATCTCTGCCAAGTATATACCATAGCCAAGGAAGTACAGTATATACAGTAGCCAAGGAAGTACGAAGTAGTATATACAGTAGAAGGAAGTCAGTATATACAGTAGGTAAGGAAGTTACAGAAACTGTAGGTGGAAATACAGTATATACAAGTAGGTAAGGGTACAGTCTATACAGTAGCCAAGGAAGTACAGTATATACAGTAGCAAGGAAGTACAGTATATACATAGGTAAGGAGTACAGATATACTGTAGGTAAGGAAGTACAGTATATACAATAGGTAAGGAAGTACAGTCTTATACAGTAGGTAAGGAAGTACAGTCTATACAGTAGGTAAGGAAGTACAGTATACAGTAGTAAGGAAGTACAGTCAATACAGAGGTAAAAGACAGTATACGTAGGTAGGAGTACAGTATTACAGTAGGTAAGGAAGTACAGTATACAATAGTTAAGGAAGTACAGTATATACAGTAGGTAAGGAAGTACAGTCTATACAGTAGGTAAGAAGTAGTACAGTCTATACAGTAGGTAAAGAAGTACAGTCTAACAGTAGGTAAGGAAGTACAGTATATACAGTGGTAAGGACGTACAGTCTATACAGTAGGTAAGGAAGTACAGTACTAGTTAACAGTAGGTAAGGAAGTACAGTCTATACAGTAGGTAAGGAAGTAGTCTATACAGTAGGTAAGTAAGTACGTCTATATAGTAGGTAAGGAAGTACATATATTACAGTAGGTAAGGAAGGTTAGTGTTATACAGAGGGTAAGGAATACAGTCTATACAGTAGGTAACAAAGTTTAGTCTATACAGTAGGTAAGGAAGTTTAGTCTTACAGTAGGTAAAGGAAGGTACAGTCTATACAGTAGGAGAAGGAAGTACAGTCTATACATAGGTAAGGAAGTACAGTCTATAGTCGTAAGGAGACAGTATTACAGTAGGTAAGGAAGTACAGTATATACAGATAGGTAGGAAGTACAGTTCTATCAGTAGGTAAGGAAGTACGGTCTATACAGTAGGTAAGGAAGTAACTAGTAGGAAGTACAGTCTATACAGTAGGTAAGGAAGTACAGTATATACAGTAGGTAAGGAGAGTACAGTCCTATACAGTAGGTAAGGAAGTACAGTCTATAATAAGTAGGTAAGGAAGTACAGTCTATACAGTAGGTAAGAAGTACAGTCTATACAGTAGGTAAGGAGTACAGTATAACAGTAGTAAAGGAAGTACAGTATATACAGTGGCTATTGAAGTGAAATCCATTGCAAATGTAAAAAAATCTCCAGTTACAGCAGAGGGCAGTGTAGTTCAATCCATATTGTAAATGTATTTGTTTTACTAAACAAAGGCAAATGCACCAGTAGGTAAGAGATTAAATTCAGTTTAACAATAAACCAATAAAATACAAACAGTTGTGAATTACCAATCAAATCTAAAGAACTGCAAAAACATTTTTTTAAGCAAAACAACATGCTTAGTGTACATCAGTGCCAATGTCACACCTATGTTCATGTATAATGTTATGTATCTTACAACTGATAGTGGTGTTTAAATACATTGGCTGAATTACATCCAGGGCCGCACAGCCTCTGGACAAATCTGCATTGTTGTCCCACATAATTAAAAATCACTAACCTATGGAAAATGTAACAAATAACTTGCAACTGACTGGGGGGGGGGAGAAACCTATCTATCAGAGAGCACAAGGTTTTCTCTCCTACCTTCTACCTCCTACCTCGCAGAAATGTTTGTGAGACGGCGCGCGCAGCGTTGATGATGTCATGCTATGTCTATTTAAAAGGCAGCTCATGCAGTCACCGGTCACCATTTTTCTGGGAACATCTCATGTCTCCTCCCACCTGTGTTTTATGTAATTTTGCTATAAAGTTTGTTGTAGTGATGGTGGGTGAGTTCACCCTTGCTGGATATATTTATAAAGCATTACAACCTCTGGCAATAAAGATGTTGGCTTCAAGCTGAGATCTACGGCTAAGTGTTAAAAACAATATGGTTATGGTATGCAAGGGTGTACAGTAGTGTTAATATGCTAAGGGACATATTTAAATTAAGTTATTAATGCTGTGATTGTTTCCCAAAAAGTTGAGTCTGTATCTTAATTTAATAGAAAGTATTGATCTGGTAATATCATTAAAAAAAACACTTCAGGTATATGGTATGGCTGGACTGGGTTCCCTCTTTAGTTTCCCACCACGGTTGGTGTACCTCTTATATAATCTAAAGGGAAATTACTTTTATGTTTTTTTGCAGGGGCAGTCTTTGTCTGCCAGGGCAATGCAGGAGAATTAAAGGGTATCTATACTCTAAATAATCTAATTTTCAAAAATGTTACCTTAGATTCAACACAATCCACTGCTTCAAAACTTTTTAGGGATTTTAAATCTGATTGTTAGAGAATCATAATTTTAATCACAGGCATTACAGGGAAGACTGTCACCACAGAAGTAGATATATCATATGTGCCCTATTCTGAGCTCTTACTAGGATCTTTGCCTGCCTGCCAGCACACATTCGCAACAATTAATAATCAGCAGAGAAAAGAAAGAAAAGGGAGGAAGGGAGATGTGTAAGCAGAGCAGTGTCTATGGTGAGGCTGTGCAGAACATATAAGTGTCGCAGACATTACAAGAAGGGAGGTGGGAGTGAGTAAGGGAGTGTGGTGGGCAGTTAGGAGCACTCAGTAACATCAATAAAAAAACATAAAATAAGCAAGCACAGAAATATGTGAGTTCTGCCATTTTACTTCTCTCAAATGTAGTTTCAAAACCCAAAGTTGTGGGTGATTTTATTAGGACCTTTAAGATAATGTAACAATGCCACCTTTTAAGTAAATGTTCTTAGTTGTCAGTCTATCCCATTATGGTTGCCCCATATCTGTCATGTACCATTTGTGGTGCTGAATAACATCATTTGTATTACCAAATCATTTTAAAATAGCATTTGTAACAGAACATTTTTTGACAAGCTTCATGAATAGTAGAGAGTTCACAGAGTTTAGCTGCGTAGTGTCTTGGAAAAAAATATAACACATTCTGTGGTCAGTGGCCCACAGCACCACATATTGCCGTTAGTGGCCTGGACCTTAATAGCGTACTTTTGCAAGCAGATGTTTGCCATGGTGGCTTCACCAGGGAGGGTTTTTAAAATGGTCGTCCCCCAGGGGGGCATAGACTGAAACACGCCAGAGACGGTATATGTATAGAGAGATGTTCTCAGTAGGAGGTTGGCTCCTAGTGGTTCATGGTCTACAAAGACCGGTATGCGTAGTAGACCGAACACCAGCATGTCTATGTGGTAATTTCAGAGAGGTAGATGCAAAAAGTGGATTGCAAAATTGTCACCAACCGAGCCATCGTATAACTGTGTAGGTGAACCTGAGCAGATCTCTGAAGATTTTCAGAGAGGAATATAGGCATATAGTTTATGTTGTGAAAATGGTATAAAAAGTTACGGGAAGTATATGGTATTAGTATAAAAGAATAGAGGGCTAATTTTGGTTCAGGCCACAGATAACATAGACAACATTCGCGTAGCGGTAAAACATGATGGTGAGAGCCAACGACAACTAATAACAACAAACAAGAATGATGGGGCAAAACAATACCACTTTCTATTAGTAGTAGGACATGTTATAACTTCAAATTTATAGGGCTAGGCCCCACTTGCGCGTTTTTGCCGCATCTTGCGATCTGTTTCAACTTTTGTGATCCTGCATAACATTTATTTATAATGTAAATAGTGGGAATTAGAACCCACTATCAGGGAGATTCCATTAAGTTCTTATGGTTTAAAATTGTGTTAATTTTGCCCCAACCAATCAGATGTTAGCTTTCAAATCTTAAATAAGATCTGATGGTTAGGCAAAATAGCACCACTTTAAACAATAAGAACTTTATTGAATAACCCTTTACACACAGGAATAACCAATTGTTTAAGGATTTTATGGGATTATTTAAACGATTGTTAATGAAAATATATGAAATGGTTCCTGACTGCTATTAATTAAAGGGCAAGTCCACATGAATGACCAAAAGATGCACTTACGACACCATATTTACAACTCCAGATTACAAAATCACATTCCTAGGGACCACATGGGTTTTTTATTAAAGGGGAAGGAGAGGATAAACATAAATAACCATTACTAAATTAAATTAGCCTGGAGAAAATATTAAACTGTTAATTTTAAATAGTTCTTAGTCAATTATTCTTTGTTTCCTATAGTTCCCATTTCACATACAGAATTAGTAAATAATTTCCCTGAATTAGCTTAAATTTAGTTTGTTTTAAGGAAAAGTTCTTCCTAAAAACAATTTTTCCCTTACTGATTATGTCAAAAGCTGTTTAATGAAATGTTGTTATAACGTCTTTCTATCTATATGCTAATTGAAAATAATACCTGATTAGATTCAATTAAAATCTTCACACTAAAGAAAGCTTTCACTTTTTAATTTACTCCGCCCTCCCTTTAGCACAGGGAAATCGCAAATTAGTTGATTAGAGGGTTACCCATTGTACTGAGTGTGCCCAAAGCTAACAGGAAACTGCTTCTTGTTCAGAAAGATCAGGAACCGCACAATCGCTCGTGATTTTCAACATACCCAGTCGTCTGAGCCGGATACTGAGATCGTCTACACCATACAATTTAAAGTTGGATCTGTGTCTAGTCAGTTGGAAGGTGCCCTATATTAGAACTCACCTTTCAACAGATCCACAATGTCGGCAGGAACACCACCCTTTTTTGTGTGACCGACATGCAATTGCAAAATGAATGAGCAAGGAGGCTCATCGTGGGAAAGTCAAAAGGTGAGAAGAAACCACCAGCACTTAGATAGATATGATAGATTAGACTCATTCTTAGAGTGAACTTCTTATTTCATTATAAAGTTTAGTTAAATAAGGTCCAATTAGAATCTGAAAAATATAATGATAAATAAAAATGAACCATTTTGCATGCAGGACATTTAAGTTGCCAAGTTACTTTTTGTGAGTGGCAAAAACAGAAATTGGATAATTGCCTTATCTCTGTATAGAAACTGATACTTTATTGGGAAGCGTGTGAGTGATGATGATTTATAGGGGTTCTTTATGATGATTTATATGTGTTGTTTTTACAACATCACTTTACTGTTTTTTTGGAAGTTGGATGAGATGTTTGCTGCAGCTTCTTGCAGCTTTTATTGATGCTTGCTATGGAAAGCAAATGTGGCATGCAGCCTCTAAAATAAAACCAAATGATCAACATAAATGGTTTTTTTGGGGGTTGTCTGGGAAATAGTTTTATGGTAATAAAATAGTTAAAGGACAACAAAATCCTTAGAACAAAAAGCAGTATTCTGTTTCCACTGCTCATTTTGATGTGGGTGAGGGGAATTTACTATCTAACATGGGGCCTGTGCTATAAATCCAATCATTCAGTTTCACATCATTACGTCAATGACCATTATGTTTTTGCGCGTGCCCAGTTCTAAGCACTGCAGAACATTCCAATAGCAGGTCACACCACTAATAGTCTCTTAACCATGTTCAGGAGTGTGGCCAGAGACAGTGCACATACACAATATTATTGTATCCAGTTCTTCAGGGCATTACACTACTTAATGCCATTTATTGGAGTGGTTTTTTGGGGGGTGGTGGGGGTTCATTTTAAGGCATAAAAATTTGGTTTTAGTTCTCCTTTTTATGTGTACAGTTTCATTTAAGTTAAAAAAACACTTTTTTACACAATTAATATTATCTGCTGCTTTTTCATGCAAAATTGTAAAGTCTGACATGCTTAATTGGAATGTTCTCCTTAGTTCTGTTGTAGGGACAGAAAATAGGAACAAAACGTATGATAGGCCATGATCTCCGGTTGATGTGGCACTTACTGCACCTAATGGCGGGGGGGGTATAAGAAAACAATAGAATTATATATGGTAGGCAGTTTCCAATGTTGGTGTTGGATCAAAGTGTCACTCCATTGCCTCGTTCTGCAATTGATTGACCAAAGGATTTTGAGATGTAGAAATGGTTGAACCTTAGTAGGTCAGGACATTAAATTTCCTATGATCGTACCAGTATCAGATTCCTGTGATGGTTTTGCATTAAATCAGTGGTGCGGCTTTCACTCTTATCCGTCTGCCTGTTGGCTTTTTATAATGAGGGAATAGGCATTTCATTCAATTTTTTATATTTAAAGAGTTCATTTAAAGGGTAACTGTGGCCAAAATGACTTTATATAATATAAATTGTCAGGAATTGCTTTCTTCAGCATTTCTGCAATTTACTTTCATTATTTTTTTTACATTAGTTTTGAAGATATTTACATTTATGGTGTGCTTATGGTAGCAGCATCACCAGATCCCCTGCAGAGCCCTTTCCTTGTGGCTCTCCTTCTGCGTGGGCCCCCATAATTTCTTGGGTGGTGCATTACGTAAAGAGTTGGTTGATGGCCTTTCCTTTAAAATCAACTGTTTGGAGACACAGTTCCCTTTAAGGGCTGGGGTGGGGTGCTACTACCACATGGAAGCTTGACATTCTTCTAAAAAGGACTGTGAGAGTACTGTTAAAACTAAATTCCAATTTAAATACTGTGAAATTGCTGATTACTGCTCAAAATTGCACATAAAGTCAAAAACACTCACAAATGTGCATTTTTAAGGCATAAGTAAAAAGATCTAAACAAGTGCATAGTAGGTAAACTGTGCTAAAAATGCTGCATACTGTAAATATGCCATGCCAAGCAAGGTAGACTGGGGTTTCTAGACATGCTGTTTAAGCTCTTTTGAAGAAGCACAAATAAAACAGAAACATGGAGAAAAAAGATTATGTAGCTTGTCAAGAAAAACAAAACAAGGAGCAGTTGTTATTCTAAGAATGGAAACATAACATCTAGCACCCACAATGTGCAGAAAAATCATTCTATAAACCTGTATCTCAGTAATACAGTAGCTGTAGTTACATGGGCTGATTTTCTCTAGGCTATGAGAAAGTTATTTACCTAGCAATTGTAAGACAATAGTTAAAATGGGGGTACTTAATTTGCTCCAGAGACTGTCAACCTATCAAAATTCTATGCTCAAGACTCTTATTTATCAGGAGTGGGCCCTCCCATATGTCGGAGGCAGGGAGTTGCTAAATAACCACTCTATGTAGAATACAATAAATGGGTATGACAGTGGTTCTTGAACTTAAACAGTATCTTATTTATACACAGAACAATATTGATAGGCATGCAGTTAAGCATCAACTAGAGGAGGATACAGTAGGTAAGGAAGTACAGTATATACAGTAGGTAAGGAAGTACAAAATATACAGTAGGTAAGGAAGTATAGAAATCCTGCACATTAAAGCATAGGGATACATGGCTGAGATGGAGGGAGAGCAGTATTGCTAGGCAGATTTAAAAATAAATAAGGACAGTGATAGGCCAGGGATCCACTGGGAGGACAGGGACATGGGCCTTTGGTTGAAGCTCATGTGCCCCAGCCGCCCCTCCATAACCCCCTTTCACGGAGCTGCTGGGGGAGGGTGGCAGCCTCCTCCCTCAGCAGTACAAGCAAAAAGGGGTTTCTGCTGGGCATTTAACGAGGGACACTGCAAATTTGGTCAGGCATGCAAATTCAAGCACGAATGCTCGCAATGCGGGGAGTCCCATAGCTTCACCGGATGTTTTAAAAAAAGCAGACAAACAGGCAGACACACTGAGGCCGCTGGAAAAGGGGAGGACACCAGTGAACGTTCACATGATGGCCCCTTTCCTAAACATTTATAAGGACAGGCAAGCAGCCAAGATGCTTGAACGGGGTTTCAGTCAATGTTTCTTCATCCCATTCAAGACAGTACAGACCCCTCTAATATCAGGGAATCTTCGATCAGCACTACAACACCCAGACATAGTTGGCAATAAACTAAACAAAGAAGTTCAAGCGGGGAGAATGGCTGGCCCCTTTAACTCAACACCTTTCACCAACCTAAGGGTATCGCCACTAGGTTTGGTTCCCAAAAAAGAGGAGAGAAAGTACCAACTAATTCATCATTTATCCTACCCCAGGGGGGGGTTCAGTAAATGATGACATTGAAAAAGAATTGTGTAAAGTGATATACACATCTTTCGACAGAGCAGTCGTGCTACTTTGTCAAGCAGGACAGGGAGCACTGATGGCGAAGATGGATATTGAGTCCGCCTTTCGCCTACTACCAGTTCACCCAGATTGTTTGTTGCAAATGGAGAGAGAGATATTACGTCGACAAATGTCTGCCTATGGGCTGCTCCATTTCATGCTCTTTGAAAGTTTTAGCACATTTCTCGAATGGGTGATCCGACTGGAGGCCGGAATAGAGTCTGTAATACACTATCTCGATGACTTCCTATTTATAGGACAACAGGGAACCCAACAATGTAACTCACTGTTGGAAACGATGAAACAGATATCAGATAGATTCGGCATACCCTTAGCAACAGACAAAACTGAAGGTCCAACTACAGTATTGAGTTTCCTGGGAATTGAACTGGACTCAATCACCATGGAATTCCGACTTCCCACACAAAAAGTAGAAGAACTACAGACACTTGTCTTACAGGCAAAACACTGTAAAAGTTTACCTTGTAACTGCGCCATGTGCAGTCTCTACTGGGAAGGTTAAACTTCGCTTGTAGAGTCATGCCGATGGGCAGAATATTTTCCCGGAGACTGTCCCTGGCGACAAAAGGTATTTCACGCCCACACCATTTTGTTCGCATTAAACAGGCAGTGAGGGAGGATTTAGCCATATGGGCTTCCTTCCTAGAAATCTACAATGGTAGGACAGTATGGCAACAAGAGGAAGTGTCTAATGCAGACCTACAGCTATTTACGGATGCATCGGGCAGCCGCGGGTCTGGGGCATACTTCATGGGACAGTGTAGTGCGGAAGAATGGCCTGACTCTAGGAGTAACAAAGAACATGTCCTTCTTGGAGCTGTTCCCCATTATCGTGGCGATAGAGCTATGGCAAGAACAGCTAATAAACAGAAGGGTAATGTTTAACTGCAACAACCTCAGTGTGGTTCAGGCCCTCAACACATTGTCATCCTCCTCACCACCAGTTATTCGTCTGCTAAGACACATAGTCCTGCGCTGCTTGCAAAATAACGTAGTGAGTGATTAAGGCAAAACACATACCAGGGGTACAAAATAACATAGCGGATGCATTATCTCGTTGTCAGTGGGACAGGTTCCGGAGGATGGCCCCAGCAGCAGAACCAATCAACTGTCCGTGCCCACCATTAATATGGGATTTAGCGACCCGGGACTTAATTAAGGAATTAATTAAGAGATCTGTAGCACGTACTACCTGGCAGAGATATATAAAAATATGGTCAGAATGGGAGTCTATTAAAAAGAAATGGTGCCAATCACAGAGGGAAGAGGATAAACAGACCTTACTCTCTTGGTTAGTGGATATGTATAAGCGAGGCGTGTCAGGAGCGGTAGTGACCAATAAAATGGCGGGTTTGTCCTTCATGTTCAGGATCCAGGGTTCAACGGATGGGAAAAAGGACACGTTAGTCAGACAAGCGTTGAAAGTGTGTAGAAAAGGCTCACGAAGTGAGGATAAGCGTAGGCCCATTACATTCGCAACTCTGAAAGCATTGTTTAACACACTGAAGGAAGTCTGTTTTTCAGAATACGAAAAGCTGCTGTTTAGGGCAGCGTTCACGTTAGCATTCTTTGGAGCCTTTCGCATTAGCGTTCACGTTGGCATTCTTTGGAGCCTTTCGCATTAGCGAACTTTTGACTAGGTCGAAGACGGACAAAGGGGGCATACAGTTGGCGGACATTGCTTTAGCAGAACAGCAAGTAGGGATCTGGCTAGCAAGTTCAAAAACAGATAAGTGTGGCAAAGGAAAATGTGTCAGGATAGCAGCCACAGGGGGCGAAGCCTGCCCGGTAATGTCATTAAAGAAGTTCATGGAACAGAGGCCATCAGGACAGGGCCCCCTTTTCACACACGTAGATGAAACATCTCTCTCACGGTATCATTATATATCGGTATTAAAAAAAGGACTAGCAGTTCTGGGACTAACGCCCAAGGAATTCAGATCCCACTCATTCCGCATAGGCGCAGCAACGGAGGCAGCACAAAGGGGCTTAGGGGATGAAGTAGTAAAACAGATAGGTAGATGGCAATCAGAAAGATTCCGGACCTATATCTGTCCACATAAATCCCTGATGTAGCAGAGAGGAGAAACGGGGACGGGGGAGGGCCCAAAAAAGTACACCTTATTTACACTGGGTAATATGCTTCTCTCCCTATAGATCCACCGAGAATCCTATGGATTATGGGACATTCGTTTGTTCACCATGCAGCCAAGCAGGCAGTGGTTAGGAAGGAGGGTAGACAGTTAGGCTTCCAGAAAAGGGTAATTTCGGTCCATTGGTTGAGGCGCAGGGGGATACTCTGGCGCAATCTGTTGCCCCAGTTCTTGCAAAGGGTTAGAATCCATGGTCCACTTAACATTTTGTTGATCCATTTAGGGGGAAGTGATCTCTGTTCAGTCCCCAGTAGAATTTTGATGAAGGATATAAAGTGTGATCTGTTGAGACTTTGGGCAGCTTTCCCTGCAATGCAGGTGATCTGGTCTGAAATTACGACCCGCCTGCACTGGAGCGACTGTAGATCATACAAAGCAGTGGAGAGGACGAGAATCAAGATCAACCGGTCCATTAATAAATTTGTAGTCAGGAATGGGGGGAAGTCCATTAGTCACAGGGACCTCGAGAGAGAGAAGGCAGGGTGGTTCTCAAAGGATGGGGTGCACCTCAATGAGATCGGCATGGATAAGTTTAATTTTGATTTAAGGGACGGAATAAAAATGGCCTGGGCAGGATGGGGGAACAGGCAGCCCTAAGGTGTCAGGTTTTCCTGTTATGGCAGTTGGTCACTGGAAGCTGGCTGGTATGGCAAGTGGTGGAGGTAGCCCATGGGATGGCAGCTCCGGAATATCCTGGTTTGAACCATAGGGTATGGGGACGGCATATCCCGAAAAGGTGCTCATCGAGTCGGTGGAGCCACGACTGATGAGCAAATCCAACAGTAGCTTCCAGTGAGCCACGTTACAGTGTTAAATGTTTAAAATGTTTTAGTAAGAAACAAGGTTATTTATTTTATTAAGATGTGACATTTGGAGATTCGTGTAACAAATTTGTTAACTAAATAAAGCTGTGACCCCTTTTGATCCAAAAGTCAGTTGTCGAGCATGTTATATTTAAGGGAGGTCGGTAGGGTTCTAAGGGGTGAGTTGGGGTAGAAATCAAAGGGAAAATGGGTCATAGGGATGGTTAGGCGCATCCATAATATCTCTGCCAAGTATATACCATAGCCAAGGAAGTACAGTATATACAGTAGCCAAGGAAGTACAGTATATACAGTAGCCAAGGAAGTACAGTCTATACAGTAGGTAAGGAAGTACAGTATATACAGTAGGTAAGGAAGTAGTACAGTCCATACATAGGTAAAGGAAGTACAGTCATATACAGTAGTAAGGAACTACAGAATAAGTAGGTAAGGAAGTACAGTCTATACATAGTTAAGGAAGACAGTATATAATAGAGGTAAGGGAAGTTACCGTCTATCCAGTCGGTCGGCCCGGTCCGGCAGTCCCCGTCTTTTACCCATCCGGTACGGGCAGTCCGTACAGTCTCTCCAGTCGGTACGGCAGTACAGTCTACCAGTACCGGTCAGGAGTCCCCGTCTCTTCCCGCGGTCCGGAAGTAGTCCGTCCCTCCCGTCGGTAGGACGCGTCCAGTCTCCCGTCGATCAGGAAGTACAGTCTATACAGTCGGTCCGGAAGTCCGTTCCCGTCTCTTCCCATCGTTCAGGCCCCAACAGTACCGTCTATCCCGTAGGTACGGCAGTAACGTCTATTACAGTAAGGTAAGGAAGTCAGTATCTACCAGTAGGTAAAGAAGTACAGTCTACTACAGAGTAGGAAGTACGATATAACGTCTAAGGAAGGACAGTATATACAGGTAAGGAATACAGTCTATACGTAGGTAAGGAAGTAGTTATACAGTAGTGAAGGACAGTACAGTATACAGTAGAGGTAAGGAAGTACAGTCAATATACAGTAGGTAAGGAAGTACAGTCTATACAGTAGGTAAGGAAGTACAGTCTATACAGTAGGTAAGGAAGTGTACGTCTATACAATAGTAGGAAGTACAGTATATACATTGAGGTAAGGAAGTACAGTCTATCAGTAGGTAAGGAAGTACAGTCTAACAGTAGGTAAAGAGTACAGTTCTATACAGTAGGTAAGGAAGTACAGTCATATACAGTAGGTAAGAGTACAGTCTATACGTAGTAAGGAAGTACAGTCTTATACAGTAGGTAAGGAAGTACAGTCTAACAGTAGGTAAGGAAAGTAGTTCAGAAGGAGAAGGAGAGTGGAAGAATAGTAGGGCTAGGCGAGGACGGAGTAGGTTGGAGATGGTGTAAGGGGATGAGGGAGATAGGATAGACAGGGAGAGGGAAGATGAGACAGGAGAGTGAGAGAAATAAGGAAGAATAGTAAGCGAAAGATAAAAGGTAAATAGTTCAAAAGATGGATAGAGATTGATGGGGGGATGGGGTAATGGGAGAGATATGACGGTGGAGGAAAGGAGAAAAGGAAGACGGGGTGGTCCACCACAAGGAGAAGAAGGAGAGGGGAGAAGAAGAGGTCTTATCAGTAGGTAAGGAAGTACAGTCTATACAGTAGGTAAGGAAGTACAGTATATACAGTAGGTAAGGAAGTTTAGTCTATACAGAGGGCAAGGAATACAGTCTATACAGTAGGTAACGAAGTTTAGTCTATACAGTAGGTAAGGAAGTTTAGTCTATACAGTAGGTAAGGAAGTACAGTCTATACAGTAGGGAAAGGAAGTACAGTCTATACAGTAGGTAAGGAAGTACAGTCTATACAGTCGGTAAGGAAGTACAGTCTATACAGTAGGTAAGGAAGTTTAGTCTATACAGTAGGTAAGGAAGTACAGTCTATACAGTAGGTAAGGAAGTACAGTCTATACAGTCGGTAAGGAAGTACAGTATATACAGTAGGTAAGGAAGTACAGTATATACAATAGGTAAGGAAGTACAGTCTATACAGTAGGTAAGGAAGTACAGTCTATACAGTAGGTAAGGAAGTACAGTCTAGGTAAGGAAGTACAGTCTATACAGTAGGTAAGGAAGTACAGTCTATACAGTAGGTAAGGAAGTACAGTATATACAGTAGGTAAGGAAGTACAGTCTATACAGTAGGTAAGGAAGTACAGTCTATAAAGTAGGTAAGGAAGTACAGTCTATACAGTAGGTAAGGAAGTACAGTCTATACAGTAGGTAAGGAAGTACAGTCTATACAGTGGCTATTGAAGTGAAATCCATTGCAAAATGTAAAATAAATCTCCAGTTACAGCAGAGGGCAGTGTAGTTCAATCCATATTGTAAATGTATTTGTTTTACTAAACAAAGGGCAAATGCACCATGGTAAGAGATTAAATTCAGTTTAACAATAAACCAATAAAATACATACAGTTGTGAATTACCAATCAAATCTAAAAGAACTGCAAAACATTGTTTTTAAGCAAAACAACATGGCTTAGTGTACATCAGTGATCCAATGTCACACCTATGTTCATGTATAATGTTATGTATCTTACAACTGATAGCTGGTGTTAAATACATTGGCTGAATTACATCCAGGGCCGCACAACCTCTGGATAAATCTCTGCATTTGTTCCCACATAATTAAAAATCACTAACCTTATGGAAAATGTAACAAATAACTTGCAACTGACTGGGGGGGGGGGAGAAACCTATCTATCAGAGAGCACAAGGGTTTTCTCCTCCTACCTTCTACCTCCTACCTCGCAGAAATAGTTTTGTGAGACGCGGCGATAGCGTTGATGATGTCATGCTATGTCTATTTAAAAGGCAGCTTCATGCAGTCACCGGCACCATTTTCTGGGAACATCTCATGTCTCCCTCCCACCCTGTTTTATGTAATTTTGCATAAAGTTTGTTGTAGTGATGGCTGGTGAGTTCACCCTTGCTGGATATATTTATAAAGCCATTACAACCTCTGGCAATACAGATGTTGGCATTCAAGCTGAGATCTACGGCTAAGATGGTTAAAAACAAATATGGTTATGGTATGCAAGGGTGTACAGTAGTGTTAATATGCTAAGGGACATATTTAAATTAAGTTATTAATTGCTGATTGTTTTCCCAAAAAGTTGAGTCTGTATCTTAATTTAATAGAAAGTATTGATCTGGTAATATCATTAAAACAACACTTCAGGTATATGGTATGGCTGACTGGGTTCCCTTTTTAGTTTCCCACCACGGTCTGGTGTACCTTCTTATATAATCTAAAGGGAAATTACTTTTATGTTTTTTGCAGGGGCAGTCTTTGTCTGCCAGGGCAATGCAGGAGAATTAAAGGGTATCTATACTCTAAATAATCTAATTTTCAAAAATGTTACCTTTAGATTCAACACAATCCCACTGCTTCAAAACTTTTTAGGGATTTTAAATCTGATCTGTAGAGAAATCATAATTTTAATCACAGCATTTACAGGGTCACTCCAGAAGTAGATATTATCATATGTGCCCTATTCCTGAGCTCTTACTAGGATCTTTGCCTGCCTGCCAGCACACATTCTGCAACAATTAATAGAATCAGCAGAGAAAAGAAAGAAAGGGGGAGGAAGGGAGATGTGTAAGCAGAGCAGTGTCTATGGTGAGGCTGTGCAGAACATATAAGTGTCGCAGACATTACAAGAAGGGAGGTGGGGAGTGAGCAAGGGAGGTGGGGGGCAGTTAGGAGCACTCAGTAAACATCAAATAAAAAAAACATAAAATAAGCAAGCACAGATAAATATGTGAGTTCTGCCATTTTACTTTTCTCAAATTGTAGTTTCAAATTTTTTTAAAGTTGTTGGGTGATTATAGTGACCCTTTAAGATAATGTAACAATGCCACCTTCTTAAGTAAATGTTTCCTATAGTTGTCAGTCTATCCCATTATGGTTGCCCACATATCTGTCATGTACCATTTGCTGGTAGCTGAATAACATCATTTGTATTACCAAATCATTTTAAAATAAGCATTTGTAACAGAAACATTTTTTGACAAGCTTCATGATATAGATAGAGAGTTCACAGAGTTTAGCTGCAGTAGTGTCTTGGAAAAAAATATTAACACATTCTGGTGGTCAGGGCCCCACAGCCCATCACATTGCCCCAGTTAGTGGCCTGACCCTTAATAGAGTACTTTTGCAGCAGATGTTGCCATGGTGGCTACACCCAAGGAGGGTTTAAAATGGTCAGTCCCCCAGGGGGGACATAAGCTATGCTGAACACAGAGCAAGCGATATTTGTAACGTCTGCATATATTTTTGTCCATCCGTTATAACTGGTCAGATACTGTAACTAAGCACTGTTTATAATGATATAATTTACAGGATATTGTAACTATAACCTCCACGCAGACCTGAATTTTTCATAGGGGAGGTTGCTCAGTCTGTATTTTCCATGCATGTGAAAAAATTCTTAGCTTCATATATATGTTATTGTGGGAAATAATATTAAGTTATTATAGAGTTAGTACATAGTTTTAAGGTGGTAGAGCAAATGGAAATATTTCACCAGTATAACTTGGTGAACTTGGTACTCTAAAATTACAGGCTTAGGCTTATTAAATAAAAGTTCTTAGCGTTAAAAATGGTGCTAATTTTGCCCCAGCCAATCAGAACTTATTTAACATTTGAAAGATAACATCTGATTGGTTGGGGCAAAATTAGCAACATTTTTAACCACCCTAACCCATATGGTATTAGTAGGACATGTTATAACTTCAAATTTATAGGGCTAGGCCCCACTTGCGCGTTTTTGCCGCATCTTGCGATCTGTTTCAACTTTTGTGATCTGCATAACATTTTATTTATAATGTAAATAGTGGGAATTAGAACCCACTATCAGGGAGATTCCATTAAAGTTCTTATGGTTTAAAATTGTGCTAATTTTGCCCCAACCAATCAGATGTTAGCTTTCAAATCTTAAATAAGATCTGATTGGTTGAGGCAAAATTAGCACCACTTTAAACAATAAGAACTTTTATTGAATAACCCTTTTACCACAGGAATAACCAATTGTTTAAGGATTTTATGGGATATTTTTAAACAATGTTAATGAAAATATATGAAATGGTTTCTGACTGCTATATTAATTAAAGGGCAAGTCCACATTGAATGACCAAAAGATGCACTTACGACCATATTTACAACTCCAGATTTACAAAATCACATTCCTAGGGACCACATGGGTTTTTTATTAAAGGGGAGGAAGGATAACACTAAATAACCATTACTAAATTAAATTAGCCTTGGAGAAATATTAACACTGTTAATTTTAAATAGTTCTTAGTCAATTATTCTTTGTTTCCTATAGTTCCCATTTCACATACAGAATTAGTAAATAATTTCCCTGAATCTAGCTTAAATTAAGTTTGTTTTAAAGGAAAAGTTCTTCCTAAAAAACAATTTTCCCTTACTGATTATGTCAAAAGCTGTTTAATGAAATGTTGTATAACCTGTCTTTCTATCTATATGCTAATTGAAAATATTACCTGATTAGATTCAATAAAATCTTCACTAAAGAAAGCTTTTCACTTTTAATTTTACTCCGCCCACCCTTTAGCACAGGGAAATGCAAATTAGTTGATTAGAGGGTTCCCATTGTACTGAGTGTGCCCAAAGCTCAACAAGAAACTGCTTCTTTGTTCAGAAAGATCAGGAACCGCACAATCGCTCGTGATTTTCCAACATACCCAGTCGTCTGATCCGGATACTGAGATCTGTACACCATACAATTTAAAGTTGGATCGTGTCTAGTCAGTTGGAAGGTGCCCATATATTAGAACTCACCTTCCAACAGATCCACAATGTTCGGCAGGAACCACCACCCTTTTTTGTGTGTGACCGACATGCAATTGCAAAATGAATGAGCAAGGAGGCTCATCGTGGGAAAGTCAAAAGGTGAGAAACCACCAGCACTTAAGATATTAGATAGATTAGACTCATATCTTAGAGTGAACTTATTATTTCATTATAAAGTTTAGTTAAATAAGGTCCAATTAGAATCTGAATAAATATAATGATAAATAAAAATGAATCCATTTTCATGCAGGACATTTTAAGTTGCCAAGCTACTTTTTGTGAGTGGCAAAAACAGAAATTGGATAATTGCCTTATCTCTGTATAGAACTGACTACTTTATTGGGAAGCGTGTGATGATGATTTATAGGGGTTCTTTATGATGATTTATATGTGTTGTTTTTACAAATCACTTTACTGTTTTTTTGGAAGTTGGATGAGATGTTTGCTGCAGCTTCTTGCAGCTTTTATTGATGCTCTGCTATGGTAAAAGCAAATGTGGCATGCAGCCTCTAAATAAAACCAAATGTATCAACATAAATGGTTTTTTTGGGGGTTGTCTGGGAAATAGTTTTATGGTAATAAAATAGTTAAAGGACAACAAAATCCTTAGAACAAAAAGCAGTATTCTGTTTCTCACTGCTCATTTTGATGTGGGTGAGGGGAATTTACTATCTAACATGGGGCCTGTGCTATAAATCCAATCATTCCAGTTTCACATCATTACGTCAATGACCATTATGTTCTTTGCGCGTGCCCAGTTCTAAGCTACTGCAGGAACATTCCATAGCAGGTCACACCCACTAATAGTCTCTAACCATGTTCAGGAAGTGTGGCCAGACAGTGCACATACACAATATTATTGTATCCAGTTCTTCAGGGCATTACATACTTTAATGCCATTTATTGGAGTGGTATTTTTTGGGGGTGGTGGGGGTTCATTTTAAGGCATATAAAATTTGGTTTTAGTTCTCCTTTTTATGTGTACAGTTTCATTTAAGTTAAAAAAAACACTTTTTACACAATTAATATTATCTGCTGCTTTTTCATGCAAAATTGTAAAGTCTGACATGCTTAATTGGAATGTTCTCCTTTAGTTCTGTTTGTAGGGACAGAAAATAGGAACAAAACGTATGATAGGCCATGATCTCCGGTTGATGTGGCACTTACTGCACCCTAATGGGCGGGGCTATAAGAAAACAATAGAATTATATACTGGTAGGCAGTTTCCAATGTTGGTGTTGGATCAATTAGTCACTCCATTGCCTCGTTCTGCAATTGATTGACCAAAGGATTTTGAGTGTAGAAATGGTTGAACCTTAGTAGGTCAGGACATTAAATTTCCTATGATCGTACCAGTATCAGATTCCTGTGTATGGTTTTGCATTACATCAGTGGTGCGGCTTTCACTCCTTATCCGTCTGCCTGTTGGCTTTTATAATGAGGGAATAGGCATTTCATTCAATTTTTATATTAAAGAGTTCCAATTTAAAGGGTAACTGTGGCCCAAAAATGACTTTATATAATATAAATTGTCAGGAATTGCTTTCTTCAGCATTTCTGCAATTTACTTTCATTATTTTTTTTACATAGTTTTGAAGATATTTACATTTTATGTGTGATATGGTAGCAGCATCACCAGATCCCCTGCAGAGCCCTCTTCCTTGTGGCTCCTCCTTCTCGTGGGCCCCATAATTTCTTGGGCTGTGCATTACGTAAAGAGTTGGTTGATGGCCTTTCCTTTAAAATCAACTTGTTTGGAGACCACAGTTCCCTTTAAGGGCTGGGGTGGGGCTGCTACTACCACATGGAAGCTTGACATCTCCTTCTAAAAAGGACTGTGAGAGCACTGTTAACACTAAATTCCAATTAAATACTGTGAAATTGCTACTGCTCAAAATTGCACATAAAGTCAAAATAACTCACAAATGTGCATTTTTAAGGCATAAGATAAAAAGATCTAAACAAGTGCATAGTAGGTAAACTGTGCTAAAAATGCTGCATACTGTAAATATGCCATGCCAGCAAGGTAGACTGGGGTTTCTAGACATGCTGTTTAAGCTCTTTTGAAGAAGCACAAATAAACAGAAACATGGAGAAACATAGATTATGTAGCTTGTCAAGAAAAACAAAACAAGGAGCAGTTGTTATTCTAGGAATGGAACACATAACATCTAGCACCCACAATGTTGCAGAAAATCATTCTATAAACCTGTATCTCAGTAATACAGTAGCTGTAGTTACATGGGCTGATTTTCTCTAGGCTATGAGAAAGTTATTTACCTAGCAATTGTAAGACAATAGTAAAATGGGGGTACTTAATTTGCTCCAGAGACTGTCAACCTTATCAAAATTCTATGCTCAAGACTCTTATTTATCAGGAGTGGGCCCTCCCATATGTCGGAGGCAGGGAGTTGCTAAACTACCACTCTATGTAGAATACAATAAATGGGTGACAGTGGTTCTTGAACTTAAACAGTATCTTATTTATTAACAGAACAATATTGATAAGGCATTGCAGTTAGCACAATAGAGGAGGCACAATCCAGAGGATTTAGAAACAGTATAAATAACAATCAGCTTGTAAATGCCACCCCAGCTCTCAGCTGGAGTGACTCAACTCTGTACTAAATCTCCTTATTGCAGCTTACTCTTATCTATCACTTCTGGAGTGATCTATAACAGAATCTATTCTCAAACTAACTGGGCCTACCTGTTATTTAGGTCCCCTGGCTCTCCCCTATCCTCTGGGGGAAAACTCCAGGAAGTAGAAAGAGAGAACGATCACATGGTTGATCTCCCTTTTATACTTTTACACAGTGACCCCTACTGGCAAGGTCCTGCCAGAACAAGAAGACTAAAGGGGAACTGGTTTACCAGATCGCTACACAATATTGGTAACAAATACTAGATACCCTATTTATATCCCTCAATTAATGTGATTGGCATTCTACCAGCGGCAAAGACAGTCATTTTCCATTCTATTTTTTTCCCAATTGTTATATATATTAATTCTTACATTCAGTCTCAATTAATTATGTTTTTTTCCTTCCCATTTGAAAGGAAAAGCAATTTCCTGTTTGGGGAACTAAGCGTCTGGGCTTCCCTAATCACTTACATGTTTTAATGAAAAATAAATGAAATCTAAAGGATGTTTGTGAAGACACTTGGCAGGTTGGATGCTTTTTTTAGTTTTTTTATTTGGAACTAAGATGTCATTAACAGTTTATCAGAATTTTAATACGGTAATTAACAGGAGGCCTTTTGTTTGCATTTCAACATGAAGAAAAACAAATTCTTTTTTTTTTTTTTACCATTCGTCTGATATTCCCGAGACATCAACAGTTCCGTCTGTTCGACAGAGAAAAACAAGAAAACATAAAACTGATACTTTGTTTTGCTTTTACCTTAAGAGGAGGTTGGTTAACAAAAAGATAAAACAAGTTTCTGAAAAATTCAGAGTGTAGAAACATTAAAGAAATCGGATTATTTTTTTCCTTCTTCGTTTGGACCAAAATATTTTGTTTATTTGCCAGAACGATCAAAAAGCAGGAAAAATAAGAGGAAAATGACAAATGTAAGTTATTATAGACATTAAAGAAGTAAATATTTAATATTTCTATATATACAGTACAGGCATACAGCAACTAGAACAGACTTACCGTTTTATTGGTCCATAATGCAGAGAGGAAGGAATAAATGATGTCACTGCTGAAGTGCCTGATACAGCAAAGTATCTGCAGAGAGTCTTAGACAGACAAAACTCAGAATAATGCCCCCCAGTGCTTTACCATTACTGGGTGATAGAGATGTACTTTGGGTTCTAATAGAACCCAGTTTCGATTCGAATCCAGCGGTTTCGAAGTCCCGACGAAACTTTCGGAACTCCCGGATTTTTCGAAACTCGAATTTTCCGAGTTTTCGATTTTTATCGTAAATTCGATAATTATCGAAATCGAAAGTAGATGATTATTGAAATCGAAGTGTAAACAAAGTGTATCGTAAGTGGGGATCAATTTTGGTAACCCTCGATAATTGTACAAATCCAGGTAACCCTCGAAATCGTAAGTCCATCAACCCTCGAAAAGAAGCAATCGATTTCGCCAACCCTCGAATGTACAAGCTGATTTCGGTAACCCCCGTATTTGTGATATCGGTAACCCTCGAAAGTAGTGTTCGATTTCGGTAGCCCGCGAAAATAGCCCGCGAAAGCTCGAAAACAGCCCGATCGTGAGGAAAGATGGATTTTAAATGAGTTTTACTTATATTTACGGGTTCCCCAGACCATTCCCCAGGTCCCTTGGCTATTAACAGTAACCTGCTATTACTATTTAATCCTTAAAATTGATAGAAACTTTCGAATTTTTTTTCCCCATAGACTTCTATGGGTTTGTTGTCGGATTTTCGAATTTTCCCGAAAATTCGAAAATCCGAAAATGGGACGAAACTCATCATTTCGGCCATCTCTACTGGGTGAGGCACATTTTCCGAATGATCGCGAGGCCAACAAACATTCCCACCGGCCTCGGGATTGTTTGGAAAAGACTGAAAATTTCCCTCGGTCGTGAGAAATATGCAGTCCCAAGTGTTCTCCCTACTGTGTATAGGTACTTTCCAAACGTTCCTTCTAGTTGTCCTGACTGCTCATTCTGGTTAGACGCTGGTTCATTCACAAGCTGATTTTTATGGGAGCACATTCTTTGCATAAAAACAAACAAACTCTCAAATAGAGATAGCCAAACCTGTCCTTTTTTTTCTAAGGGAACAAAACAAGGCAGGTTCCCTACTTGACAGTTTGACAGTTTTCAGTTCTATTTTTACAAAACATTAAATAATGATATGTTTAGCAAATTAATATGGGAACCTGAGCTTGTAAAATAGCTTTAAGAGAACAGTATATGCAGTAGGGGGGTTTAGGCTCCTATAGACCAATCTTATTCTTACCCTGTTTGTGGTACCTACTCTGTATGTGATGTGATTGGGTTTGCTGCTGCTTCTTCGCTACCCAAAATAATTTGCTGCTTGTAATGGTCTCCCAGAAACAGGAATCCAGAAGGAAGACTGCTTCAATAATGGGATTGTTTTCTCGCTTTACTGTCAATTTGTCAAGCTATTCATGTTGCTAGTTCATCAGAACAAACATATATTTGTCTTAAACAGAGCAACCTAATTATACTAGCGTTCAATATTTCTCATGGGTAAAGCTGCAAATTGCAAATCAAGTTTTTTTAAAAGGTGCTACTGACAAGCATACAACACACAACAATACCAAGCTATGCGATAAATACTCGTTATTGTCAAAGAAAAACAATATGAAATGAGGGCAGCACGGGGACAAAGTATTTACTATTGTCCTTGGTTTAAATCCATCCTCCCTGTGCTTGCATGGGTTTACTCCAGTACCCCAGTCTCCCCCAAAATCAAGAAAACATGAATAGTTGGAATGTGCGTCATAGAAAACTTACAGGCTCATTAACCCCAAGCTGCTGCACAAATTTCAGTAGTTAAAGGGCATGTCCACCCCCAAAACTTAAATTTAACCCACTACTGGCCCCACATTACAGTTTAAAAAAATCCTTACCTTACATTCCTGCTCCTTATGGTCCCCCTGTAGTCCGTGTCCAAAGTCCAGAAAACTGAGTAGTGGCTGTCTTCCTGTCCAAACGTCTCTGCCTCCTGTCTCGCCTCCTAGAAGGATGGTGACATCTCTAGCAATCCTTTACCTTGCGAAAAAAACTTTAATCAATATTGCAAGGCATACCCTCCCACCCCCAACCGCTATGTTAGAAGTTTAAAAATAGAATCCAAACTGTAGATCCTCGTTCCAGCGTCGTTCTCTTTTGCTGGCAGCCGCGGCTGTGACTGGCTGCTTCTTTTTTATGCCGGCTGGGCGGATATCACGAAAGACACCCGTGCAACTGCCACAATTTTTTTTAATATCCGCTTTGCACTACTATTAGCGTGACAATTTAATGCCAGATTCCTCCCTTTTGGGATTTACCCACAGCCGCAAATAGATATTAAATCCATTGCAGGAGATTTACCCAGAACTATAGCGGCTCCAGGTAAATCTACCCATTAGAGTGTAAGCTCTTTGGATCAGGGCTTGATGTGAATTGTTAAACACTATTGGCAGGACATCAAATATAGAACTACATTCTTTTATTTCTCTTCAGTGTCCAATTCTCTGTTTTAGAGAAAAGCAGAAAAATGAAAATCATAAGCCGATTTAATACTGCCCCTCGGAAATATATTGTATGTAAAACAAATATTATCTTAACGTCATTAATAATTGATATTTTGCCAATTCAGATCCTTACCATATTAAGGGAATTGGAAATTAAGGCTAAGACACTACGTTAAGGAAATATTCTTATGAATAATTAATTTTTGCTTCAGTCTATTGAAAACAAAATGAGATTACATTTCGGTTCCAATTTCCCAGTAAGCAAATGTGTTCCTACATGACAGAATGTTCTCATAGAATGAAAGAACACTGTATGATTCTCTGAAGATGAATCAGCAACATACACTTCGTACGAATAAGGCAATACATAGAATCCGACAAGTTCCATTTAAAACCAACTTACATAAAGTGTTGACACAACCATTTAGATTATTGTCAAAGGTTCAAAGTGTTGAAATAGCATAAATTGCTTCCATTATGTTTAATAATATGTATACTTTTCTTTATATGGAAAGTTTTCTGTAGGAAATGGCACTCAATATTAGTGATGGTAAATAACATTACAATGAATATTTTTTCCAGGAACTTGCTGGGATTCTCTTTAAAAACGAGAAGCTAGATTTTTAGGCTGTGCTATGAATATTTTAAGTCCGGTCCCTAAGGGTTACAGTAAGTGACAAACAATGTAAGTCCTCATTGTCATTCCCCTTTGACAGCAGAGTTTGTATTTCGGTAACAGGGAGAACAACTTTAGGATTCATTTGATACTGAAATGCTTTTAACTTGGAATTGCACATACACATGTAACCCAAGGATACACAGCCTTCCTCTTACCACCTCAGATTTAATTAACAGCACTATTCTGCTCATCGGTGTAGTTGCTTTTGGCAACAAAACATGACCCTATTTTCTATATGTATAATTTATCATAGAGGGAGAACTGGAGCAGGAGACAGTCCCTCTAGTCAGTCATCGTTATAGCAAATGTAAAAATTATTTTTAGGACATAGGACTGAGGTTAATTTAATAGGTTACCCATTGCATAAGATACTTAAGTTGTAATACTCATAAAACCTTATTATTTAAAAAATAGTCTGTACTTGGCATGGACTATGGAGGTTTAATTCTAGATCCCTCAGAATATATTCGTTTATTGGATTAATTTACAGTACTGAGCATTCTAACTTTAAAGGGCATGTCCACCCCCAAAACAAAAATGTGCCCCAGTGCTAGACCCACTGTGTAGTGTTCTCCTGCAGTGCCTGTTTAAAGTCCCAGAAAGTAAGGAGCAGGAGCTGTCTGTGAGTCATCCGATCCCTGCTTCCTTTCTTGTCCTTGTTGAGGATGCTGGCATGCACAGGGGAGCCTCCCCCCCCCTCCCTCCGCCCCTCCAAATTTTTTATATATAGTAGCCCAATCCAATCCATCCCAACCCAACCCCAAACGCCAACTTCATTTTCTAAAACAAGCAGCAGAAATGTACTTATGCTCCCTTGTTGCTTCGCCTGTCTGCATAGCCGGAAGCCGCATCTGTGATTGACTGCTTCTCAGCTAATCACAGACATAGCTGCCGGTCCAGCCCCTGTTTGCAACTTCTGGCAAGCAGAGGGCCGGAGCAGACAGCAATGGGAACGAAGCAGTGTAACTAAATTTCTGCTGCTTGTTTTAGAACACAAAGTTGGTGTTGGGGGTGGGCAAGGGCAGGCTTCAGTATGTAAAAGTTTTTTTTTCCGGGTGGACATACACTTTAATAATAAATAATTATAAAGGTGTAAGACCCATACAACATATGGGAGGGAGGTTAATGCCCAGTTGGTGAGAAGTTTGACTATATGTGCAATAACTTGTTTCGGTATACTGTATTTGATGTCTCTACTACTGAAGGCTTGCATGTTTCTCAGGCATTTTCAATTACCCACATTGTATGCACTACAATCTTTTATCGGAGCGCATGTTGCAAATTACATATGCCCTAATCGACGGAATCACAGTAATGCACATTAATACACGTGAAACACACTACATTGCAATTGCGCATTTCATACCATCTGCTGTCAGTGTGGCTGCACCGTCAGTGTGCTGATTATCTAAAAATCTTGGCTTGGCCTTACTTGTTTATCCTTTTGTTTTTCTTCTACAATTGGAATACCTTGAGGGCTACTCGTACTTGAAAGTAGGTTCTGTTTTGGGATTTTTGGATCTTCGGGTTTTTCCCGAGTTCAGTAAATCCAAATAAGAACGAAACTTCAGAGTTTCCAAAACCTCTACTTAGGAGTGCTGGGGAAGAAAGACAAGCATTGCGAAAATAGGGTTTGGGAAGGTACTTGCTCTATGAGTAAACATTCTTGGGATGGGCATGCCTTTTAAAGGAGAACTAAAAGTAAAAATTTTTAAAATCAGCAACATTGCATAGAGTATCAAAGCCTGAATTCTCTCCCTACCTTATTTAATGTATTAGTGACATCTAGAAATAATCTGTAATTCTGCAGGCTTTATGAAATTTATATCAATTGGTTTTCCGTCTGTTTATTCTAGATTTAAAAAAAGTCATGGGTGGGTCATCCACTAATCACTTTACAGGTTCCACAGTCTTCAGCTTGTCCACTCTATGAGATGTCTGCTAGATGATTGGTATCAAAGTAACAGAATCACACTAGCAAAACCAGGGGCGTAACTAGGGGGGCAGGAGGACTTACTGCAGGGGGGCCCAGGACAGACCTAGCCTCCTCCCAGAAAACCCCTGTGGATTAAGCATGGATAGGGGCCCCATCATAGTTTTGCTGGGGGCCCAGTGATTTCTAGTTGCGCCACTGAGCAAAAGGGATATCTCCTACCCCCAAATTACCAGGTGCAGAAAAAACATAAATGATACAGCACTGCACTCTTACAAAGGAACATTTTGCCTGTCATGTAGACACAAAAGCCCTAGTGACATTATCAGTATGGCAGCAAGCAAAGTGCAACCCAAGTATGTTTCTTCAAATCGGAACATTACTTAATGGCGCGCTGATCATTATTTATAAATGCCTTAATGTGGCAAGTCTTGAAACTTTCTGAATAATTTAATTTGGCTCATCTCTTCCTAAAACCATAGGGAGAATTCCTAACCGCACTGCCTGTATGTATTTATTCAGCACTGGTGAAAGGAAATCTGGGGGATCTGAAATATATTCAGTAATTAATTATTAAAAAATGTTTAAATAATAATAAATATTTTTCCTGGTAGATCATAAAAAGTAAATAACATTAGCAGCTCGGAACATATGTTTAAACAGGAAAACCTCCCGACCGTTCAAATAAAAGTAAAAAATGATAATATGCCATTGGGAGTTCCCTCAACTGAGATTGTTCTCATAAATATGACAGTGAAAGGAAGTTTTGTTCCAGCAAAACTGTTTCATTCTCTGGAGTGACGACAAAATACAGGATTGCGCAGAATTGCAAGACACAAAGCGCCGTACGGGCTTCTTGCATATAAATAAGAAAACAGCAAGGTATTAAAAGTCTATCAGCATCTGGCAAAAGAGTTACAGGCTGAGATAGTTTCAGCAGTGTTAAAATAAAGGGGAAAACATGACTTAAAATGTAAATATTGTCATAAAGCCTTGGTTATGTGTCCTTAGCCAAGATCTATAAAATACTATTATTTTATTACTCCTGGAGGGGGTGGTACCTGTAAATCTGAATTATCTACTGTGTTTCTAATCACTGCACAAATCAACAGGTTTGTAATGTGCCATTGTTTGCTGATTTAAGTTAAAGTAAAACTGCTGATCACAAACATTTAATAACTGTAATTAGTGGAGTTAAACGCTTTAATCAACACAACCTGATTACTAATAGTAGAAAGTTATGTAATGTCCAAGGGAGGGAGTCTATATAAGAGAAGGAATTGCCCATTCAGTCTAAAGGTAGCCATTAGATGGCCAATGGTTTTCCATTGAAAATCCGATCAGCAGAGCCGACCTTACACGATTTCCGTAGATTTCAGCTTGAAATCTGAGGATGATGAGCTCTGGAAAATGGTGTAAATGGAAAATTTTCCGCCTTGCAGATCTTTGTTTTTGTCGATTTGATTTGCCAAAAAACCTGGAAACTGTCATTGGTGTAACAGCCAATTTGATCGAATTTGCCAAATTGATCAGAATATCAATTCTGTGCTTAACACCCCCCCACAACCCCATGCTGATTCTGGCACCTGACCAATAGAAAAGCACACTTCTTACAGAATGGACCTTCCTATTGGTCAGACCTTGAACACAAGTTAAAGGGGTGACCAGACCGGCTAAACCTGTAGAGTTACTTTTTTTCCACTGTTTATGATTTTTTATGGTCCTTCTGGCACCAGGGTAGATGTTTGTCTGTTTCAAGCAAAGTATTGTAGTGGGGAGACGCACACACGGTTTAAGTGCTTTTATTGTGACATTCTCTGAGCACGACGTTTCGGGGTTACCCCCTTCCTCAGTTGCATAATTAAAACAATCAAAGTGCTGGTTTAAATACAGTGACTACCAATTGGATGGAGTTAACAACAATCAATTTTATGTTGGTAACTGAGTGCTAATTATTAAAATCCATTGTAATAATGATTATGATAACAATTATAATAAACAGTGATTTTTAAAACAATTATAATAAATAGTGTGCTATTTATAGATATTGCCTTTAATCCCTTAGTTCTAAAGTGCTTATCTTTAAAATGACATTAAGTGCTGAGTATCTTCAAAAGTGATGAAGAAATCAAACAACAATAGATGTTTGTCTGTACACATTGATATCTATAGTTGGATCTGATCTGCTTTTCTAGACTCTGGATGCCGAACAAGAAGAAAAGGATTGCGTTGATTTGACACAGAGCCATACAGACAGACAGACAGATACTCCTACAGACACACACACTCATGCAGGCGGGGACACACTCATAATACAGATAGACACCAATGCAGACAGACAGACTAAACATACAATTATTCAGACAGGCACACACTCATGCAGATAAACACACACTAATATACACACCTAATATATAGATGGTATGTATCAAATAAATGTGCTTAGATTATAAGCTCTTTGGGGCAGGGCCTGATGTGAATGTATACATGTAATTGTAAAGCGCTACAGAAGATGATAGTGCTATATAAATCCACAATAATAATAATACAAACAGACATACACTCATACAGACAGACAGTATAAACACACACACTCATACAGAATCACACTTATCCAGACAGACACACATGCAGACAGACACTCATGCAGACAGACACACACACACATAAACTCATAGAGACAAACACAAACACTCATACAGACCGACAGGCACACACTCATACAGACAGGCACACTCTTGCAGACAGGCACACTCATGCAGATGAAAAACTAAAACTTGGGGTAATGGGGGATATGTATAAGATCAATCAATGGGACCTGTAAACCATTTTTCTTATTTCTTTCAAAGATCCAATGAGCAATACTGGGCAGGCAGGTTTGTTTTCATGTCCCTAGAGTCCAGCAAGATCCTGCATCAGTAGCTGTATCCGTAGCATGTAATTCAGGAAGATTCTAATGGTGGGCATAAACCTTGCTGATTTTAAACAAATCCTATCAGAACTGATGGGATTTACTGAATATCAGCTAGATGGATAGACCAAAAACAATTGACCACATTGGCAAAGAATAGGGATGGACTGAAACTCGAACCCAGGTGGATTTTATGAATTTGTACAAACTCAGACTTTTTAGAACTCTCCAGACTACAAACTTGCGGGTTTTCTGAACATATTTTCGATGATTATCGAAAATTTGAGGATTCTTGAATTTTCTAATCAATAACCCTTGACTTTAGCACTCCATATCCCCAGAATGTGGCGTTCACTAACCTTTGAATTCGCCAATAACCCTCGAATGCGGCTATACCCCTTGAATGAAGCGTTTGCTAACCCTCTAATTCAGCGATAACCCTGAAATTCGCCCATAACTCTTAAATGCAGTGTTTGGTTACCCTCAAATTTAGCAATAACCCTCGAATGTGTTGATCGATTTTGGTCACCCATAAAAATTCAAGGCAGAAGCCGGACAATTGCCCGATCATGGGGAAAGTTTTGGTGATGTGTATGTGTTCCCTAGACCATTTCCCATGTCCAGTTACCATGTAGAGTAAGTTACCATTGCTATTTTAACTGTATTTTATCAGAACTATAGAAATTTTACTGAAGTTCTATAGTTCTAAAATGAACCAAACTTTAGAAAATTCATCCATATCTAGCAAAGAACTCTAGTCATCCATCTCTAGAAAAGACCTTAGTTGGTCTGTACTGGTGGAATATTTCCATTGTTCGGTATTGGTTTCCTTTATTTAAAAGTAGAGGGGGCAGATACAAAATGTGCATGGATGGGTACATGTTCAATCAATCCCCACACAGACTATGGCACGTTAGTTGGGTACATGTATTACAATAGAATCTGTATGCAATGGTAATCTCATGTACATGGGGCTGAGGGACTTTAATTTCTTAAATTCATGTCCAGATCAGCAGGGGGGAAAAGGGCCACACGTAAATAGATGGCGAATGGACTAGTACATTGGTTAAATTACAACGATTCATTATACAAAGTTGAACATAGTGATTAGAATAAACAAATTATACAGATCCGGTACGGAGCATTTTATAAATACGGTAGATTTTTAATTTAAATGCTGAATTACTAATATGGCAAGAAAAACCGCAACATCGGCTCAAAAATCAAAACTGTTGAGTAAAAACTAAAGCATGCCTAATTACATACACATGGTTTATTCAAATTATGCACAATATACTGTTATATTAAAAAAAAGGCTCATGCAGACCCATGAACAAGGGGTACAGAGTGTGAGGCTCTTCTATGTATATTTCAGCAGCTTACTAATGAGAGGCTAAAGAAAAAGCTAAACACTGCTGTGTTTTAATTAGAAAAGGTTTTAAAAAACAAAACAAAAAAACCCTGTGGTTATGTATTCAGTGAGCAAGTCTCTCACCTCTCGGTAATTGGTGTCGCGAATTGCATTATAAATAAGAGGGTTTTTTTGTTTTTTTTTAAATTTCTTTTAAGGTTTACGCTAATGCAGTTAAGTTAGAAAAGAGAAAACTTCTTTTTTTTAGCTAAGGAGCCGAACTAATATTTTAACTAACCTGCCTTTTTTTTCTCCCAGCAATCATTTCTGCTTGTTGTTGGCAGAATATTTTTCTTTCAGAGCTTTCATGAGAAGGATCAGCCAAGGGACTTGATGTGACCTTTGATGAAAAAAGCTTTAACAAGCAAATATCTCAGAAAGCATGTTACTGACTTTAAGGCAACCAGATATAACTGCTATTGTATTCTTCCTGGGTTTGCAGAATTACTTTGCTGACAAAAGGCAGGATAAAAGACATAATTTTTTTGTCATTATAAAATGCAGGACATGATGTAGAAATAAAGGTCTTGTTCTGTGACAGGAGACTTGCTTGTAACATAACTGGAATCTTTGACATGCGCTATTTCATTCCTTCTACATCACCTCCAGTGATCGAAACTGCCCAGGGTAAGTCTTGAAAACAGCAGACAATTGGTGTCAAACAACCCCACCTCTATTTAGGCTTGGTTTCTTTATTTTCACATAGATGACATCCTTGACACCTCTTTTGAATTAATCCTGTTCTTTGGCCAAGATGTTGACATTACAATCTTCAAATGTATGTCCTTTTTATTTAAGATGCGGGTATGCATCTGAGTCCTGTTTTGATAGGACCTCTAAGCCACAATACAATCAACACCCTGCATTCAAGAGGTTCCCGAAAACCTTGCTGTTATATGCTGATTGGAGCAAATTCCAGGGTATTTATTGTCAACGGATTCATGTACAAGTCAATCTGAATTGAGGAAGTCAGTCAGATTAACTTCAAGTCCAGTTAATCTAAATAATAAAACAGAGAATTTATAAAATACAGTAGTAATAAACTGTCGTGGCTATGGATGTAAAAAAGACAAAGGCCATTCATATTTAGTCATCAATATTAGTCAAGGGTAAGTTAAAATTGAAGCAAAGCCCAATTTAGTTATTAGCAGAGAAAAAGGCAAAAGAAAAATAATTTCTGTCCCTATGGCACAAAACCATAATATTGCTCCCTGGATCAATAAGTTTGAACATTTTTGTTGCTCTGACCAAATATAAACTCTTACATTTATATATTGAATCATCCATTATTACATCCTAAGGCAAGGAATTCTAGGGCTTTAATAAACTTATCATAAAGGATCCCATTTCTTTGATGATACTTTAATGTCTTTTCATCCAGTTTTATAGAAGGGCTTTTTGTCACTTGTATAATCAACGCAACGGAAATATCATTGAGAATTCCCTTAGCAGACTATAGATGTATCTTCCTAATGTTCTTACATACAATATAAACACTGTCCAAGGTCTATTATTGTGATGGGGTCAGTGTTACCACATAGGGATATGAAGTCCAAACTAGAAATGTAAGTCTTGGTTAAAATAAAGGCAGAAAACCAAATGAGTGCGCATTTTATTGAAAAGAGGAAATAGACCTTTGGGCAGAATGGTGTCCAGTAAAGTGAATAGTAAAGAGTAACTGGACAAAACAAATTCAGTTATTACTACACTGAATATCACTTAGTGTAAGAATGTGGATCTAAAAGTGCCCTCAACTGATCCTGCAGAAATTCTTCAGGAACCACCTTGCCCGTTCTTTTTTGCGACCGACATATGATTGCGACGGTCCCGCCTGGCCCAATCATTTTGCATTGTATGTCAGTCACAAAAAAAGAACGGGCTAGGCGGTTCCTGAAGAACTGCTCGAATGTGTCGAGAATTGCTTGAATTGGTCGGGGTGTGAGTTCTAATGTATAGGCACCTTAAGAGTGTGAATCTTGGACTGTTCTAAGATAACATATTAGATGTAAATTCTTATTGTTAAGTAAATACATGGAGTATAATATTTATAAATGCAAATAATGTAGAAATATTTAAATACTAATAACACTAATACTATTAATCTGCAAGAACCAATCAGATGTAATCTAGAAGATGATTGGTTACTACTTGCTACACATTTATATCATTGGTAACCTTTGCATCTCTTATTAAATTAGCCCCTGTGTATTTTACAGGAATTGAGAGAATGAGTAACATACAGTGGAGTAGTAGAATGGAACTTGCTCTCAAATTTAAATCATTTTCTGTTTTACAAGAAAAAGTTATAGTAACTACCCGTATAGTGTGGACCAAAATTGCTATATATACCGTATACAGTAAATATTTTGAATAATCTGATTTATTCAGGTGCTCTGACATTATCTGTTTCCCCATGGTCCTTGGTGGTATTAGTTAGGTATTAGTGATATTAGTCAAGATTGCAGGCTCAGTTGCCAAATAATTATTTGGCAAAAAGAAAGTGTTGCCAGCAGTAAAGGATCCTGGGAGAAAAAATAGGATCAGATTGCACAATTCCATACATTTTCATGTAAGTGAGGGTATAGTATCCCTTTAAGCAAACGCTGATAAATTCCTGCTATGAGCCTGATTTGAATCCCTCCTAACATTTTCTTAAAGCAAAATTAAAGGGAAACTGTGGTCTCCAAACCTTTAAAACGAGCCATCAACCACCTCTCTACGTGCTCCACAGCCCAAGATACACAGAAATGACTGACAAGAAAGTTAATGGGTGGGAGGCTGAAATGTGACATTCCTGAGGCTTCTCCTGCACAGTGCCGCCGGCGAGCACAGCCTCAGACTCCCTCAGTGTGTGAGGGAGACAGGAAGTCCCTCCTCCTCTCTGCTGTGTGAAGGACCTGTAGCTGCAGAGAAGGTAAGGTAAGCCACCCTTCTCTCTCACAGTGTGAAAACAGCCTTTTCAGGCAGAGTTTTTGGGGGGGGGTGTTAAAGGGTGTGTCACAGTGGCCTACAGCACCTGGTGGGGCCTTAGGCACCAGCGGATGGGAGGGGCTTAGGCACCCGCGAGTGGGCAGGGCCCCATGGGGCTGTAAGGGAATGCCCCCCCAAGGGGGGCCTGCAACTAGAGGGACCATGGGGTCCATGAGTGGGAGGGACCAGGGGGGCTACAAAGGGGAGGAGACACAGGGCAGATTGACTGACAGGTTCCAGAGCAGGAAGCAGGAAGTGCAGGGGACCTGGTGATGCTGCTGCCACATCACACACAAAAATGTAAATATCTTCAAAACTATGCAAAATAAACAATGAAAATAAATTGCAAAAACTCTCAGGAGAGCAATTATCAATATACCTAAAGTCATTTTTGGACCACAGTTCCCCTTTAAGCTCTAAAAATAAAAAATCTTTCTGCGCACACTTAATATAAGGGGCAATGTGAGTGTTCTTTTGCCCTAGTTTTATAGTTTAAAACTAGAGATGGCTGAACATCATAGTTCATTCCGTTTTCGAACTTTCGAACTTCAGTTCGAAATTTCGAATTTGGACCCCTTAAAGTCAATGGGAGAGTGATAGTTCGAAAAGTCCGGATGATTTACAGATAAACTAATACTGAAAATGGCTGTGGTACCTGGGAAATGGTCTGGGGAACATGTCACTATCACCAAACCTTGTTAAAACACTTTTTAAACATGAGCGGGGAATCTTTGGGTTTTGCTCAAGCTACATTCGAGGGTTACGGCCAATTTTGAGGATTACCGAACGATACTTTCGAGGGTTAGCAAAAATAGAACCATAAATCTGAGGGTTACCAAAATCAAACGATACTCTAGAGGGTTAGCGAAAACGAACAATACTTTTGAGGGTTAGTGAACGATACATTCAAGGGTTAGCAAGCGTCTCGTAAATTCGATAATTTTCTAAACAGCGGCGACGAACGTTCGATAATTATCAAAAGTCTGGAAAGTTCGAAAGTCAGAGAAATTCGGGTCCGGGATAGTTCGAGAAGTCTGAGTTCGTTCGAACTCGATATCGATATGTTTGGCTCGAACTCGGGTTTGAGTTCAAGTTCTAGTCCATCTCTATTTAAAACCTGCATATTGCTGCTGATGAGATGGACTTTCCTTGAATTGCCACTTCTTCTTGGCCCAGCCCTTCACTCTAAGCCAGCCAATCCATAGAGCAGCAGTAATAAGCTTCTTCAAGTTCAGACGTACATCCAGTTGCACACATGCCTGAAAGTCAGTAGTACAGTACGGGAGACACTGACATTACAGGGGTTGGAAGCTGAGCTATAACTTGTAAACCATGCCGACGGGAGCACAAACAGAACGTTATCTATGTATAACGTAATAGTGTAAGATTTTAATTTGACGGTATTGTTCTCCTATTTTTTAAACACTTAAACAATTCTTGTGCTTTTTTATAATGTTTTCCACTGACTTCTTAGATGCATGGCAAAGCAAAGACTGTTTTCTTAATAAAATAATCACGTCTTTATCAGCTAGAGGTCCGGTACATTAAGGCCATGCAAAGGTTAAACCAAATAAATAGAATGTTTGACTGAACTATATTTTACTGGATCTTCTGCACAGCGATGGTTTTCTGGTTGAGAAATCAGGTAGTCTATTAGCAAAACACAAGGGAGTGTATGTTTATAGGGCAGATGTGTGAGGGGAATATTTGTGAATATTTAAGTAGAGTTATGAACAGAAACAGAGTGTATCAATCAAATATATGTCAGGAGAAACAGTAAACCTGCAGATATAGATTTAATGGTTACAGGCTGCATCTTATTCGAGCTAATTCAACTGGAAACATAAACGGTGGTGGGGGGGGGGAATCTATGTCCATTGCACAATAAACCCTGCACAGCTGACAGTATTCATTTTTGTAAGCTCATCTCATTCCAGGGCATATAAGTGTGTGTAACGTCTATTTGGGCTATGCACGGAGAGCCAGTATCGTAAGTTATGTCTTAAAGTCATGTTAACCCTTGGTACATTGGTTATCGTGACTTTAAGACGGAAAAAGCCATTTGCGGCTCTCCGTACATAACCCTATATATAGTTTACATATTCTATAAGGAATGATAAGGCAGATATGCAGTCCCTATACCCCTTCACCTTTGTTTCTCATTAAAGGGACAGTTCAGTGGAAATTATCAATATTTGTTAAATTGTTAGTTTGTGTAATTCCTTCTTAGTCATTTTACATATTCCCTAACATTTTGAAAAATCAGTTGCTTTCATACCCTTTGCTGTTCCCTGCTGTTGACACTAATGAGCTGACATTTCTGGTTCTGTAATATTCCTTCTTCTTCCCAGAATGCACCACATCCTTGGAATATTCCTAACAGTAATTTCTACTGATTGGCTGTTGGATGGGTCAAACATACTCAGATCTCTACTGAGCAACTGAATCAACCCAGGCGCTGGGTCAAGGGCAAGACCATAATGGTCTATATTAGGGGTCCTGCAAACAGAAAGTCAGTTTTTTGGTTGCATTTATTTATACACAGAATGCTGAATGGGCAGATTAAGGTCATTGGGATGAAAAAATACTGCTCTTTTTTCTGAAAAGCATATGTATTTGCACTGAACTTTCCCTTTAAGTCCCTGTAGGTAAGGTGCAGTTGGAAGACATACTGTATGGTGCTTTTGACATATACGTTATGCTCCTACCCCATAGAAGGTGAGTTAAAGGTGAAGTTCAGTGCAAATACATGTGCTTTTTAAGGAAAAAAAGCAGCATTTTTTCCATCCCAATGACCTTAACCTGCCCATTCAGCATTTTGTCTGTGTATAAATAAATGTTTCCAAAATACTGACTTCCTGTTTGCAGGAATAGTGTCCGTTATGGACTTGCCCTTGACCCATCGCCTGGATTGGTTCAGTTGCTCAGTAGAGATCTGAGCATGTTTGACCCATCCAACAGCCAATCAGTAGAAATTACAGTTAGGAACATTCCAAGGTAGGGTGCATTCTGGGAAGGAGAAGGACCGTTACAGGACCTGAAATGTCAGCTCACTAATGTCATTTTTTAAAGTGGAAAAAAACATGTAGAATAACTAGGGATACAGTATATAATAAAAACTTAGAACTTTAAAAATAATATTTTCCACTAAACTTTCCCTTTAAACTGGTTTCCCAAACCCCAGTGATATATATTTTTTAATATATCGTATTGAGACACTTGCAGGCCACATTATAATGACCATTATCATACAATGGTAATGCACAAGACTCATAAACATCCTGTAAAATATACTGTATAGTGAATAATGCACCCCCTGTCTAAGTATGTTACATAGGAACTATAAAGATATAATATACACAAGCTTGGAATAGCCTGTAAATAATATCCTTATAAATGGTGCTAAACTATGTGGGGCTCGTTTACCCAGAGCTGCTATCGTTCTGGGTAAATGCACCTTCAACGATTTAATAGGTGCATATTTGCTGGTGTTAAAATCCTGCTATAAAACTAGAGCAAACACGATATTGAATCGTGAGCATCGGATGCGCAGGGGATTTTTGCTTAACCCGCGCATCCAACGCTAATTTGGAGTTAAGTCGCGCTAACCGGTAGTGAACCGGTGAGCCTGTGTGTATTCTAAATTGTTTTCTTTTCATTTAAGATATAAACTTTAAAAGTCACATTGTAGTTTAATGATAGGTAGCAATCCAGTTCTATTCTTATACTGGGCTAGTCTAAACCATCAAGATACCAGGGTAACAAAGGTCAATCAACTTATGCATTGTGTTGGAGTGAGGCAGGTATTTTAGAGTGTGACAATGGAGGGCCCCAACACCTCATTAGAACACTGTTCTTATAAATAAATGATTGACTATCAGTTTTGGTTGGTGCTCGGCTATGTCACCAGAGTCACATGATTCAGTAAAATGTGTGTATTATTGGAAATAATGTGCTCCGTTTATTAAAATATAAGGGTTTTAAAATTCAACTGTGTTTTTATTCGGTCATTTAACTCTATGATATTAAAAGGGATCTGTGATCTCCATACAACTATCCTTTATTAAACAGGAGCACACTCCAACCTTTAAAATTAATCCAGGATCATGCATTTAGCTGCAGTCTATTCAAAGTTACACAGTGTAAAGGGTGCTAGCACTGTGAGCTTTGACAAGATTGTTGAATCTGAAAAGATTTTTTTTTTTCTCTCACTAAGTTTTCCATAAGCAGAGGAAAGGACAGAATTCTTGCAGGTCTGTAACTAGCTTGAGAAAAGATTGCTCAGAGCACATGCCTGTCACAGAGACAGGACAGTCTAGGAAGTGTAACTTTACAAGCCTATAAATTAAATTCCAGATACATCATCCTTGGCTGGTTTGAAAGTTACTAGAGAGTTCGGGCACGTATATGGATACCACAGTTACCCTTTAACTTTCTTATAATATTCTGTAAGGGGCATATTATTTAATATCTAAACAGTGCTTAGCTACGTTATCAGTTATAACTGGATCTTAGTGATGTCATTCTATAACAACTGAATCTCTGTACCACACTGTACCCACCTCATGTTTATCTAAAGAAAGCAAGTTGCTGGGGATACTAGCTATTAATTAAAAACTCATACTACTAGCAAATAGCTTCCTATAACTGTGCACATACATTTCTTTCTGAGTAACATTAATGCTGTGTACCCATTAACGTTGGCTCTTTAGCTAAATAATATAAAAATGTTCTAGCAGCAGGAATTAAAAATGGGAAACCTCCTTCTGATTGCGAAGAAAAAATAACTGGAGAGTCTATTAACCTTGTTCCGCAACAAATACATTTTAAAGAAGAACACAGGATGCTAATTATACATTGAACCCCCACCAATCAATAGATGTAGAATGGTTGTTGAGCAGTATGTAATTGAAAGGCTTGCCATTGGACCACTTGCTTTTAGGATGAGATGGTGTTTTATTTGCTTCAATCCTCCATCAGCAGAAAACATATTATTTAATGATTTTTTTCCCCTTTGAATGTCTTTCAACTTTTGGATTTCCTTAGCTTTCTTTGACACGGTACTTAAATTTGACATATTTAGGTAGTAATAACCTTTTTCTTTCAGAAGCTTCTATTATTAATCTGTTTCTCTAGCATCTGAATTATTTGCTAATATAAGACATACTGTGCCCCCCCCCCCCGCTCTCTTTTTCTTACAACGCAAATGGTCTTTGAGTCAGAGCAGAATCTTTTATTTCTGTATTTTTTCTGTCCATCAATTGGAAGTGAGTTTTGTGAGTTCATACAATAACAGAGTAACAGTGCACCTAGCTGAGAGATTGTATTACATTAGAATGCACATTTCCCAACAGAACAAAATGACATGTTGGTCTTGCCATGCAGAGAGAAGATGGTGGTAATTGCTGAGAACCTTTGATACATATTAATATCTGTCATACAAGGTACTTGGGAACATTTTCTTGTAGTTGACCTGAGCTGTGTCATTTGATTTCCTTTTCAGTCCATTTGAAAGTACAGTAATCTCATTTCTTTCCTGTAAAAAGAATAAAATAAAAACGCGACTTACAAAGCCTGAGGATTCGGGTGCCATAATCTTTATTTTCTCTTATTAGAAATTTTATGCAACAAAGTAAGATTTTGGACTCCTCGATGATTTATCAAAAAGCATGGGGTATGTATTTTTCTTACTGTATTTTAAAGGGAATGTCTACCCCCAAAACTAAAACTAAAATTTAACCCACTACTGGCCCCACTCTGTAGTGTTAAAAATCCTTACCTTACACCTCTGCTCCTTATGGTTCTCCTGCAATGCCTGTTGAGAATCCTAGAAAGGGAACCTACCAGTTTTTACATTAACGGGGGAGGTAAAGGAGCTTTCTGAGTGAACAGTTTGCGTATCTTCCAAAAATACAGAAGATATAATATTTTCTAATATATATTAATAATAGGGATGGCTCAAACCCAAACCCAAGTTCGGCCAAACTTTACAATGCATTTCATTTCATGCATTTTTCTAATGGTGTCCATAGACACAAAAATAGCGGTTGTACGATATTGCAATATTACAATATTGTGTATGGACAATCGGCCAATGGTGTCTTGGTAGAATAAATGCAATCTAGACTTTTTTACCCAAATGTTATATGTTTAATATTGTTAAACCAGGTTCTGGTCAGAAATCCAACATATTAGATGTGACTTGTCCGAAAAACAATGGGGGAGATGCCATTTCAGAAGCTGACGCCTGTTATTTGACCGTGAATGCTGTAAACACTTTGTGGCAGTTAAGCTTCATACACACATGGGCATTTTGGCCGATAATTGTGCTGTGTATGGGCACTTTGTTGGCCGAAATGGGCATTCGTTTGCAGATCCACCAGTCGGGCAACGTTCCCCAACTAAACGGCCTTTTCGCCCGACAAAGTTCCCATACACGGCACAATTATCAGCCGAAATGCCTGTGTATACACAACATGTGGCGCGAGTCGGCATCCGCGATCACATGTGTGTATGAATCTTTTATGCAAAGTGATAAAACGGTCAGATAAGGATTGCATTACGGTGCAGACAAATTACTTTGTTTTTATTGCACATGTTGCAATAAAGACACATTAATCTGTGTGCACCTTTATATTATTATTTTGATATAGGATCGACAATAGCACCAGGGCAATTGAGAGACTGTGGAGGAATGTGTGCCCACTAGCGAGAGGATTAATGATAAATTCTGAAAAGATGCATTGCATATAAAAGTTTATAAAGGTTGGACATTTCCTCCATTTTATCTGGTAGCTACTTATTTAGAAACATATTTAATTCTGTTATATTGTATGTAATTCTACTCTCCGTTAGTGTATCTCTGTTCAATAGCTTCCCACTTTTATAAGTCTTCATTCAGTTTGGTAGAGAATTTTACAATAATGACAAAAAAGCCCTGCCCTAGAAATGCTTTAAGCCTGAATAACTTCAGTACTTTGCACATAATTAGTTCAGATGAAAGGTGTTACATCTAACAGTATAAAAATTAGATAGAAGAATTCAATCCTATATCAACTAAATGAAACTCTATTGGACTTCTTCCAAGACTCCTGGTTAATGATCTTGTCGGTGTATAATGTCACTCTTTCAGTTTATTCTTTTATAGTAACGCTTTCCATTTTTGATGATATAATGTAATAATTTACTTTTAATGCCCATTCTCCTACTCTCTCTTTCAAGACTGTCAATCACATCTTTTTTTAACAGTGAGAAGATTAAAAAAAAAAAAGTTAGCAGGTTGTCCTAATGCCATGTTTGCTTTTAAAGAAATAGCATTTAACAATCTCACTGATGAAACATGTACATGGTTTTAAAGGAATAAAGTGGCAGCCAACTTTCCACTACACCCCTTTAATACTAAACAGCTATATTTTCTAAAAACACTAGAGGATATTAGGTTCTTACACCACTGGGAAAGCACTGGTGAAAAGGGTGCTGGTGATTTCAATCCATCTACTGTTAGCAGAAAACATTTTCTTTCAGCACGATAACTTCTGACTTCCTGCATCTAGAGAAGTGAACTTGAGCTTGTTTTATTATACAATATCCTTTTTAATGTTTGACAGAGAATACCTAATTATAGTGATGCATGGGGTAGATTGCCTCTATATTTATGAAAAAAGAATAATTGTGATAGACTGCAAGTCATTAGCACAGAGCATAGTGCACATTGCATACACAATCTTTAGTCAAGCTTTAATAAATGCAAAGTGTTTCACACTTTCTCTTTTTTTTTTACTCTTGACCCTTTATATCATCATTAACAAGCACAGTTACAGCTCATATCATAACACAGGGGGAAAAAGGTCACAGACCTTGATGTAGCTCTAATTTGAAGTGGTTGCATTATAATTTCACTGGACAAGTAAAGATAGGAATTAATTACGTTCCAGTAACTTTAGTTTTAGCTCAGCATGCAAATATTATTTCTATACAGTAGCTAGAAAATGAACTTTGTACAGCAGGGTTACATGTTTTGCTCATTAGCATACACCAGACAGCTAGGTTTGATAACTGTTGTCCATGTCTGTTTATCCTCAAACCTACACTATATATTTCTGGGGCTATCAAGTCAACATGACTTGATGGAGTTTGGTGGATTACAAGTGTGTGCCTGGTAATATCCCATTGTATCCTATGACATATGTGTTAAATGTAAAAATTGTAGGAGGATAACTGTATCAATTTAATTCTTTGGGATCATCTCAAACATGTTTCTCCTGGAAAGTCACAGGGATGTAATTGTCTTTAAATGGGTTATAAAACTAAGACAAGAGTTAGTTAGACAGGGTACAGTTCTACTCATTATAGGCATGGTCTTGGGAATTACAATTTACCCATAATGACTGTAAAACACCCCTTTCCTAATTTCAATGGACATTGTCTATAGAACATGTATGGAATTATTTCTTCTGCTACAGAGCCACTACTATGTAAAACATGTGTTTAGAATGTTTAGTGACTATTCCCATGCAATTCAATCTAATATTCTGGTGAAAATCCCAGGGTAGGTAATGAAGAACGTTCTCAGGGAGATTCAATAAAAGTTCTTATCATTAAAAATGGTGCTAATTTTGCCCCAACCAATCAGATCTTATTTAACATTTGAAAGATAACATCTGGTTGGTTGGGGCAAAATTAGCACCATTTTTAATGATAAGAACTTTTATTGAATCTCCCTGATGTTTTAGGACAACAATATAAAAAAAACAACATCATCCCCATTACATGTCCACACTTCCAACAGCTGAAATCACTTACTTACATTTACAGCCGTGCTGCCCTCCCTTAGATATCACACAGCAAATATGAGTACTAAAAGCCCGCCTCCTAGACCACCCAGGGCCATGGTTAACATAAAACTTGTCATTGGCTGGTGGGAATGTCTGTTACAACCTCTCTCCTCCTCCTCTGCCAGTTAAACAAACTTGAAATGTCCTGTTGCTAGGATACAGCTTACATAATCAAAATTGATCAGCTAATTGTGGGTGTTTTCTCAAATGCTAGCTTTGAATGAGAGAGGCAGACATATTTGTTCACAGCATGGCTAATTGAAGGCAGAGGGAGGCTCGAAATCAGGGAAAAAATGTATGGGTAGGGCTGCATACCTTTACTATTTTTAAAGCAATTTTAATAAAATGCATTAAGGCAATACAGGTATCTTTAAGTAAGGGTTCCAACCCTTCGGTGAATTTGAGTGCATGTATTTAAATAGAGATATATTTATAGATCTATCATTTACATTTGTATAATGCACAAGTGTGATATATTATAATGGGAGCTGCAGTGCTATATATCCTTATAAAAATCACCTAGCTATGTCACTAAGTGACTCATTTCTTATATTTCTTATATTCCTTGCCCCTCCCATCCCAGTGTTCATGCCTGAACAATGACTAAGCGTTTTGTGCTGTGTTTAACTTCTCTAATGGACGGGAGATGCTTCCTGTCACTTCATAACCAATGTCTCTCTCCTCCTCCACAAAGAACTGTTTAACCGCATAGATGCTGGGCTGGGATGTTCCTTTCTACTGCTAGGAATAGGGACAAAGCTGGAATTTAAATGCGAATGGGGTGAAGGAATCAGATACTTATGTATTATAAGAAAAAATACGCCCCTTTACATTATAATATAAGGATATTACACTGTAAGTGGTGATAATCCCTTATATAATTTATGTATTTTGATGATTTGATGACAGAGAAAGTAAAATAATATATAATCATTATGTTCTGTAGGGGTTTCCCCAGACACGAAAATGGTTTCAAGGGATCCCCACACATAAAAAGGTTGAGAAACACTGGTATGGACTATAAATACATTTTAAAAATAACCCCCTCCCATTGAATATACCCAAGGTGAGGACCTTTAACAGTAGGTCCTCACCACTGGGAGGTATATTGTCAGCAGCACAAAGTATTTCCTGTAATCCTGCTTCTCCTCATGCACCTTCCAGTTCCTGCCCTCTCATAGGTTGATCTGCTCATCTAAAAAAAATAGCACACATGCAAAAATGGATTTTAGGCACCACGGTATGTAGCAGACAAAAATTAATTTCATCTGCAACAGCGCATGATTAAAGGAAATATTGATTTCCTAATCAGATGGTAAGATCCTTGGAGCAGAGTGCTCCTTACCTTTTATATAACAAAGCTGATAATATCTCTCCTTTGTGCAGTGCAGTGTTCCATTCCAACAGTAAGACTATCTCTAGAATCTCCCACTTATCACTGGAACAGCTACTTGTCTGGTGATGAACAAAGTTTGTCCTTATGAGCAGAAAGTGACTACATTTCACTTAATAAGTAGCCATAAAACTTAAGTGAGATTATAGGAGCCAAAAACTACAGTAAAGCCTAAAGAAGAATGAAGGATGCAAAACAAATGACCAATTATAGGGTACACCTGCCCCATTCAGTGTTCCGGTTCAGGATTTAAGACTGCACCCCCTCTGGTCACTCGTGGATTTCCTCTGACGCATACTCAAACTTGCTTACTGACCGTAGCTAATACATCAAAGGGTAAGTTCAAGGGGCACTTCCACGTTATAGTCGGCGCGCTACTGGGTAGTAGCGTGCCAATTATTTAGTGGATAATGCACCCCAACTGTAAATTATAAGGATATTAGAAGTCACAGAGGAGTTCCGTTACCATATAAAAGCACGAGGCCGCAGGCCAAGTACCTTTTATACAGGGCACGGAACTCCAAGGTAGAGGATATTCTTTACAGTTTGGCCCCATAGGGATCAACAGGAGGGGGGTTATATCTGTATAATATATCCATGCTGTCCCCAACATCTACCTACACATGGGCCTCTACTGTCCCCAACTTTTACCTACCCATGGGCCTTTACTGTCCCCAACTTCTATCTACCCATGGACCTCTACTGTCCCCAACTTCTACCTACACATGGGCCTCTACTGTCCCCAACTTTTACCTACCCATGGGCCTTTACTGTCCCCAACTTCTATCTACCCATGGACCTCTACTGTCCCCAATTTCTACCTACACATGGGCCTCTACTGTCCCCAACTTTTACCTACCCATGGGCCTCTACTGTCCCCAACAAATGGGCCTCTACACTGGTATCAGCTCATTTTAAATCTGTATCTGCAACACTTTTATTGTCGATCTGTAACAGGAATAGGTAACCAGTAGATCTCCAGATGGTTTTAAAAACTACAACTCCCAGCATTCTCCTACAAACACTATTATGATTGCAATTATAATTGTACGAACGCATTTGTAAAATTTACAATTTTTAAAGGCACGGTCTTGCTATTTAGTGATACCGCTCCATTATAAATATGGCCCAAAATTACAGATACATATAAAAGAAGTGTGATGTCTTCTAGCTATGAAATCCAAAATGAAGTATTTAGGAATATACTTTTTACCATTGAAGTAGAACCTTGAATGCTAATATACTGAGGTTTGTTACCAAACGTTCTTAATGAAATGCACCTGGATCTGAGGCTAATCTAATGCTGGCCATATACATGCCTGATGTTACATCAGTTCGACATTCCATAGGACCAGAACATCAGGCCATTTACTGGTTTCATTCCATGTGTTTGTTCCCATGTCATTTCTAGGTGGATAATACTTAATACCCTAACGATGGTCACAAAGTAACCAGAAAGGGTGGTTTATCTGGATGGAAAGTCGCAGGAACATAGCAGGTAAGTCTTATAAATGTTTGGGCACCTTAGCACTCTCTGACTCAAACAAACACACAATTTTTAAATAAAAGTCTTACAATGGCTTTGTTTAACTATAGCATGTTACCATTCAAACCAAATTCAAACTTTATACTCAAACTTACCCTTTCTAATTGTTTTTATTACCTTGTCTTTATCTGTATAATTGTGCATATCCCCTTATTTGTATCCTCTGTATCATTTTAATGTGCAGTGTTGGGACCCAATATCCCCTTAAAAATTAATAAAGGGAATTAACCCCTTTCCAACTGTGTAATCCTTATATTAAAAAGTAAAATATAAAGCCAGGAGGAGAATGAGAATAAAATACTAAGACCAACGTTTAAGAAATATATAATATAAAATATTTTACTTTTATTTAACTCTAATAATACATTCCCAGAGTTGATCCAGAGGAAGGCAAAAACCCCACCTGAGACAAGGGCCCAAGATGGGGAAAATTCCTATCTATACTCCGTGTGGCAATCGGATTAATCCCTGGATTAACTAAGAGCATTTTTAATTTATATAAAACCAAAGCATAAATATAACTCCCCTCTCTTGGCTGGGGAGTGGCGTCCCACAGAGGACGGTCACCTGAAGTTCAGCGATGTCCCACAGAAGACAGTCCCCGAGAAGTTCAGTGGCGTCCCACAGAAGATGGTCCCGAGAAGTTCAACGGCGTCCCACAGAAGATGGTCCCCAGAAGTCCAGCGGCGTCCCACAGAAGACGGTCCCCACAGAAGACGGTCCCCAAAAGTCCAGCGGGGTCCAGAATCCAGAGACGTTCCACAGAAGACGGTCCCCAGAAGTCCAGTGGAGTCCAGAATCCCACAGAGTGTCTGGAGAGCGTAGGTCCCTGGCTGGCTGTTTTCTGCTGCTTGTGATCTACAGTTGTCAGTTACTTACTGCTGTGCCTTTGCCTTTGTGGGGGAGCATTTTTGGGAAAGGTGGGGGGGGTCTGTTCTTGGGTAGGGGTTGTGTGGGGGCTACTGGGCCTGAGTGGGGGTTGGCTGTGGGACGCCACTGAACTTCTGGGGACCGTAACATAGTAACATAGTAATTAAGGTTGAATAAAGACATAAGTCCATCAAGTCCAACCTATTCACCCTCTTTTTTTTTTTTTTTTAACCCTACCTAACAGTTGATCCAGAGGAAGGCAAAAAAAAAAAAAAAAACCAGCTGAAAAGAGGGAAAAAATTCCTTCCTGACTCCAAACGGCAATTGGAAAGTATCCCTGGATCAACCAGATCTATATGCATTAATACCAGTAATTCTCAATGTTTTTTAGTTTTAGAAACTTATCCAGGCCTTTTTTAAAGGCTATTTAATGAACTTGCCATTACCACTTCTGCTGTAAGACAGTTCCACAGTTTCACCGTTCTCACTGTAAAGAAACCTTTCTTAACCTGAAGATGAAACTTCTTTTCTTCCAACCTTAAAGGATGTCCACGAGTCCTCTGATATGACCTATTAGTAAACAATGCACCAGAGAGTTCATTGTATGGCCCATTAATATATTTGTATAAGGTTATCATGTCCCCACGCATACGTCGCTTCTCCAATGTAAACAGCCCTGACTTGTCTAATCTGCCTGCATATTCAAGCCCCTCCATTCCCCTTATTAATTTAGTTGCCCTTCTCTAAACTAAACTGTCTTCTGTGGGATGCTGCTGAACTTCCGCGGACCATTTTCTATGGGACGCCGCTGAACGTCAGGAGACCATCTTCTGTGGGATGCCGATGAACTAATGGGGACTGTCTTCTGTGGGACGCCACTGAACTTCTTGAGACTGTCTTCTGTGGGATGCCGCTGAAATTCTGGAGACTGTATTCCTTGGGACGCTACTGGACTTCTGGGGACTGTCTTCTGTGGGACGCCGCTGAACTTCTGGGGACTGTCTTCTGTGGGACGCCTCTGAACTTCTGGGGACTGTCTTCTGTGGGACGCCGCTGAACTTCTAGGGACCATGAAGACGGTCCTCAGATGGTCAGCGGCATCCCCCAGAACAAACTTCTAGGGACTGTCTTCTGTGGAACGTCACTGAAATTCTGGAGACTGTCTTCTGTGGGACGCCAATGAACTTCTGGACGCCGTTGGACTACTGGGTACCGTATTCTGTGGGACTTCGCAGATCTGTGGGATGCCGATGATCTTCTGTTGTTCTCTTCTGTGGGACGCCACTAAACTTCTGGGGACTGTATTCTGTGGAACGCCACAGGACTTCTGAACACCGCTGGACTACTGGGGACCAACTTCAGGGGACCGCCTTCTGTAGGAAGCTGCAGAATGTAAGGGGACCATCTTCTGTGGGACACCACTAAACTTCTGGACGCCGCTGGACTTCTGGGTACCCTCTTCTGTGGGAGACTGCAGAACTTCTGGTGACCATCTTCTGTGGGACACCACTGAACTTCTGGGGACCGTCTTCTGTTGGACGCCGTTGAACAGCTGGGGACAGTCTTCTGTGTGACGCCACTAAATTTCTGGAGACCATCTTCTGTGGGACGCCGCTGAACTTCAGAGGACCGTCTTCTGTGGGACGCCGCTGAACTTCAGGGGTCTGTCTTCTGTGGGACGCCGCTGAATTTCTAGGGACCATGAAGACGGTCCTCAGATGGTCAGCGGCATCCCCCAGAACAAACTTCTAGGGACTGTCTTCTGTGGAATGCCGCTGGACTTCTGGAGACCTTCTTCTGTGGGATGCCGCAGAACTTCTGGGGACCGTCTTCTATGGGAGGCCGCTGAACTTCTGGGTACTCTCTTCTGTGGGACGTCGCTGACCTTCTGGGGACTGACTTCTGTGGAACGCCGCTGGACTTCTGGATGCCACTTGACTTCTGGAGACCATCTTCTGTGGGATGCTGCTGGACTTCTGGGGACTGTCTTCTGTGGGACACCAATGAACTTCTGGGGACTGTCTTCCGTAGGACGCTGCTGAACTTTTGTGGATTGTCTTCTGAAGAACACAGCTGGACTTTTGGACGCTGCTGGACTTCTGGAACTTCTGGAACTTCTGGGGACCATCTTCTGTGGGATGCCGCTGAACTTCAGGGTTCTGTCTTCTGTGGGACACTGCTGGACTTCTGGAGACCATCTTCTGTGGGATTCTGGTGGACTTCTGGGTACTCTCTTCCATGGGATGCCGCTAAACTCCTGGGGACTAACTGCTGTGGAACACCGCTGGACTTCTGGATGCCACTGGACTTCTGGAGACCACCTTCTGTGGGATGCTGCTGGACTTCTAGGGACTGTCTTCTGTGGTCTGTCTTCTGTGGGACGCGCTGAACTTCTGGGGACTGTCGAACTTCTGGGGACTGTCTTCTGTGGGATGCCACTGAACTTCTGGACGGCACTGGACTACTGCGTGATGTCTTCTGGGGGACACCACTGAACTTCTGGGGACTGTCTTTTGAGGGATGCGGCTGAACTTCTTAGGATTGTCTTCTGTGGAACGCCGCATTAATTCTGGGGATTTTCTACTGTGGGACACCGCATTACTTCTGGGGACTGTCTTCTGTGGAACGCCACTGGACCTCTGTACGCCGCAGGACTACAGGGAACTGTCTTCTATTGGACACTGGTGGACTTCTAGAAACCGTCTTCTGTGGGATGCCGCTGAACTTGTGGGGACCATCTCCTGTGGGACGCCGCTTAACTTCAGGGGTCTGTCTTCTGTGGTACACTGCTGAACTTCTAGGAACTGTGTTCTGTGTTCTGGACGCCGCTGGACTGCTGAGTACCGTCTTCTGTGAGAAACCACTGAACTTCTGGGGACTGTCTTCCATGGGACGCTGCTAAACTTCTGGGGACCATCTTCTGTGGGATGCTGCTGAACATCTGGGGACCGTCTTCTGTGGGATGCTGCTGGATTTCTGGTGGCCGCTGAACTTCTGGGAACCATCTTCTGTAAGACGCCAATGAACTTCTGGGTACTCTCTTCTGTGGGATGCCCCTGAACTTCTGGGGACTGACTTTTGTGGAACGCCACTGGACTTCTGGAGACCATCTTCAATGGGATGCCGCTGAACTTCTGGGTACCGCTGGACTGCTGGGTACCGTCTTCTGTGAGAAACCGCTAAACTTCTGGGGACTGTCTACCGTGGGACGCCGCTAAACTTCTGGGGACCATCTTCTGTGGGACGCTGCTGAACATCTGGGGACCGTTTTCTGTGGGATGCTGCTGGATTTCTGGAGGCCGCTAAACTTCTGGGGACCATCTTCTGTAAGATGCCGATGAATTTCTGGGTACTCTCTTCTGTGGGACACCCCTGAACTTCTGGGGACTGACTTCTGTGGAACGCCACTGGACTTCTGGAGAGCATCTTCAGTGGGATGCCGCTGAACTTCTGGGTACCGTCTTCTGTGGGACACCGCTGAACTTCAGCGATCTGTCTTCTATGGGAGGCTGCTGAACTTCAGGGGCCTGTCTTCTGTGGGACATGCTGAACCTCTGGGGACTGTCTTCTGTGGAATGCCACTGGACTTCTGGACATCGCTGAACTACTAGGTACAGTCTTCTGTGGGACACCACTGAACTTCTTGGGACTGTCTTCTGTGGGGCACCGCATTACTTCTGGAGACTGTCTTCTGTGGAATGCCGCTGAACTTGTGGGGACCATCTTGTGTGACGCTGCTGAACTTCAGGGGTCTGTGTTCTGTGGGATGCCATTGAACTTCTGGATGCCGCTGAACTTGTGGGTACCGTCTTCTGTGGGACACTGCTGAACTTCTGGGGACTGTCTTCCGTGGGACGCCGCTAAACTTCTGAGGACTGTCTTCTGTGGAATGCCACTGAACTTCTGGGGACGGTCTTCTGTGGGACGCTGCTGGATTTCTGGTGGCCACTGAATTTCTGGGGACCATCTTCTGTGGGACGCCGATTAACTTCTGGGTACTCTCTTCTGTGGGACACCCCTGAACTTCTGGGGACTGACTTCTGTGGAATGCCACTGGACTTCTGGAGACCATCTTCTGTGGTATGCCGTTAAAGTTCTGGGTACCATCTTCTATGGGACGCCGCTGAACTTCAACGATCTGTCTTCTGTGGGACACCGCTGAAATTCAGGGATCTGTCTTCTGTGGGACGTGCTAACCTTCTGGGGACTGTCTTCTGTGGGACACCAAATTACCTCTGGGGACTTTCTTCTGGGGGACACCGCTGAACATCTTAGGACTGTCTTCTGTGGGACGCTGCTGAACTTCTGGGGACTGTCTTCTGTGGAATGCCGCTGGACTTTTATGCGCATCTGAACTTCTGGGGACTGTCTTCTGCGGGACGCCGCTGAACTTTTGGGGACTTTCTTCTGTGGGACACCACATTACTTCTGGGGACTGTCTTCTGTGGAACACCATTGAACTTCTTGGGACTGTCTTCTGTGGAACACCACTGGACTTCTCAACACCACTAGACTACTGGGTACCATCTTCTGTGGGACACTGCAGAACTTCTTTGGACTGCCTTCCATGGGACGCCGCTGAACTTCTGGGGACTGTCTTCTGTGGAACGCCGATGAACTTTTTGGGACCATCTTCTGTGGGACGCCGCTGAACTTGTAGGGACCATCTCCTGTGGGACGCTACTGAACTTCCAGTGACCGTCTTCTGTGGAACGCGGCTGGACTTTTATGCGCAGCTGAACTTCTGGGTACTGTCTTCTGTGGGACGCCGATGAACTTCAGTGGCCTGTCTTCTGTGGAACATCACTGAACTTCTTGGCACTGTCTTCTGTGGAATGCCGCTTGACTTCTCAATGCCGCTAGACTACTGGGTACCGTCTTCTGTGGGACACCGCAGAACTTCTTAGGACTACCTTCCATGGGATGCCGCTGAACTTCTGGGGAATGTCTTTTGTGGGACACCGATGAACTTCTGGGGACCGTCTTCTGTGGAACGCCGATGAACTTTTGGGGACCATCTTCTGTGGGACACCGCTGAACTTGTAGGGACTGTCTCCTTGGGACCCAATGAAATTCCTGTGACCCTCTTCTGTGGAACGCCACTGGACTTTTATGCGCAGCTGGACTTCTGGGTACTGTCTTCTGTGGGATGCCGATGAACTTCTGGGGATTGTCTTCTGTGGGACGCCGATAAACTTCTGGGACCATCTTCTGTGGGACGCCGCTGAACTTGTAGGGACCATCTCCTGTGGGACGCTACTGAACTTCCAGTGACCGTCTTTCGTGACACGCCGCTGGACTTTTATGCGCAGCGGACTTCTGGGTACTGTCTTCTGTGGGACGCCGATGAACTTCAGTGGCCTGTATTCTGTGGACACCACTGAACTTCTTGGGACTGTCTTTCTGTGGAATGCCACTGGACTTCTCAATGCCGCTAGACTACTGGGTACCGTCTTCTGTAGGACACCGCCGAACTTCTTGGGACTACCTTCCTGGGATGCCGCTGAACTTCTGGGGAATGTCTTTTATGGACTCGATGAACTTCTGGGACCGTCTTCTGTGGAAAGCCGATGAACTTTTGGGGACCATCTTCTGTGGGACACCGCTGAACTTGTAGGGACTGTCTCCTGTGGGACGCCAATGAAATTCCAGTGACCGTCTTCTGTGGAACGCCACTGACTTTTATGCGCAGCTGGACTTCTGGGTACTTTCTTCTTGTGATGCTGCTGAACTTCTGGGGACTGTCTTCTGCGGACGCTGCTGGAACTTTTGGGGACTTTCTTCTGTGGGACACCACTTACTACTTTGAGGACTATCTTCTGAGGACCCCGGGAACTTCAGTGGCCTGTCTTCTGTGGAACACCACTGAACTTCTGTGGACTGCCTTCTGTGGAATGCCGCTGAACTTCTGGGACTGTCTTCTGTGGAATGCCGCTGGACTTTTATGTGCAGCTGGACTTCTGGGTACAGTCTTCTGTGGACGCCGACGAACTTCTGGGATCATCTTCTGTGGGACGCCGATGAACTTCTGGGACCATCTTCTGTTGGACGCTGCTGAACTTCTGGGGACGTTCTTCTGCGGATGCCGCTGAACTTTGGGGACTTTCTTCTGTGGACACCGCTGAACTTCAGTGGCCTGTCTTCTGTGGAACACCATTGAACTTCTTGGGACTGTCTTCTGTGGAACACCACTGGACTTCTCAGCACCACTAGACTACTGAGTACCATCTTCTGTGGGACACTGCAGAACTTCTTTGGACTGCCTTCCATGGGATGCTGCTGAACTTCTGGGGACTGTCTTTTGTGGAACACTGATGAATTCTGGGGACTGTCTTCTGTGGAACGCCGATGAACTTTTTGGGACCATCTTCTGTGGGACGCCGCTGGACTGTAGGGACCATCTCCTGTGGGACGCTACTGAACTTCAGTACCGTCTTCTGTGGAACGCCGCTGACTTTTTTGCGCAGCTGGACTTTCTGGTACTGTCTTCTGTGGGACACCAATGATCTTCTGGGGACCATCTTCTGTGGGACGCCGCTGAACTTGTAAAGACTGTCTCCTGTGGGATGCCAACTGAACTTCCAGTGACCGTATGGTGTGAGACGCCACTGAACTTCTGGGGACCATCTTCTGTGGGATGCCACTAAACTTCTCAGAACTGTCTTCTGTGGGACGCCGCTGAACTTCTGGGGACTGTTTTCTGTGGGACACAACTGAACTTCTGGGGACTGTTTTCTGTGGGACACTGCTTAGCTTTCAGTGACCGTCTTTTGTGAGACACCGCTGAACTTCTGAGGACTGTCTTCTGTGGGACGTCAATGAACTCTGGGATTGTCTTCTGTGGGACGCCAATGAAATTCTGGGGTCCATCTTTGTGGGACCCTGCTGAACTTCTGGGACTGTCTCTGTGGGACACCGCTTAGCTTCCAGTGACCGTTTTTGTGAGACGCCGCTGAACTTCTGGGGACTGCTCTGTGGGACGCCGCAGAACTCTTTGGATTGTCTTCCATGGGACGCGCTGAACTTCTGGGGACTGTCTTTTGTGGGACACCAATGAACTTCTGGGACCCATCTTCTGTGGGACACCGCTGAACTTCTGGGAACCATCTTCTGTTGGACGCCGCTGAACTTGCGGTACTGTCTCTGTGGGACGCCGATGACATCTGGGGATTGTCTTCTGTGGGACGCCAATGAAATTCTGGGGTCCATCTTCTGTGGGATGCTGCTGAACTTCTGGGACGTCTCCTGTAGGACACCGCATTACTTCTGGGACTGTCTTCTGCAGGACGCCGCTAAACTTTAGGGGCCTGTCTTCTGTGGAACGCCACTGAACTTCTGGGGACTGTCTTCTGTGGAACGCGACTGGACTTCTGAACACCGCTAGACTACTGGGTACCGTCTTCTGTGGGACACCGCTGAACTTCTTGGGACTGTCTTTCATGGGATCCCGCTGAACTTCTGGGGACTGTCTTCTGTGGAACACCGCTGGACTTCAGGGGCCTGTCTTCTGCGGGACGCCGCTGAACTTTTGGGGACTTTCTTCTGTGGGACACCGCATTACTTCTGGGGACTGTCTTCTGAGGGACGCCGCTGAACTTCAGTGGCCTGTCTTCTGTGGAACACCACTGAACTTCCTGGGACTGTTTTCTGTGGAACGCGACTGGACTTTTGGACGCCGCTAGACTTCTGGGTACCATCTTCTGTGGGACACCACTGAACTTCTTGGGACTGTCTTTCATGGGATGTCGCTGAACTACTGGGGACTGTCTTCTGCAGGACGCCTTTGAACTTCATGGGCCTGTCTTCTGTGGAATGCTGCTGAACTTCTGAGGACTGTTTTTGTGGGGCACCTCTGAACTTCTGGGGACCGTATTTTGTGAGATACTGTTGAACTTCTGGGGACTGTCATCTGTGGGAGATTGCTGAACTTCAGGGGTCTGTCTTCTTTGGGATGCCGCTAAACTTCAGGGGACCGTATTTTGTGGGACACCGCTGAACTTCTGGAGACCATCTTTCGTTGGACGCCGCTGAATTTGTGGGGACTGTCTCCTGTGGGACGCCGCTTAACTTCCAGTGACCGTCTTTGTGGGACGCCACTAAACTTTTTGGAACTGACTTCCGTGGGACGCCGCTGAACTTCTGGGGACTGTCTTCTGTGGGACACCGCTGAACTTCTGGGGACTGTCTTCTGTGAAACGCCACTGGACTTCTGGACGCCGCTGGACTACTGAGTACCGTCTTCTGTGGGACACCACTAATCTTCTGGGGACTGTCTTCTGTGGAACGCCGGTGAACTTAGGGGCTGTTTTCCTGTGGGATGCACTAAACTTTTGGGGACTGTTATCTTGGGACACCGCATTATTTCTTGGGCCGTATTCTGTGGGATGCCCCTGAACTTCTGAAGACCATCTTCCGTGACGCCGCGTGGACTTCTGGGTACTGTCTTCTGTGGACACCGCAGAACTGCGGGGGCCATCTTCTGTGGGACTCCACTAAACTTCTCGGGACGTCTTCTTGTGGATGCCTCGAACCCAGAGGTATGTCTTCTGTGGGACACTGCTGAAACTTCTGGGGACTGTCTTCTGTGGACACACAATACTTTTGGGGACTTCCTTCTGTAGGACACCGCTGAACTTCTTGGGACTGTCTTCAATGGGACGCCACTGAATTTCTGGGGACTGTCTTCTGTGGGACTCCACTAAACTTCTCTGGACTGTCTTCGTGGGACACCGCAGAACTGCTGGGGGCCATTTCTGTGGGACTACACTAACTTCTCGGGACTGTCTTCTGTGGGTGCCTCTGAACCTCAGAGGTCCGTCTTCTGTGACACTGCTGAACTTTGGGGACTGTCTTCTGTGGGACGCACGATACTTTTGGGGACTTCCTTCTGTGGGACACCGCTGAACTTCTTGGGACTGTCTTCAATGGGACGCCACTGAATTTCTGGGACTGTCTTCTGTGGGACTCCACTAAACTTCTCTGGACTGTCTTCTGTGGGAGCCTCTGAACTTTAAGGTCTGTCTTCTGTGGGACACCACTGAACGTTTGTTTTCGTGTAACCACTGGACTTCTGGACGCCGCTGGACTACTGGGTACCGTCTTTTGTGGGATATCGCTGAACTTCTGGGACTGTCCTCCATGGGACGCCGCTGAACTTCTGAGGACTGTCTTCTGTGGGACACCGCAGCTGCTGTGGAACATCTTCTGTGGGACACCACTGAACATCTGGGGATCGCCTTCTGTGGGACGCTTCTTAATGTCAGGGGACCGTCTTCTGTGCAACGCCGCTGAACTTCTTGGGACTGTTTTCCGTGGGATAAGTCTGAACTTCTGGGTACTGTCTTCTATGGGACGCCAATGAACTTCTGGTGACTGTCTCCTGTGGGACGCCGATGAACTTCTGGGGATCATCTTCTGTGGGCCGCTGTTTAACTTCTGGGGACTGTCTTCCATGGGACACCGCTGAACTTTGGGGACTGTCTTCTGTTGATGCTGCTGAACTTCCAGGACCGTCTTTGTGAGATGCCCGCCAACTTCTTGGGACCGTGAAGACGTTCAGCATCTGAACTTCCAGTGACCGTCTTGTGAGATGCCGCTGAACTTCTGTGGACCGTGTTATGTGAGATGCCGCTGAACTTCAGGGTACCGTATTCTGTGGGACAACCGCTGAACTTCTGGGGACCATCTTCCGTTGGACGCCGCTGAACTTTACTTGGGGGACTGTCTCCTGTGGGACAACCGCTGAATTCCAGTGACCATCTTTGTGAGACGCCGCTGAACTTCTGGGGACTGTCTTCTGTGGGATGCCACTAAATTTCTATGGACTGTCTTCTGTGGGATGCCGTTGAACTTCTGGGGACCATCTTCTGTGGGCGCGCCTTAACTCGGGGACTGTTTCTGTGGGATGCCGCTGAACTTCCAGTTACCATCTTTTGTGAGATGCCCACTGAACTTCTGGGGACCGTGAAGACGTCAGCATCTAAAATTCCAGTGACCATCTTTTGTGAGCGTTGCGGAACTTCTGGGACCGTCTTCTATGGAACGCCATGAACTTCTGGGACATCTTCTGTGGGCCGCTGTTTAACTTCTGGGGACTGTCTTCCATGGGACACACCGCTGAACTTTGGGGACTGTCTTCTGTTGATGCTGCTGAACTTCTGTGACGTGTTTGTGGGATCCGCTGAACTTCAAGGGACCGTATCTGTGGGACAACCGCTGACTTCGGGGACCATCTTCCGTTGGACGGCCGCTGTAACTTGTACTTTGTGGGACTGTCTCCTGTGGGACAACCGCTGAACTTCCAGTGACCATCTTTGTGAGACGCTGCTGAACTTCTGGGGATGTCTTTTGTGGGATGCACTAAAACTTCTATGGACTGTCTTCTGTGGATGCCGTTAACTTCTGGGGACCATCTTCTGTGGGACGTGCTTACTCTGGGGACTGTCTTCGTGGACACCTCTGAACTTGTGGGATGTCTTCTGTGGGATGCCGCTGACTTCCAGTTACCATCTTTTGTGAGATGCCGCTGAACTTCTGGGGACCGTGAAGATGTCCAGCATCTGAAATTCCAGTGACCGTCTTTTGTGAGACGTTACTGAACTTCTGGGGACCGTCTTCTGTAGGATGTTGCTGAACTTCTGGGGACCGTCTTCTGTAGGATGCCGCTGAACTTCTGGGAACCGTCTTCTGTAGGATGCCGCTGAACATCTGGGGACCATCTTCTGTGGGATGCCGCTGAACTTTAGGGGTCTTTCTTCTGTGGGTCACCGCTGAACTTCTGGGGACTGTCTTCTGTAGGACGCCGCAAAACTGCTGGGGACCATCTTCTGTGGGACACCGCTGAACTTCTGGGGGCCGTCTTATGTGGGACGTTGCTGAACTTCTGGAGACCGTCTTCTGTGGGATGCCACTGAACTTCTGGGGACCGTCTTCTGTTGGATGCTTCTGAATGTCAGGGGACTATCTTCTGTGCGACGCCGCTGAACTTCTTGGGACTGTCTTCTGTGGGACGCCGTTGAACTTCTGGGGACCATCTTCTGTGGGACGCTGCTTAACTTCTGGGGACTGTCTTCCGTGGGACACCGCTGAACTTGTGGGGATTGTCTTCTGTGGGATGCCGTTGAACTTTCAGTGACCATCTTTTGTGAGATGCCGCTGAACTTCTGGGGACCGTGAAGACGTCCAGCATCTAAAATTCCAGTGACCGTCTTTTTGTGCTGAACTTCTGGGGACCATTTTCCATTGGACACCGCTGAACTTGGGGTCTCCTGTGGGACGCCGCTGAAATTCCAGTGACTGTCTTTTGTGAGACGCCGCTGAACTTCTGGGGACCGTCTTCTGTGGGATGCCACTAAACTTCTCAGGACTGTCTTCTGTGGGACGCCTCTGAACTTCAAGGGGTCTGTCTTCTGTGGGACGCCACTGAATTTCTGGGGACTGTCTTCCGTGGAACATTTCTGAACTTCCTGTGGGACGCCAATGAAATTCTGGGGTCCATCTTCTGTGGGATGCTGCTGAACTTCTGGGGACTGTCTCCTGTAGGACACCGCATTACTTCTGGGGACTGTCTTCTGCAGGACACTGCTAAACTTTAGGGGCCTGTCTTCTGTGGAACGCCACTGAACTTCTGGGGACTGTCTTCTGTGGAACGCGACTGGACTTCTGGACACCGCTAGACTACTGGGTACCATCTTCTGTGGGACACTGCAGAACTTCTTGGATTTATTTCATGGGATCCCGCTGAACTTCTGGGGACTGTCTTCTGTGGAACAACGCTGGACTTCAGGGGCCTGTCTTCTGGCGGACGCCGCTGAATTTGGGACTTTCTCTGTGGGACACCGCATATACTTTCTGGGGACTGTCTTCTGAGGGACGCCGCTGAACTTCAGTGGCCTGTCTTCTGTGGAACACCCCTGAACTTCCTGGGACTGTTTTCTGTGGAACGCGACTGGACTTTTGGACGCCGCTAGACTTCTGGGTACATCTTCTGTGGGACACCACTGACTTCTTTGGGACTGTCTTTCATGGGATGTCGCTGAACTACTGGGGACTGTCTTTCTGCAGGACGCTTTTGAACTATTCATGGGCCTGTCTTCTGTGGAATGCTGCTGAACTTCTGAGGACTGTTTCTGTGGGGCACCTCTGAACTTCTGGGGACCTATTTTGTGAGATACTGTTGAACTTCTGGGGACTGTCATCTGTGGGAGATTGCTGAACTTCAGGGGTCTGTCTTCTTTGGGATGCCGCTAAACTTCAGGGGACCGTATTTTGTGGGACACCGCTGAACTTCTGGAGACCTCTTTCGTTGGCGCCGCTGAATTTGTGGGGACTGTCTCCTGTGGGACGCCGACTTAACTTCCAGTGACCGTCTTTGTGGGACGCCACTAAACTTTTTGGAACTGACTTCCGTGGGACGCCGCTGAACTTCTGGGGACTGTCTTCTGTGGGACACCGCTGAACTTCTGGGAGCTGTCTCTGTGAAACGCCACTGGACTTCTGGACGCCGCTGGACTACTAGTACCGTCTTCTGTGGGACACCACTATCTTCTGGGGACTGTCTTCTGTGGAACGCCGGTGAACTTCAGGGGCCTGTTTTCTGTGGGATGCACTAAACTTTTGGGGGACTGTTATCTGTGGGACACCGCATTATTTCTTGGGCCGTATTCTGTGGGATGCCCCTGAACTTCTGAAGACCATCTTCCGTTAGACGCCGCTGGACTTCTGGGTACTGTCTTCTGTGGGACACCGCAGAACTGCTGGGGGCCATCTTCTGTGGGACTCCACTAAACTTCTCGGGACTGTCTTCTGTGGGATCCTCGACCTCAGAGGTTGTCTTCTGTGGGACACTGCTGAACTTCTGGGGACTGTCTTCTGTGGGACACACAATACTTTTGGGGACTTCCTTCTGTAGGACACCGCTGAACTTCTTGGACTGTCTTCAATGGGACGCCACTGAATTTCTGGGGGACTGTCTTCTGTGGACTCCACTAAACTCTCTGGACTGTCTTCTGTGGGACACCGCAGAACTGCTGGGGGCCATCTTCTGTGGGACTCCACTAAACTTCTCGGGACTGTCTTCTGTGGGATGCCTCTGAACCTCAGAGGTCTGTCTTCTGTGGGACACTGCTGAACTTCTGGGGACTGTCTTCTGTGGGACACACAATACTTTTGGGGACTTCCTTCTGTAGGACACCGCTGAACTTCTTGGGACTGTCTTCAATGGGACGCCACTGAATTTCTGGGGACTGTCTTCTGTGGGACTCCACTAAACTTCTCTGGACTGTCTTCTGTGGGATGCCTCTGAACTTTAGAGGTCTGTCTTCTGTGGGACACCACTGAACGTTCTGTGTAACGCCACTGGACTTCTGGACGCCGCTGGACTACTGGGTACCGTCTTTTGTGGGATATCGCTGAACTTCTGGGGACTGTCCTCCATGGGACGCCGCTGAACTTCTGAGGACTGTCTTCTGTGGGACACCGCAGCTGCTGTGGAACATCTTCTGTGGGACACCACTGAACATCTGGGGATCGCCTTCTGTGGGACGCTTCTTAATTCAGGGGACCGTCTTCTGTGCAACGCCGCTGAACTTCTGGGACTGTTTCCGTGGGATAGTCTGAACTTCTGGTATACTGTCTTCTATGGGACGCCAATGAACTTCTGGTGACTGTCCCTGTGGGAACCGATAACTTCTGGGGATCATCTTCTTCTGTGGCCGCTGTTTAACTTCTGGGGACTGTCTTCCATGGGACACACCGCGAACTTTGGGCGATGTCTTCTGTTGGATGCTGCTGAACTTCCAGTGACCGTCTTTTGTGAGATGCCGCGCAACTTCTGGGGACCGTGAAGACGTTCAGCATCTGAACTTCCAGTGACCGTCTTTTGTGAGATGCCGCTGAACTTCTGTGGACCGTGTTATGTGAGATGCCGCTGAACTTCAGGGTACCGTATTCTGTGGGACACCGCTGAACTTCTGGGGACCATCTTCCGTTGGACGCCGCTGAACTTTTACTTGTGGGGACTGTCTCCTGTGGGACACCGCTGAACTTCCAGTGACCATCTTTTGTGAGACGCCGCTGAACTTCTGGGGACTGTCTTCTGTGGGATGCCACTAAACTTCTATGGACTGTCTTCTGTGGGATGCCGTTGAACTTCTGGGGACCATCTTCTGTGGGACGTTGCTTAACTTCTGGGGACTGTCTTCCGTGGGACACCTCTGAACTTGTGGGGATTGTCTTCTGTGGGATGCCGCTGAACTTCCAGTTACCATCTTTTGTGAGATGCCGCTGAACTTCTGGGGACCGTGAAGACGTCCAGCATCTGAAATTCCAGTGACCATCTTTTGTGAGACGTTGCTGAACTTCTGGGGACCGTCTTCTATGGGACGCCAATGAACTTCTGGGGATCATCTTCTGTGGGCCGCTGTTTAACTTCTGGGGACTGTCTTCCATGGGACACCGCTGAACTTTGGGGACTGTCTTCTGTTGGATGCTGCTGAACTTCCAGTGACCGTCTTTTGTGAGATGCCGCGCAACTTCTGGGGACCGTGAAGACGTTCAGCATCTGAACTTCCAGTGACGCTGGTTGTTGGCAGAATATTTTTTCTTCAGAGCTTTCATGAGAAGGATCAGCCAGGGACTTGATGTGACCTGTGATTGAAAAAAGCTGTATACAAGCAAATATCTCAAGAACGCCATGTACTGACTTTAAGCGCAACCGGACTATAATGCCTATTGTATTTCCGTGGTTTGCAGAATTACTTGCTGACAAAAGCAGGATAAAAGACATAATTTTTGTCATTATAAAATGCAGGACATGAGTAGAATAAGGTTTGTCTGTGACCAGGAGAGCTGCTTGTAACATAAGCTGGAATCTTTGACATGCCCGCTATTTAGTTCCTTCTACATCACCTCCAGTGATCGAAACTGCCCAGGGTAGTCTTGAAAAGCAGCGACAGTGGTGTCAAACAACCCCACCTATATTTAGTTTGTTTCTTTTATTTTCAAAGAGAATCCTTGACAAACTCTTTTGAAATAATCCTGTGTTTGGGCAAAGTTGTTGACATTACAATCTTCAATGTAGTCCTTTTTATTTAAGATGCGGGTAGCATCTGAGTCCTGTTTTGATAGGACTCTAGCCACAATACAATCAACACCTGCATTCAAGAGGTCCCGAAAACCTGCTGTATATGCTGATTGGGCAATTCCTCCAGGGTATTTATTGTCAACGGATTCATGTACAAGTCAATCTGAATGAGGAAGTCAGTCAGATAACTCAGTCCAGTTAATCTAAATAATAAAACAGAGAATTTATAAAATACAGTTAGTAATAACTGTCGTGGTATGGGATGTAAAAAAAGAAAAGGCCATTTTAATATTTAGTCATCAATATAGTCAGGGTAAAGTTAAAATTGAGCAAAGCCCAATTTAGTTATTAGCAAGAAAAAGGCCAATAGAAAATAATTTCTGTCCCTATGCGCAAAAAACCATAATATTGCTCCATGCGATCAATAAGTTTGAACATTTTGTTGCTCTGACCAAATATAAACTCTTACATTTATATATTGAATCATCCATTATTACATACTAGGCAAGGAATTCTAGGGTTAATAAATTATATAAAGGATCCCATTTCTTTGATGATACTTTAATGTCTTTTCATCCAGTTTTATAGAAGGGCTTTTGTCACTTGTATAAATCAACGCAACGGAAATATCATTGAGAATTTCCCTTAGCAGACTATAGATGTATCTTCCTAATGTTCTTACATCACATATAACCTGTCCAAGGTCTATTATTGTGAGGGGTCAGTGTTACCACATAGGGATATGAAGTCCAACTAGAAATGTAAGTTTGGTTAAAATAAGGCAGAAAACCAAATGAGTGGCATTTATGTGAAAAGAGGAAATGACCTTGGCGATCGAATGGTGTCCAGTAAAGTGAATAGTAAAGAGGTAACGGACAAAACAAATCCGTTATTACTACACTGAATATCACTTAGTGTAAGAATGTGGATCTAAAAGTGCCCTCAACTGATCCTGCAGAAATTCTTCAGGAACCACCTTGCCCGTTTCTTTTTTGCGACCGACATATGATTGCGACGGTTCCGCTGGCCCAATCATTTTGCATTGTATGTCAGTCACAAAAAAAGAACGGGAGGCGGTTCCTGAAGAATGCTCGAATGTGTCGAGAATTGCTTGAATTGGTCGGGGTTGTGAGTTCTAATGTATAGGCACCTTAAGAGTGTGAATCTTGGACTGTTCTAAGATAACATATTAGAGTAAATCTATGTTGTAAGTAAATACATGGGTATATATTATAAATGCAAAATAATGTAGAAATTTTAATCTAATAACACTAATCCTATAATCTGCAAGAACCAATCAGATTGTATCTAGAAGATGATGGTTACTACTTGCTACATTATTATTCATTGGTAACTTTGATCTCTTTTAAATACATAGCCCCTGGGATTTTACAGAATTGGGAGAATGAGAAATATACAGTGGAGTAGTAGAATGGAACTTGCTCTAAATTTAAATCATTTTCTGTTTTACAAGAAAAAGTTATAGTAACTACCCGTATAGTGTGACCAAAATTGCTATATTAACCTATACAGTAAAGTATTTTGAATAATCTGATTTATTCAGGTGCTCTGACATTATCTGTTTCCCCAGGTCCTTGGTGGTATTGTTGAGTATTAGTGTAATAGTCAAGATGCAGGCTCAGTTGCATAATTATTTGGCAAAAAGAAAGTGTTGCCAGCAGTAAAGGATCCTGGGAGAAAAAATAGGATCAGATTGCACAATCCATACATTTTCATGTAAGTGAGGGTATAGTATCCCTTTAAGCAACGCTGATATAATTCTGCTATGAGCTGATTTGAATCCCTCCTAACATTTAAAGCAAAATTAAAGGGAAAACTGTGGTCTCCAAACCTTTTAAAACGAGCCATAACCACCTTCTACGTGCTCCACAGCCCAAGATACACAGAAATGACTGACAAGAAAGTAATGGGTGGAGGCTGAAATGTGACATTCCTGAGGCTTCTCCTGCACAGTGCCGCGGCGAGCACAGCCTCAGACTCCCTCAGTGTGTGAGGGAGACAGGAAGTTCCTCCTCCTCTCTGCTGTGTGAAGGACCTGTAGCTGCAGAGAGGTAAGGTAAGCCACCCTTCTCTCTCACAGGTGAAAACAGCCTTTTCGGCGAGTTTTTGGGGGGGGGTTGTAAAGGGTGGTGTCACAGTGGCTACCGCACTGTGGGCCTTAGGCCACCAGCGGATGGGAGGGGCTTAGGACACCGCGCGTGGGCAGGGCCCATGGGCTGTAAGGAATGCCCCCCAAGGGGGCCTGCAAAAGAGGGACCATGGGGTCCATGAGTGGGAGGACAGGGGGGCTACAAAGGGGAGGAGACACAGGGCAGATTGACTGACAGGTTCCAGAGCAGGAAGCAGGAAGTGCAGGGACCTGTTATGCTGCTGCCACATCACCACAAAAATGTAAATATCTTCAAACTATGCAAAATAAACAATGAAAATAAATTGCAAAACTCTCAGGAGAGCAATTAATATCAATAACCTAAAGTCATTTTTGGACCACAGTTCCCTTTAAGCTCTAAAAATAAAAATCTTTCTGCCGCCACATTATATAAGGGGCAATGTGAGTGTTCTTTTGCCTAGTTTTATAGTTTAAAACTAGAGATGGCTGAACATCATAGTTCATTCCGTTTTCGAAATTCGAACTTCAGTTCGAAATTTCGAATTTGGACCCCTTAAAGTCAATGGGAGAGTGATAGTTCGAAAAGTCCGGTGATTTACAGATAAACTAATACTGAAATGGCTGTGGTACCTGGGAAATGGTCTGGGGAACATGTCACTATCACCAAACCTGTTAAAAACACTTTTTAAAACATGAGCGGGGAATCTTGGGTTTTGCTCTAAGTACATTCGAGGGTTACGGCCAATTTTGAGGATTACCGAACGATACTTTCGAGGGTTAGCAAAAAAGAACCATAAATCTGAGGGTCTTACAAAATCAAACGATACTTAGAGGGTTAGGCGAAACGAACAATACTTTTGAGGGTTAGTGAACGAACATTCAAGGGTTAGCACAAGCGTCTCGTAAATAGCTAATTTTCTAAACAGCGGCGACGAACGTTCGATAATTATCAAAAGTCTGAAAGTTCGAAAGTCAGAGAACAATTCGGGTCCGGGATAGTCGAGAAGTCTGAGTTCGTTCGAACTCGATATCGATATGTTGCTCGAACTCGGGTTTGAGTTCAAGTTCTAGTCATCTCTATTAAAACCTGCATATTGCTGCTGATGAGATGGACTTTCCTTGAATTGCCCACTTCTTCTTGGCCCAGCCTCACTCTAAGCCAGGCCAATCCATAGGCAGCAGTAATAAGCTTCTTCAAGTTCAGACGTACATCCAGGGCACACAGCCTGAAAGTCAGTAGTACAGTACGGGAGGACACTGACATTACAGGGGTTGGAAGTGAGCTATAACTTGTTAAACCATGCCGACGGGAGCAACAAACAGAAACGTTATCTATGTATAAACGGATAGTGTAGATTTAATTTGACGGTTTTGTTCTCTATTTTTTTAAACACTTAAACAATTCTTGTGCTTTTTTATATATGTTTTCCACTGACTTCTTAGATGCTGCAAAGCAAAGACTGTTTTCTAATAAAATAACACGTTTATCAGCTAGGGTCGGTACATTAAGGCCATGCAAAGGTTAACCAAATAAATAGAATGTTTGACTGAACTATATTTTTACTGGATTTCTGCACAGCGATGGTTTTCTGGTTGAGAAATCAGGTAGTCTATTAGCAAAACACAAGGGAGTGTATGTTTATAGGGCAGATGTGTGAGGGGAATATGTGAATATTTAAGTAGAGTTATGACAGAAACAGAGTGTATCATCAAATATATGTCAGAGAAAACAGTAAACCTGCAGATATAGAATTTAATGGTTACAGGCTGATCTTATTCGAGCTAATTCAACTGGAAACATAACAGGTGGTGGGGGGGGGGGGGGGAATCTATGTCCATGCACAAAACCCTGACAAGCTGACAGTATTCATTTTTGTAAGCTCATCTCATTCCAGCAGGCATATAAGTGTGTTTTGTAACGTCTATGTTGGGCTTGACCGGAGAGAGCCAGTATCGTAAGTTATGTCTTAAAGTCATGTTAACCCTTGGTACATGGTTATGTGACTTTAGACGGAAAAAGCCATTGCGGCTCTCCGTACATAACCCTATATATAGTTTACATATTCTATAAGGAAATATAAGGCAGATATGCAGTCCCTATACCCCTTCACCTTTGTTTCTCATTAAAGGGCCAGTTCAGTGGAAATATCAATATTTGTTAAATTGTTAGTTTGGAAGTGTATCCTTCTTAGTCATTTTAAATATTCCCTAACATTTTGAAAAATCAGGTTGTTTCATACCTTTGTTTCCTGCTGTTGACACTAATGAGCTGACATTCTGGTTTGTAATATTCCTCTTCTTCCCGATGCACCACATCCTGGAATATTCCTAACAGTAATTTCACCTGATTGGCTGTGGATGGGTCAAACATACTCAGATCTCTACTGAGCAACTGATCACCCAGGCGCTGGGTCAAGGGCAGACCATAATGGTCTATATTAGGGGTCCTGCAAACAGAAAGTCAGTTTTTTGGTTGCATTTATTTATACACAGAATGCTGATGGGCAGTTCAGGTCATTGGGATGAAAAAATACTGTTTTTTTCTGAAAAGCAATATTGTATTTGACATGACTTTCCCTTTAAGTCCTGTAGGTAGGTGCAGTTGGAAGACATACTGTTGGTGCTTTGGACATATACGTTTATGCTCACTACCCCATTAGAAGGTGAGTGAAAGGTGAAGTTCAGTGCAAATACATGTGCTTTTTAAGAAAGAAAAAGCAGAACATTTTTTCCATCCCAATGACCTTAACCTGCCCATTCAGCATTTTGTCTGTGTAATAAATAATGTTCCAAAATACTGACTTCCTGGTTGGCAGGAATAGTGTCCGTTATGGACTTGCCTTGACCCATCGCCTGGATTGGTTCAGTTGCTCAGTAGAGATCTGAGCATGTTTGACCCATCAACAGCCAATCAGTAGAAATTACAGTAGGAACATTCCAAGGTAGGGGGCCTTCGGAAGGAGAAGGACCGTTACAGACCTGAAATGTTCAGCTCACTAATGTCATTTAAAGGGGAAAAAAACATGTAGAATAACTAGGGAACAGATATAATAAAACTTAGAACTTAAAATAATAATTTCCACACTAAACTTTCACTTTAACACTGGTTTCCCAACCCCAGTGATATATATTTTTAAAGATATCGTATTGAGACACCTTGACGGCACAATTATAATGACCATTAATACAATGGTAATGCACAAGACTCATAAACATCCTGTAAAAATATATGTATAGTGAATAATGCACCCCCTGTCTAAGTATGTTACATAGGAACTATAAAGATATAATATACACAAGCTTGGAAAGTACTGTAAAGTAATATTCCTATAAATGGTGCTAAATATGTGGGCTGTTTACCCAGAGCTGGCTATCGTTCTGGGTAAATGCACCTTCAACGATTTAATAGGTGCATATTTGCTGTGTGTTAAATCCTGCCTATAAAACTAGAGCAAACACGATATTGAACGTGAGCATCGATGCGCAGGGGATTTTGCTTAACCCGCGCATCCAACGAAATAATTGGAGTTAGTCGCGCTAACCGGTAGTGAACCGGTTAGCCTGTGTGTATTCTAAATTGTTTTCTTTAATTTAAGATATCAACTTTAAAAGTCACATGTAGTAATGATAGGTAGCAATCAGTTCTATTTTATACTGGGCTAGTCTAAACATCAAGATACCAGGGGAACAAAGGTCAATCAACTATAGCATTGTGTTGGAGTGAGGCAGGTATTTTAGAGTGTGTGACATGGAGGGACCACAACACTCATTAGAACACTGTTCTTATAAATAAATGATGACTATAGTTTTGGTTGGTGCTCGGCTATGTCCCAGAGTCACATGATCAGTAAAATGTGTGTATTATGGAAATAAGGTGCTCCGTTTATGTAAAAAAATAAGGGTTTTTAAATTCAACTGTGTTTTTATTCGGTCATTAACTCATGATATTAAAAGGGATCTGTGATCTCCATACAACTATCCTTTTTAAACAGGAGCACACTCCAACTTTAAAATTAATCCAGGATCATGCATTTGCGCAGTCTATTCAAAGTTACACAGTGTAAAGGGTTGCTAGCACTGTGAGCTTTGACAAGATGTGTGAATGAAAAGATTTTTTTTTTTCTCTCACTAAGTTTTCCATAAGCAGAGGAAGGACAGAATTCTTGCAGGTCTGTAACTAGCTTGAGAAAAGATTGCTCAGAGCACATGCCTGTCACAGAGACAGGACAGTCTAGGAAGTGGAACTTTACAAGCCTATAAATTAAATTCCAGATACATCATCCTGGCTGGTTTGAAAGTTACTAGAGGTTCGGGCACGTATATGGATACCACAGTGACTTTAACTTTTATAATATTCTGTAAGGGGCATATATTTAATATCTAAACAGTGCTTAGCTACGTTATCAGTTATAACTGGATCTTAGTGTGTCATTCTATAACAACTGAATCTGTACCACACTGTACCCAACCTCAGTTTATTAAAGAAAGCAGTTGCTGGGGATACTAGCTATTAATTTAAAAAACTCATACTACTAGCAATAGCTTCCTATAACTGGCACATACTTCTTTCTGAGTAACATTAATGCGTGTACCCATTAACGTTGGCTCTTTAGCTAAATAATATAAAAATGTTTTCTAGCAGCAGGAATTAAAAATGGGAAACCTCCTTCTGATTGCGAAGAAAAAAAAATAAAACTGGAGAGCTCCTATAACCTTGTTCCGCAACAAATACATTTTACGAAGAACACAGGATGCTAATTATACATTGAACCCCCACCAATCAATAGATTAGATGGTTGTTGAGCAGTATGTAATGAAAGGCTTGCCATTGGACCACTGCTTTTAGATGAGAGTGGTGTTTATTTGCTTCAATCCTCCATCAGCAGAAAACATATATTTAATGATTTTTTTCCCCTTTGAATGTCTTTCAACTTTTGGATTTCTTAGCTTTTTTGACACGGTACTTAAATTTGACATATTCTAGGTAGTAATAACCTTTTTCTTCAGAAGCTTCATTATTAATCTGTTCTCTGCATTCGAATTATTTGCTAATATAAGACATAACTGTGCCCCCCCCCCGCCCTCTCTTTTTTTACAACGCAAATGGTCTTTGAGTCAGAGCAGAATCTTTTATTCTGTATTTTTCGTCCATCAATTGGAAGTGAGTTTTGTGAGTTCATACAATAACCGAGTAACAGTGCACTCGTACTGAGAGATTGATTACATTAGAATGCACATTTCCCAACAGAACAAAATGAACATGTTGGTCTTGCCATGCAGAGAGAAGATGGTGGTATTGTGAGAACCTTTGATACATTTAATATCTGTCATACAGGTACTTGGGAACATTTTCTTGTAGTTGACCTGAGCTGTGTCATTTGATTTCCTTTTCAGTCCATTTGAAGTACAGTAATCTCATTCTTTCCTGTAAAAAGAATAAAATAAAAACGCGACTTACAAAGCCTGAGAGATTCGGGTGCATAATCTTTATTTTTCTTATTAGAAATTTTATGCAACAAAGTAAGATTTTGGAACTCCTCGATGATTTATCAAAAAAGCATGGGGTATGTATTTTTCTACTGTATTTTAAAGGGAATGTCTACCCCCAAAACTAAAACTAAATTAACCCACTACTGGCCCCACTCTGTAGTGTTAAAATCCTTACCTTACACCCTTCTCCTTATGGTTCTCCTGCAATGCGTTGAGAATCCTAGAAAGGGAACCTACCAGTTTTACATTAAACGGGGAGGTAAAGGAGCTTTCTGAGTGAACAGTTTGCGTATCTTCCAAAATACAGAAGATATATATTTTCTAATATATATTAATAATAGGGAGGCTCAAACCCAAACCCAAGTTCGGCCAAACTTTACATGCATTCATTTCATGATTTTTCTAATGGTGTCCATAGACACAAAAATAGCGGTTGTACGATATTGCAATATTACAATATTGTGTATGGACAATCGGCCAATGGTGTCTTGGTAGAAATAAATGCACAATCTAGACTTTTTTACCCAAATGTTATATGTTTAATATTGTTAAACCAGGTTCTGGTCAGAAATCCAACAATATAGATGTGACTTGTCCGAAAAAACAATGGGGGAGATGCCATTTCAGAAGCTGACGCCTGTTATTTGACCGTGAATGCTGTTAAACACTTTGTGGCAGTTAAGCTTCATACACACATGGGCATTTTGGCCGATAATTGTGCTGTGTATGGGCACTTTGTGGCCGAAATGGGCATTCTGTTGCAGATCCACCAGTCGGGCAAGTTCCCCAACTAAACGGCCTTTTCGCCCGACAAAGTTCCCATACACGGCACAATTATCAGCCGAAATGCCTGTGTATACACAAACATGTGGGCGAGTCGGCATCCGCGATACATGTGTGTATGAACTTTTATGCAAAGTGATAAAACGGTCAGTAAGGATTGCATTACGGTGCAGACAAATTACTTTGTTTTTATTGCACATGTTGCAATAAAGACACATTAATCTGTGTGCACCTTATATTATTTATTTGATATAGGATCGACAATGCACCAGGGCAATTGAGAGAGCTGGGAGGAATGTGTGCCCACTAGCGAGAGGATATTAATGATAAATTCTGAAAAGATGCATTGCATATAAAAGTTTATAAAGTTGGACATTTCCTCCATTTTGTCTGGTAGCTACTATTTAGAAACATATTTAATTCTGTATATTGTAGTAATCTACTCCCGTTAGTGTATCTCTGTTTCAATAGCTTCCCACTTTTATAAGTCTTCATTCAGTTTGGTTAGAGATTTTACAATAATGACAAAAAAAGCCTGCCCTAGAAATGCTTTAAGCCTGAATAACTTCCAGTACTTTGACATAATTAGTTCAGATGAAAGGTGTACATCTAACAGTATAAAAATTAGATAGAAGAATTCAATCCTAATCAACTAAATGAAACCTCTATTGGACTTCTTCCAAGACTCTGGTTAATGATCTTGTCGGTGTATAATGTCACTCTTTCAGTTATTCTTTTATAGTAACGCTTTCCATTTTTGATGATATAATGTAATCATTTACTTTTAATGCCCATTCTCCTACTCTCTCTTTCAAGACTGTCAATCACATCTTTTTTTACAGTGAGAAGATTAAAAAAAAAAAGTTAGCAGGTTGTCCTAATGCCATGTTTTTAAAGAAATAGCATTTAACAATCTCACTGATGAAACATGTACATGGTTTTAAAGGATAAAGTGGCAGCCAACTTTCCACACACCCCTTAATACTAAAAGCTATATTTCTAAAAACACTAGAGGATATTAGGTTCTACACCTGGGAAAGCACTGGTGAAAAGGGTGCTGGTGATTTCAATCCATCTACTGTTAGCAGAAAACATTTCTTTCAGCACGAAACTTCTGACTTCCTGCATCTAGAGAAGTGGAACTTGAGCTTGTTTTATTATACAATATCCTTTTAATGTTGACCGAGAATACCTAATTATAGTGATGCAGGGGTAGATTGCCTCTATATTTATGAAAAAGAATAATTGTGATAGACTGCAAGTCATTAGCACAGAGCCTAGTGCACATTGCATACACAATCTTTAGTCAAGCTTTAATAAATGCAAAGTGTTTCACACTTTCTCTTTTTTTTTTTACTCTTGACCCTTTATATCATCATTAACAAGCAAAGTTACAGCTCATATCATAAAACAGGGGGAAAAAGGTCACAGACCTTGATGTAGCTCTAATTTGAAGTGTTGCATTATAATTTCACTGGACAAGTAAAGATAGGAATTAATTACGTTTCAGTAACTTTAGTTTTAGCTCAGCATGCAAATATTATTCTATACAGTAGTAGAAATGAACTTTGTACAGCAGGGTTACATGTTTGCTCATTAGCATACACCAGACAGCTAGGTTGATAAATGTTGTCCATGTCTGTTTATCCTCAAACCTACACTATATATTTCTGGGGCTATCAAGTCAACATGACTTGATGGAGTTTGGGTGGATTACAAGTGGTGCTTGGTAATATCCCATTGTTACCTAGACATATGTGTTAAATGTAAAATTGTAGGAGGATAACTGTATCAATTTAATTCTTGGGATCATCTCAAAATGTTTCCTGGAAAAGTCACAGGATGTAATTGTCTTTAAATGGGTTATAAAACTAAGAAAAGAGTTAGTAGACAGGGTACAGTTCTACTCATTATAGGCCATGGTTTGGGAATTACACATTTACCCATAATGACTGAAAACACCCCTTTCCTAATTTCAATGGACATTGTCTATAGAACATGTATGGAATTATTTCTTCTGCTACCGAGCCCTACTAGTGTAAAACATTGTTTAGAAGTTTAGTGACATTCCCATGCAATTCAATCTAATATTTGGTGAAAATCCAGGGTAGGTAATGAAGACGTTCTCAGGGAGATTCAATAAAATCTTATCATTAAAATGGTGCTAATTTTGCCCAACCAATCAGATCTTATTAACATTTGAAAGATAACATCTGGTTGGTTGGGGCAAAATTAGCACATTTTTAATGATAAGAACTTTTATTGAATCTCCCTGATGTTTTAGGACAACAATATAAAAAAAACAACATATCATCCATTACATGTCCACACTTCCAACAGCTGAAATCACTTACTTACATTTACAGCCGTGCTGCCCTCCCTTAGATATCACACAGCAAATATGAGTACTAAAAGCCCGCCTCCTAGACACCCAGGGCCATGGTTAACATAAAACTTGTCATTGGCTGGACTGGTGGGAATGTCTGTTACAACCTCTCTCCTCCTCCTCTGCCAGTTAAACAAACTTGAAAGTCTGTTGCTAGGATACAGCACATAATCAAAAATGATCAGCTAATTGTGGGTGTTTTTCAAATGCTAGCTTTGAATGAGAGAGGCAGACATATTTGTTCACAGCATGGCTAATGAAGGCAGAGGGAGGCTCGAAATCAGGGAAAAATGTATGGGTAGGGCTGCATACCTTTACTATTTTTTTAAGCAATTTTAATAAAATGCATTAAGAATAGGTATCTTAAGTAAGGGTTCCAACCCTTCGGTGAATTTGAGTGCATGTATTTAATAGAGATATTATAGACTATCATTTACATTTGTATAATGCACAAGTGTGATATATTAATGGGAGCTGCAGTGCTATATATCCTTATAAAAATCACCTAGCTATGTCATAAGTGACTCATTTCTTATATTTCTTATATCCTTGCCCCTCCCATCCCAGTGTTCATTCCTGAACAATGACTAAGCGGTGTGCTGTGTTTAACTTCTCTAATGGACGGGAGATGCTTCCTGTCACTTCATAACCAATGTCTCTCCTCTCCACAAAGAACTGTTTAACCGCATAGATGCTGGGCTGGGATGTTCCTTTCTACTGCTAGGAATAGGGACAAAGCTGGAATTAAATGCGAATGGGGTGAAGGAATCAGATACTTAGTATTATAAGAAAAATACGCCCCTTTACATTATAATATAAGGATATTACACGTAAGTGGTGATAATCCCTTATATAATTTTGTATTTTGATGATTTGATGACAGAGAAAGTAAAAAATATTAATCATGTGTTCTGTAGGGTTTCCCAGACACGAAAATGGTTTCAAGGGATCCCCACACATAAAAAGGTTGAGAAACAATGTATGGACTATAAATACATTTTAAAAATAACCCCCCCATTGAATATACCCAAGGTGAGACCTTTAACAGTAGGTCCTCACCACTGGAGGTATATTGTCAGCAGCACAAAGATTTCCTGTAATCCTGCTTCTCCTCATGCACCTTCCAGTTCTGCCCTCTCATAGGTTGATCTGCTCATCTAAAAAAATAGCACCACATGCAAAAAGGATTTTAGGCACCACGGTATGTAGAGACAAAAATTAATTTCATCTGCAACAGCGCATGATTAAAGGAAATATTGATTTCCTAATCAGATGGTAAGATCCTTGGAGCAGAGTGCTCCCTTACCTTTTATATAACAAAGCTGATAAATCTCTCCTTTGTGCAGTGCAGTGTTCCATTCCAACAGTAAGACTATCTCTAGAATCTCCCACTTATCACTGGAACAGCTATTGTTGGTGATGAACAAAGTTTGTCCTTATGAGCAGAAAGTGACTACATTTCACTTAATAAGTAGCCATAAACTTAAGTGAGATTATAGGGAGCCAAAAACTACAGTAAAGCCTAAAGAAGAATGAAGGGGATGCAAAACAAATGACCAATTATAGGGTACACGCCCATTCAGTGTTCCGGTTCAGGATTTAAGACTGCACCCCTCTGCGTCACTCGTGGATTCTCTGACGCATACTCAAACTTGCTTACTGACCGTAGCTAATACAATCAAAGGGTAAGTTCAAGGGGCACTTCCACGTATAGTCGGCGCGCTACTGGGTAGTAGCGTGCAAATATTTAGTGGATAATGCACCCCAACTGTAAATTATAAGGATATTAGAAGTCACAGAGGAGTTCCGTTACCATATAAAAGCACGAGGCCGCGGCCAAGTAATTTTATACAGGGCACGGACTCCAAGGTAAAGGATATTCTTTACCAGTTTGGCCCCATAGGATCAACAGGAGGGGGGGTTATATCTGATAATATATCCATGCTGTCCCCAACATCACCTACACATGGGCCTCTACTGTCCCAACTTACCTACCCATGGGCCTTTACTGTCCCCAACTTCTATCTACCCATGGACCTCTACTGTCCCCAACTTCTACCTACACATGGGCCTCTACTGTCCCCAACTTTTACCTACCCATGGGCCTTTACTGTCCCCAACTTCTATCTACCCATGGACCTCTACTGTCCCCAAATTCTACCTACACATTGGGCTCTACTGTCCCCAACTTTTACCTACCCATGGGCCCTATGTCCCCAACAAATGGGCCTCTACAATGGTATCAGCTCATTTTAAATCTGTATCTGCAACACTTTTATTGTCGATCTGAACAGGAATAGGGAACCAGTAGATCTCCAGATGGTTTTAAAACTACAACTCCCAGCATTCTCCTACAAACACTATTATGATGCAATTATAATTGTACGAAACGCATTTGTAAAATTTAAAATTTTTAAAGGCACGGTCTTGCTATTTAGTGATACCGCTCCATTATAAATATGGCCCAAAATTACAGATACATATAAAAGAAGTGTGATGTCTTCTAGCTATGAAATCCAAATGAAGTATTTAGGAATATACTTTTTACCATTGAAGTAGAACCTTGAATGCTAATATACTGAGGTTTGTTACCAAACGTTCTTAATGAAATGCACTGGATCTGAGGCTAATCTAATGCTGGCCATATACATGCCTGATGTACATCAGTTCGACCTTCCTAGGACAGACATCAGGCCATTTACTGGTTTCATTCCATGTGTTGTTCCCATGTCATTTCTAGGGGGATAATACTTAATACCCTAACGATGGTCACAAAGTAACCGAAAGGGTGGTTATCTGGATGGAAAGTCGCAGGAAATAGCAGGTAAGTCTTATAAATGTTTGGGCACCTTAGCACTCTCTGACTCAAACAAACACACAATTTTTAAATAAAGTCTTACAATGGCTTTGTTTAACTATAGCATGTTACCATTCAACCAAATTCAAACTTTATACTCAAACTTACCCTTTCTAATTGTTTTTTTTATAACTTGTCTTTATCTGTATAAATTGTGCATATCCCCTTATTTGTATCCTCTGTATCATTTTAATGTGCAGTGTTGGGACCCAATATCCCCTTAAAAATTAATAAAGGGAATTAACCCCTTTCCAACTGTGTAATCCTTATATTAAAAGTAAAATATAAAGCCAGGAGGAGAATGAGAATAAAATACTAGACCAACGTTTAAGAAATATATAATATAAAATATTTTACTTTTATTTAACTTAATAATACTTCCAGAGTTGATCAGAGGAAGGCAAAAACCCCACCTGGAGCAAGGGCCCAAGATGGGGAAAATCTATCTATACCGTGTGGCAATCGGATTAATCCCTGGATAACTAAGAGATTTTAATTTATAAAAACCAAAGCATAAATATACTCCCCTCTCTTGGCTGGGAGTGGCGTCCACAGAGGACGGTCACCTGAAGTTCAGCGATGTCCCACAGAAGACAGTCCCCGAGAAGTCAGTGGCGTTCCCAAAAGAAGTGGTCCGCGAAGTTCAACGGCGTCCCACAGAAGATGGTCCCCAGAAGTCCAGCGGCGTCCACAGAAGACGTCCCCACAGAAGACGGTCCCCAAAAGTCCAGACGGGGTCAGAATCCCGAGACGTTCCACAGAAGAACGGTCCCCAGAAGTCCAGTGGAGTCCAGAATCCCACAGAGTGTCTGAGAGCGGTAGGTCCCTGGCTGGCTGTTTTCTGCTGCTTGTGATCTACAGTGTCAGTTACTTACTGCTGTGCCTTTGCCTTTGTGGGGGAGCATTTTTGGGAAAGGTGGGGGGGGCTGTTCTTGGGTAGGGGTTGTGTGGGGGCTATGGGCCTGAGTGGGGGTTGGTGTGGGGACGCCACTGAACTTCTGGGGGACGCGAACATAGTAACATAGTATTAAGGTTGAATAAAGACATAAGTCCATCAAGTCAACCTATTCACCCTTTTTTTTTTTTTTTTAACACCTACCTAACAGTTGATCCAGAGGAAGGCAAAAAAAAAAAAAAACCAGCTGAAAAGATGGAAAAAAATTCCTTCCTGACTCCAAAAAGGCAATTGGAAAGTATCCCTGGATCAACAGATCTATATGCATTAATACCAGTAATTCTCATGTTTTTTAGTTTTAGAAACTTATCCAGGCCTTTTTTAAAGGCTATTTAATGAACTTGCCATTACCACTTCTGCTGTAAGACAGTTCCACAGTTTCACCGTTCTCACTGTAAAGAAAACTTCTTAACCTGAAGATGAAACTTCTTTCTTCCAACCTTAAAGGATGTCCACGAGTCCTCTGATATGACCTATTAGTAACAATGCACCAGAGAGTTTCATGTATGGCCCATTAATTATTTGTATAGGTTATCATGTCCCCAGCATACGTCGCTTCTCCCATGTAAACAGCCCTGACTTGTTAATCTGCCTGCATATTCAAGCCCCTCCATTCCCTTATTAATTTAGTTGCCCTTCTCTAAACTAAACTGTCTTCTGTGGGATGTGCTGAACTTCCGCGGACCATTTTCTATGGGACGCCGCTGAACGTCAGGAGACCATCTTCTGTGGGATTCCGATGAACTAATGGGACGGGTCTTTGTGGGACGCCACTGAACTTCTTGAGACTGTCTTCTGTGGGATGCCGCTGAAATTCTGGAGACTGTTCCTTGGGAGGCTACTGGACTTCTGGGGACGTCTTCTGTGGGACGCGTGAACTTCGGGGACTGTTTCTGTGGGACGCCTCTGAACTTCTGGGGACTGTCTTCTGTGGGACGCCGCTGAACTTCTAGGGACCTGAAGAGACGGTCCTCAGATGGTCACGATCCCCCAGAACAACTTCTAGGGACTGTCTTCTGTGGAACGTCACTGAAATCTGGAGACGTCTTCTGTGGGACGCCAATGAACTTCTGGACGCCGTTGGACTACTGGGTACCTGATTCTGTGGGACTTCGCAGATCTGTGGATGGCCGATGATATTCTAGGTGTTCTCTTCTGTGGGACGCCACTAAACTTCTGGGGACTGTCTTCTGTGGAACGCCACAGGACTTCTGAACACCGCTGGACTACTGGGGACCAACTTCAGGGGACCGCCTTCTGTAGGAAGCTGCAGAATGTAGGGGACCATCTTGTGGGGACACCACTAAACTTCGGACGCGCTGGACTTCTGGGTACCCTCTCTGTGGGAGACTGCAGACTTCTGGTGACAATCTTCTGTGGGACACCACTGAACTTCTGGGGACCGTCTTCTGTTGGACGCCGTTGAACAGCTGGGGACAGTTTCTGTGTGACGCCACTAAATTTTGGAGACCATCTTCTGGGGGACGCCGCTGAACTCAGAGGACCGTTCTTCTGTGGGACGCCGCTGAACTTCAGGGGTCTGTCTTCTGTGGGACGCCGCTGAATTCTAGGGACCAGAAGACGGTCCTCAGATGGTCAGCGGCATCCCCAGAACAAACTTCTAGGGACTGTCTTTGTGGAATGCGCTGGACTTCGGAGACCTTCTTTCTGTGGGATGCCGCAGAACTTTTGGGACCGTCTTCTTGGGAGGCCGCTGAACTTCTGGGTACTCTCTTCGTGTGGACGTCGCTGACCTTCTGGGGACTGACTCGTGGAACGCCGCTGGACTTCTGGATGCCACTTGACTTCTGGAGACCATTCTGTGGGATGCTGCTGGACTTCTGGGGATGTCTTTGTGGACCCAATGAACTTTGGGGACTGTCTTCCGTAGGACGCTGCTGTGAACTTTTGTGGTGTCTTCGAAGAACGCAGCTGGCTTTTGGACGCTGCTGGACTTCTGGAACTTCTGGAAACTTGGGGACATCTTCTGTGGGATGCCGGTGAACTTCAGGGTTCGTGCTTCTGTGGACACTGCTGGACTTCTGGAGACATCTTCTGTGGGATTCTGGTGGACTTCTGGTACTCTCTTCCATGGGATGCCGCTAAACTCCTGGGGACTAACTGCTGTGGAACACCGCTGGACCTTCTGATGCCACTGGACTTTGGAGACCACCTTCTGTGGGATGCCTGGACTTCTAGGGACTGTTCTTCTGTGGTCTGTCTTCTGTGGGACGCGTGAACTTCTGGGGACTGTCGAACTTCTGGGTGGGACTGTCTTCTGTGGGATGCCACTGAACTTCTGGACGGCACTGGACTACTGCGTGATGTCTTCTGGGGGACACCACTGAACTTCTGGGGACTGTCTTTTGAGGGATGCGCGCGTAACTTCTTAGGATTGTCTTCTGTGGAACGCCGCATTCATCTGGGGTTTCTACTGTGGGACAAAGCATTACTTCTGGGACTGTTCTGTGGAACGCCACTGGACCTCTGTACACCGCTGGACTACAGGAACTGTCTTCTATTGGACACTGGTGGACTTCTAGAAACCGTCTTCTGTGGGATGCCGCTGAACTTGTGGGGACCATTCGTGGGACGCGCTTAACTTCAGGGGTCTGTCTTCTGTGGTACACTGCTGAACTTCTAGGAACTGTGTTCTGTGTTTCTGGACGCCGCTGGACTGCTGAGTACCGTCTTCTGTGAGAAAACCACTGAACTTCTGGGACTGTCTTCCATGGGACGCTGCTAAACTTCTGGGGACATCTTCTGTGGGATGCTGCTGAACATCTGGGGACCGTCTTCTGTGGGATGCTGCTGGATTTCTGGTGGCCGCTGAACTTCTGGGAACCATCTTCTGTAAGACGCCATGAACTTCTGGGTACTCTCTTCTGTGGGATGCCCTGAACTTCTGGGGACTGACTTTTGTGGAACGCCACGGACTTCTGGGACCATCTCAATGGGATGCCGCGCTGAACTTCTGGGTACCGCTGGACTGCTGGGTACCGTCTTCTGTGAGAAACCGCTAACTTCGGGACTGTACCGTGGGACGCCGTAAACTTCTGGGGACCATTCTGTGGGACGCTGCTGAACATCTGGGGACCGTTTTCTGTGGGATGCTGTGGATTTCTGGAGGCCGCTAAACTTCTGGGGACCATCTTCTGTAAGATGCCGATGAATTTCTGGGGTACCTCTTCTGTGGGACACCCCTGAACTTCTGGGGACTGACTTCTGTGGAGCCACTGGACTTCTGGAGAGCATCTTCAGTGGGATGCCGCTGAACTTCTGGGTACCAGTCTCTGTGGGACACCGCTGAACTTCAGCGATCTGTCTTCTGTGGGAGGCTGCTGAACTTCAGGGGCCTGTCTTCTGTGGGACATGCTGAACCTCTGGGGATGTCTTCTGTGGAATGCACTGGAATTCTGGACATCGCTGAACTAATAGGTACAGTTCTGTGGGACACCACTGAAATTCTTGGACTGTCTTCTGTGGGCACCGCATTACTTCTGGAGACTGTCTTCTGTGGAATGCCGCTGAACTTGTGGGGACCATCTTGTGTGACGCTGCTGAACTTCAGGGGTCTGTGTTCTGTGGGATGCCATTGAACTTCGGATGCCGCTGAATGTGGTACCGTCTTCTGTGGGAACACTGCTGAACTTCTGGGGACTGTCTTCCGTGGGACGCCGCTAAACTTCTGAGGACTGTCTTCTGTGGAATGCCACTGAAATTCTGGGGACGGTTCTTCTGTGGACGCTGCTGGATTTCTGGTGGCCACTGAATTTCTGGGGACCATCTTCTGTGGGACGCCGTAACTTCTGGGTACTCTCTTCTGTGGGACACCCTGAACTTCTGGGGACTGACTTCTGTGGAATGCCACTGGACTTCTGGAGACCATCTCTCTGTGGTATGCCGTAAAGTTCTGGGTACCATCTTCATGGAGACGCCGCTGAACTTCAACGATCTGTCTTCTGTGGGACACCCGCTGAAATTCAGGGATCTGTCTTCTGTGGGACGTGCTAACCTTCTGGGGACTGTCTTCTGATGGACACCACATTACGTCTGGGACTTTCTTCTGGGGGACACCGCTGAACATCTTAGGACTGTCTTCTGTGGGACGCTGCTGAACTTCTGGGGACTGTCTTCTGTGGAATGCCGCTGGACTTTTATGCGCATCTGAACCTGGACTGTCTTCTGCGGGACGCGTGAACTTTTGGGGACTTTCTTCTGTGGGACACACATTACTTCTGGGGACTGTTTGTGGGAACCCCATTGAACTTCTTGGGACTGTCTTCTGTGGAAACCCACTGGATTCTCAACACCACTAGACTACTGGGTACCATCTTCTGTGGGACACTGCAGAACTTCTTTGTAACTGCCTTCCATGGGACGCGCTGAACTTTGGGAATGTTTCTGTGGAACGCCGGATGAACTTTTTGGGACCATCTTCTGTGGACGCCGCTGAACTTGTAGGGACCATCTCCTTGTGGGACGCTAATGAACTTCCAGTGACCGTCCTTCTGTGGAACGCCGCTGGACTTTATTTATGCGCAGCTGACTTCGGGGTACTGTCTTCTGTGGGACGCCGATGAAATTCAGTGGCCTGTCTTCTGTGGACATCACTGAACTTCTTGGCACTGTCTTCTGTGGAATGCCGCTTGACTTCTCAATGCGCCTAGACTACTGGGTACCGTCTTCTGGGGACACCGCAGAACTCTTAGGACTACCTTCATGGGATGCCGCTGAACTTCTTGGGGAATGTCTTTTGTGGGACACCGAGAACTTCTGGGGACCGTCTTCTGTGGAACGCCGATGAACTTTTTGGGACCATCTTCTGTGGGACACCGCTGAACTTGTAGGGACTGTCTCCTGTGGGACGCCAATGAAATTCCAGTGACCCTCTTCTGTGGAACGCCACTGGACTTTTATGCGCAGCTGGACTTCTGGGTACTGTCTTCTGTGGGATGCCGATGAACTTCTGGGGATTGTCTTCTGTGGGACGCCGATAAACTTCTGGGACATCTTCTGTGGACGCCGCTGAACTTGTAGGGACCATCTCCTGTGGGACGCTACTGAACTTCCAGTGACCGTCTTGTGGAACGCCGCTGGATTTATGGCGCTGGACTTCTGGTACTGTCTTCTGTGGGACGCCGATGAACTTCAAGTGGCCTGTATTCTGTGGAACACCACTGAACTTCTTGGGACTGTCTTCTGTGGAAGCCACTGGACTTCTCATGCCGCTAGACTACTGGGTACCGTCTTCTGTAGGACACCGCAGAAATTCTTGGACTACCTTCCGGGATGCCTGAACTTTGGGGATGTCTTTAGGACATCGATGAACTTCTGGGGACCGTCTTCTGTGGAAAGCCGATGAACTTTTGGGGACCATTTCTGTGGGGACACCGCTGAACTTGTAGGGACTGTCCCTGTGGGACGCCAATGAAATTCCAGTGACCGTCTTCTGTGGAACGCCACTGACTTTATGCGCAGCTGGACTCTGGGTACTGTCTTCGTGGGATGCTGCTGAACTTCTGGGGACTGTCTTCTGCGGGACGCTGCTGAACTTTTGGGGACTTTCTTCTGTGGGACACCACATTACTTCTGAGGACTATCTTCTGAGGGACACCGCTGAATCAGTGGCCTGTCTTCGTGGAACACCAACTGAACTTCTGTGGACTGCCTTCTGTGGAATGCCGCTGAACTTCTGGGACTGTCTTCTGAGGAATGCCACTGGACTTTTATGTGCAGCTGGACTTCTGGGTACAGTCTTCTGTGGGACGCCGATGAACTTCTGGGGATCATCTTCTGTGGGACGCCGATGAACTTCTGGGGACCATCTTCTGTGGGACGCTGCTGAACTTCTGGGGACTGTCTTCTGCGGGATGCCGTGAACTTTTGGGGACTTTCTTCTGTGGACACCGTGAACTTCGTGCCTGTCTTCTGTGGAACACCATTGAACTTCTTGGGAATGTCTCTGGGAACCCACTGGACTTCTCAGCACCACTAGACTACTGAGTACCATCTCTGTTGGGACACATGCAGAACTTCTTGGACTGCCTTCCATGGGATGCTGCTGAACTTCTGGGGACTGTCTTTTGTGGAGACACTGATGAACTTTGGGACTTGCTTCTGTGGAACGCCGATGACTCTTTTGGGACCATCTTTCTGTGGGACGCCGCTGGACTTGTAGGGACCATCTCCTGTGGGACGCTACTGAACTTCAGTGACCGTCTTCTGTGGACGCCGCTGACTTTTTTCGCAGTGGACTCTTCTGGTATGTCTGTTTCTGTGGGACACCAATGATCTTCTGGGGACATCTTCTGTGGGACGCGCTGAACTTGTAAAGACTGTCTCCTGTGGGATGCCATGAACTTCCAGTGACCGTACTTGTTGTGGACGCCCTGAACTTCTGGGGACCATCTTCTGTGGGATGCCACTCTAACTTCTCAGAAGTCTTCTGTGGGACGCCGCTGAACTTCTGGGGGACTGTTTTCTGTGGACACAACTGAACTTCTGGGGACTGTTTTCTGTGGGACACTGTAGCTTTCAGTGACCGCTTTTGTGAGACACCGCACTTCTGAGGACGTCTTTGTGGGACGTCAATGAACATCTGGGATTGTCTTTGTGGGACGCCAATGAAATTCTGGGGTCCATCTTTGTGGGACCCTGCTGAACTCTGGAAAAGACGGTCACTGGAAGCTAAGCGGTGTCCCACAGAAGACAGTCCTCAGAAGTTCAGCGGTGTCTCACAAAAGACGGTCACTGAAAGCTAAGCAGTGTCCCACAGAAAACAGTCCCCAGAAGTTCAGTTGTGTCCCACAGAAAACAGTCCCCAGAAGTTCAGCGGCGTCCCACAGAAGACAGTTCTGAGAAGTTTAGTGGCATCCCACAGAAGACGGTCCCCAGAAGTTCAGTGGCGTCTCACACAATACGGTCACTGGAAGTTCAGTGGCATCCCACAGGAGACAGTCTTTACAAGTTCAGCGGCGTCCCACAGAAGATGGTCCCCAGAAGATCATTGGTGTCCCACAAAAGACAGTACCCAGAAGTCCAGCTGCGCAAAAAAGTCCAGCGGCGTTCCACAGAAGACGGTCACTGGAAGTTCAGTAGCGTCCCACAGGAGATGGTCCCTACAAGTCCAGCGGCGTCCCACAGAAGATGGTCCCAAAAAGTTCATCGGCGTTCCACAGAAGACAGTCCCCAGAAGTTCATCAGTGTCCCACAAAAGACAGTCCCCAGAAGTTCAGCAGCATCCCATGGAAGGCAGTCCAAAGAAGTTCTGCAGTGTCCCACAGAAGATGGTAC